>CM046361.1:19041820-19124509 GCA_025413025.1 Ficus hispida
CCTATGAGCCCTTCGTGAAGGAAGGTCCTTCACTAACGTGTTAGTATTTATATTGAAATCATCATATATCGCCTTGAACAATACTAAAGAATATTAGTGATGTTAACATTACTCACTAATATATAAAAGGTAGGTCCCATGATATGAGATTTATTAATAGGATCCACTTCTTAATTAGTGTGATGTTAAATATCACTGATATTCTAAAATATTTTTCTATTACATTTGCTAGTGGCCCCACGTATAGTATTTTAAAGCTAGATTACTATACCTGACTGCTTTTTAACTTCTTGTAGCGGGTGTATATATAGGAGTTGACTGGGTAAATATGTTAATAATAGTACTGTTTGAGGCTGCAATTGTAATTTCAATAATGATTTCATATATTTTTTAAAGTGAATGTCCAACTGGCAAATTTTCAAAGACCACGTCATAACATTTGTATAAACGAAAATAACTTTGGGCTTGAACAAACATAAATCCGACTTTTGTTTAAAAAAGTAAACTGAAGATTAAGATTATCAATTTTAAGGCTGACATGCCTAATTAATTAATGGGTTAATTTCACTTTTAGCACCTCTGAAAAAAATAATGGTAAAAACAGCAGTATTTTTTTTTCTATTCAATTTCAGCACTTAAAGTGGGACCCAGTAGCATTTAATGTATATCAAATTACAGGTTTACCCTCATCTCCTACACACTAAAGAATCTCTCTCCCTCGCATGGCCCAAAAAAGTTTTTCAAACCACCATGTACAGTGGTTTAGAGAGAGAAAGCTAAAATCTAGAGAGAGAAAGAGTCACCACCCAACGGAAACTTATTTCGTTTTTTCACTTTTCCACATAGCCCCCCACCCATTTTGAAACCCAAATCTTCATATAATAGAGAGAAATTTTCATCTACAGAGAGAAACTTCTATTTAGAGAGAGAAACTTTCATTTAGAGAGAGAAACTTCCATCGAAAGTTTTTTTTTCTTTTAATCTAACATTTTTGGCCATTTTTTAGTAAATGTCATAACTATTATGACCACCCGGTCATGACCGTTATGACCTATGTTTAAAAATGACAAAAAATGTTATCTTAAAAAAAAATAAAAAAAAAAAACTTTCGATGATTTGTAAAAAAAAAAAAAAAAAAAAAAAAAAAATTGGTCATAACCATTATGACCGGATGGTCATAATGGTTATGACCTTTACTATTTATGTTATCTTATTAAAAAAAAAAAAAAAAAAACTTTCGATGATTTGTAAAAAAAAAAAAAAAAAAAAAAATTGGTCATAACCATTATGACCGGATGGTCATAATGGTTATGACCTTTACTATTTATGTTATCTTTAATAATAATAAAAAAAAACTTTCGATGATTTGTAAAAAAAAAAAAAAAAATTGGTCATAACCATTCTGACCGGATGGTCATAATGGTTATGACCTTTACTATTTATGTTATCTTTAAAAAAAAAAAAAACTTTCGATGATTTGTAAAAAAAAAAAAAAAAAATTGGTCATAACCATTATGACCGGATGGTCATAATGGTTATGACCTTTACTATTTATGTTATCTTAAAAAAAAAAAAAAAAAAAAAAAAACTTTCGATGATTTGTATAAAAAAAAAAAAAAAAAAATTGGTCATAACCATTATGACCGGATGGCCATAATGGTTATGACCAATTTTTTTTTTTTTTTTAAGATAACATAAATAGTAATGGTCATAAGCATTATGACCATCCGGTCATAATGGTTATGACCAATTTTTTTTTTTATTTTTTTTATTTTTACAAATCATCGAAAGTTTTTTTTTTTTTTTTTTTTTTTAAAGATAACATAAATAGTAAAGGTCATAACCATTATGACCATCCGGTCATAATGGTTATAACCAATTTTTTTTTTTTTTTTTTTACAAATCAGCGAAAGTTTTTTTTTTTTTTAAGATAATATAAATAGTAAAGGTCATAACCATTATGACCATCCGGTCATAATGGTTATGACCAATTTTTTTTTTTTTTTACAAATCAGCGAAAGTTTTTTTATTTTTTATTTTTTTAAGATAATATAAATAGTAAAGGTCATAACCATTATGACCATCCGGTCATAATGGTTATGACCAATTTTTTTTTTTTTTTTTTACAAATCATTGAAAGTTTTTTTTTTTTTTTTTTTTAAAGATAACATAAATAGTAAAGGTCATAACCATTATGACCATCCGGTCATAATGGTTATGACCATTTTTTTTTTTTTTTTTACAAATCATCGAAAGTTTTTTTTTTTTTTTTTTTAAAGATAACATAAATAGTAAAGGTCATAACCATTATGACCATCCGGTCATAATGGTTATGACCAATTTTTTTTTTTTTTTTACAAATCATCGAAAGTTTTTTTTTTTAAAAGATAACATAAATAGTAAAGGTCATAACCATTATGACCATCCGGTCATAATGGTTATGACCGATTTTTTTTTTTTTTTTTTACAAATCATCGAAAGTTTTTTTTTTTTTTTTTTTAAAGATAACATAAATAGTAAAGGTCATAACCATCCGGTCATAATGGTTATGACCAATTTTTTTTTTTTTTTACAAATCATCGAAAGTTTTTTTTTTTTTTTTTTAAAGATAACATAAATAGTAAAGGTCATAACCATTATGGCCATCCGGTCATAATGGTTATGACCAATTTTTTCTTTTTTTTTTCTTTTTACAAATCATCGAAAGTTTTTTTTTTTTTTTTTAAGATAACATAAATAGTAAAGGTCATAACCATTATGACCATCCGGTCATAATGGTTATGACCATTTTTTTGTTTTTTTTTTTTTTTTACAAATCATCGAAAGTTTTTTTTTTTTTTTTTTTTTTTAAAGATAACATAAATAGTAAAGGTCATAACCATTATGGCCATCCGGTCATAATGGTTATGACCAATTTTTTTTTTTTTTTTTTTTTAACAAATCATCGAAAGTTTTTTTTTTTTTTTTTTTTTTTTTTTTTTTAAGATAACATAAATAGTAAAGGTCATAACCATTATGACCATCCGGTCATAATGGTTATGACCAATTTTTTTTTTTTTTTTTTACAAATCATCGAAAGTTTTTTTTTATTTTTTATTTTTTAAGATAACATTTTTTGTCATTTTTAAACATAGGTCATAACGGTCATGACCGGGTGGTCATAATAGTTATGACCTTTACTAAAAAATGGCCAAAAATGTTAGATTAAAAGGAAAAAAAAAAACTTTCGATGGATGTTTCTCTCTCTAAATGAAAGTTTCTTTCTCTAAATGGAAGTTTCTCTCTGTAGATGAAAATTTCTCTCTATTATATGAAGATTTGGGTTTCAAAATGGGTGGGGGGGCTAGGCGGAAAAGTGAAAAAACGAAATAAGTTTCCGTTGGGTGGTGATTCTTTCTCTCTCTAGATTTCAGTTTTCTCTCTCTAAACCACTGTACATGGTGGTTTGAAAAACTTTTTTGGGCCATGCGAGGGAGATAGATTCTTTAGTGTGTAGGAGATGAGGGTAAACCTGTAATTTGATATACATTAAATGCTACTGGGTCCCACTTTAAGTGCTGAAATTGAATAAAAAAAAAGTACTGCTGTTTTTACCATTATTTTTTTCAGAGGTGCTAAAAGTGAAATTAACCCTTAATTAATTTATATACCTACTTAGCAGTGAAAAAACAAAATCGGTGATATAACAATATGTTGAATAATTCTGAATTCTATTTTCGTATGGTGTGTGTATGTCAACGACTCAATCGTTAATCACTGTATAAGTATTGATTAGGAGTCATACAATGTGACAACCCCTCTGTGGAGAGGAGCCGTCAAATACATACATAAACTTAACTTGTATTATTTTACTTTTCTAAAAATTCAGGGATTTTTTTTTTTTTTTTTATACTTGTTACTTGATAAACTCATTATCTATTAGATAACTATTCATAGAGTGTTAGAGAAAAAGCATAAGTAAAGTACCATAGTACCATATATTACAAACCATTTCATCATTAATTTTTTTTTCAAGCTGCGGAAAATATATATAAATATATATATATTTAAGCGAAGTGTTATCCATGTACCATCTTCCTCCACTGTCACATCATCTGTCTTGTCTATTCATCTTTCAGTTGCTCACGGGTTTCTTACCCATATTACCTACAACATAAATTTCATGAATGAGCTTTCGCCCAGTAAGTACAGATATAAATCTCACAATACATGAATAATTAGCATGACATTTTATGCAAGTCTAAAGCGTTTTGCTTCAAAACTTATTGGGCCCCATTGTGTACGTACCAGGTGCGTGCAACCATTGGGTAGTTGGGGGAGCGACCCTTCAGTTATACCCAAGGTCATACATAAATCATTCATGAATTTTACCTCACCTGAGTGGAGGTTGGTATGATACTTTTCTAACATTTTACTTTCATTAGCCTCATATAATTAATTAGTGAATGATCATGTAAATATGACATGTCACAACATCATCAAACAAATATTTGAATAACATAAACATTGAGGCATCGTAATCATATTCAAGTAATTGGCATATAACAAGCATTTATAATTTTATGTTGTAGGTGAGATATGTACTTACAGGAATTCAATAATCTGGGATTTTTCTGTCAGTCGACTTCGCTCTAGTACACCGTCGGCACTGTGTCCTGATTTAAGCGACACCCGATAATTAGAGCAGTATTTTAAACTAACCATTTTTTTTCTTATAAATATTCTTTTGTTAAATATTTAATTTTAATTTCTTTCATTTTTTTTATGTCTTGCTCTCTACTTGAACAACACAGAAAGTCATCTTTTCAGTATATAAAAAAAAAATCTCAAACAGTTTTAAGAAATTCCCATTTTACCCCAATTTTGACAAAACTTTTATTTTAACTCCTATTGAGCTTTCCTTTGTTTTTATTGTTATACCCCTTGGCCTATAAGTAATTTAAAGCAAATGAAATACTCACTCATATTGAAACATCCAGTTTTACAAATCTATTTCTTTTTTTTTTTTTTTTCTTTTTGGCTTCTTTGAAAAAAAAAAACAATGACAATTCATTGTCCTCCATTTATTGAAAATAAAACCACAACTTGCTTAGTACCTTTTTCTTTTAACTTCATTTTATCAATTTCTTTTCAAAAGTACTCATCAAACACTTTTTCTACATAAAACTTGCACTAATCATTTTCCTATCATATGTAACTTTTGCAAGAATCCCAAAGTCTAATATAAGAATAAACTTTTATATCTGTATACATACATCAAACTTTCTCACTAAAATTCATTCATGAGCAAAACACCAACAAAAGTTGTCAACTTTTTATTTATCAAACTACAAACTTTATTTAAAAAGTTTGTTTCTTGTACCATGACCATTCCAAATACATAATACATCATTAGCTTCATTATTATTGGCTAAAAACATTCAAACCACAACATCAACTAATCATACAAGCATGGAGAGATTTCATAACATACACATATTCATGATTCCCAAATAGTTCGTTTAAACCAAGTCCATCATTGAAATAATTTATATACATATACATTCATCCCATTACTATTATTATTTTTTTCTAAATCACATAATCCAACTTCAAGAAAAAACAAATTTGAATATCTTACCTAGCTTCCTTCAAATTGATATTTAGCTTGGTTGCACCTCCTTGAAAATCCTTTGATTTCTTAGTAGAGACTAGACAATAAAATTTCCATTTCTTAGAATAGAAATTTCTCAAAATACTACTAAAAGAAAACATAAAATTTTGTAAATTTATTACCTTTTATGACTGTTAAACACTTGGATTTCTTGAATAAAAGCTTGCTAGAGAACCAAGCATGAAGATTTGGAGGGATAAAACTTTTTTTTTTTTTTTTTTTTTCCTTCTCTTTCTCTTCTGCTTCTCTGTCTCTCCAGACGTCTCTTCTCGGAGATGAAGAAGCAATTGCTTCTTTCTCTCTCCTTGTGTTTAATTATGTGGAAGACAGCTTGTTTTGTTTTTTTTTTTTTTTTTTTTTTTTTTAACCTCCCTCTCACCATTCCCATAGCTTAGAATAGGATAAGTAAAACATCTTTTCTTACTTTTCTACTACCATTGCATCCGATCACTTTTAATCTTCTTCTTCTTGTTGTTTTTTTTTTTTTTTTTTTTTTTTTATCCTTATTCACTAAGCCATACTTATCAAGGAATGGGCCATTAGATTAAAATCCATACAATCTTAGCCCTTGATTCTGAAGATAATTATACTTTAATCATTATCCTATTTAACAGTCATTTACAATATGTTATGATTCAACATAGTAAATTTTACACTGAAAAATATATATATATTTTAAAAAATATTCAAATAATTTTTGATATTTAAATATACATATATTTAAACTGTTAAAACAATTTTAGTTACTTTTTTTTAATCAGTTTTTACAGTTCAGAATTAAATTCTGACTATAATAATTTGATTCAGAAATAATTACAAATTTCACTTCTTTACATGATAAAGTTGTATAATGGACTTGGCATTTATTATTGGGATTTTCATGATCACTTTTTTTATCTATTTATGATCTTTATGGAAATTTTCTAAATAATCAAATTTCTTGCCTACTGAATAAATAGAACTAGTGGCATAGAGATATATTGTATCATAAAATTACAATGATTTACATCTTTACTACAAAAAAATCACAATTTAATTTCTGTTCAACTCAGAAATTAATGCTGTGAATTTTTTTCAGTCGTTACATACAATCCCTTTGTAGATCAAATATGTAAAAATGTCATATAGGTTAAATAGACCAGTTAACAAAGTGTATGAGAACTTTTAATGGTTGAATTGATCTAAAGATATAGATGATTAGTCATACCATTTCTATCAAAAAAAAAAAAATATATATATATATAAATATATATATAAAAGAAATCCATAGAATATAGACACCAAAATAGTGGATGTAACATTGTTAACAGAATCAGTTCATACCAAATACTATTAAGGCGAGTTCATACCAAATTTTGCCACATCGGTAAATTTGAAAATCTGAAAAAAAAAAAAAAAAAATCCTGCAAAACCATTAACACGTATGAACTAAAGTGGGAGAGGAGTTAAAAAAAAAAAGCGTGTAAAAAAGAGGTTTTATTTTTATTTTTTATTTATTATTTTTTTTTTTGTAGTGTGTAAAAGAGAGTTATCAGTGAGAGTATACAACTGGGGGAGTCCTTGGGAAAAATATAAAAAGAGAGAGCAAGAAAGAAAAAACAAGAGAGAGAGAGAGCGAGGGAGGGAGGGGAACGAAGCCAGAGGAGAACAGAAAATTGAGAGGGGGGAATCTGATATTATGGTGCCGGTATAGACTGAAATCCCGTTATGGTTCAATTCTGACTGGTAATAATTACCGGGCTTTGCAATAAAAATAAATAAACTTATAAACCATTTTTTTTTTTTTTTTGATTATTAAGCCCATCTTTAACCAGGTGGTTGTCATGTCCGTTTCAAGTCTACCTCATTACCCCTCTCATCTTCTCAACCATTAATCAAAATATCAACGGTATAAAATAAAAATGAAGGATGGTCCTCCAAAATTTGATGGAAGGACAGTAGAGCATCCCTATATAACTACATGTACGAATTTTTATTTCGGTTATGGAGCCTACGAGGAATGAAAACACTTCCGGATTTCGAATATGAGAGTACCTATTCCCCTTCATCCCACACTGAGCTAAGCCCCAGCGCGGTTAGAACAATTTACCCGGATGAATGTTTCGTTGGAGCTTTATGGTGTTGCAAACAAGTAATCATTCTCATACTTAGTTAGAAGTTGTCGACAAAAACGCGCATAAATACTTGGCTCACAGAGAAATTTCCGTCCGTGAATGGACTGATATGTAGCAAAGAGCATCTTTCAAATAAAAAAAAAAAAAAAAAAAAGAAAATTATAGCGGTTCTAACAAAAATAAAATACTGGTAGAGGCAGAAGACTATCCCATTGATTATAAATTGTCCAGCTAATCCTTGGAATTTAAGCTGCAGACTTATTAAAGAATAATTGGTCGATTTTATGGTTTATTAAATCATCATTAATCAATTTACCGCCAAGGATCATGATGTCGAGCTGGCCGTCCAGTACTCACGTTAACAAAGGAATGTTGACTTGGGCTTATGTTTTTTGCCAATCTGTCACTTTGGAAGAGCAACAAAAGAAATTTTTTATGAAAACCAGTACAATTTTTTATTTCATTTCATAACTTTTGGCTTGATTACCTGTCACAATACTAAATTGACAAAGCTACATGCGGAAATTAGCGTTTTATCTGACCCTGGCTGGTGCAGTACTATGAGGGGATAATGGAGATGTTGATCAAACATTTCTCTTTTGCTTTGCTTATTGTATTTGTCTTTGTTCTTGTTGCTCGGGCACAGGTAGTCCCGAATGATCAATCAGGTATGCAATTGTCACGATATTCAACATATTAAATCGATTTTTTGTTGTTCCCTAACTAAGATGTTTAATACGTTGTTCCTCTGTTTTGTGTGTCACTCTGTCAGGATTCATCAGCATAGATTGTGGCCTGCCCAAAAGTGCAGGTAGCTATTCCGAGGCAAGCACGGGCTTAAATTACGTCTCCGACGAGCCCTTCATCAACACCGGTGTGAGTAAGACCTTATTGCCCGAATATCAGGCTGGCTATCAAAAGCAACTCGCGCATCTCAGAGCCTTTCCAGAAGGCATAAGGAATTGCTACACAGTGAACATCACAAGAGGAACTAGTTACTTGATCCGAGCGACATTCTACTATGGCAACTACGACAACAAAAGTTATCCACCGGGATTTGATATTCATCTTGGGGCTAATTTTTGGGATACAATCATATTCTATTTCGATTTGCCTCTCCAGAAGGAGATCATACATGTTCCCTTAGATGACTATGTGCGGGTTTGCCTTGTCAATAACAGCACCGGGACACCATTTATTTCGACACTCGAACTAAGGCCCTTAGTCAATAAGACCTATGTTACTCCCTCTGGGTCGTTGGCACTTGACACGCGTGTGGATCTTGGTTCAATCACCAATCGCTCATACAGGTCAGTCGCTCGCTCGCTCTATTAACTCCTACAATTGATTTATTACATACCATGCAGTGCATTCTTTCATATGTTTTTTCACGCAATATTGTAGAATTAGTTCTTCGGTTAGTTTCTTAAATTATGATAAAAAAATTAATTTTTGGATTCTTTTAGTTATACTTTTAAATTTTTGGCAAAAGAAAATTCATGATTTTTACTCCAGGTATCCATATGACGCCTTTGATCGTGCCTGGTCCTATTTTGACATCAATAACTACAAGCCAAACTGGACTACAATAAGCACACCGCTCACCGTGAATCCTGGCAAGTACTACAAACCGCCTTCCGAGGTCATGAGCACTGCCATCACACCGACAAATGTCAGCGAACCCTTAGTTTATTCTTGGTTCAACTACCAAAATAAGGCCTATTATGTGCATTTTCACTTTTCCGAGATTCAAAAGCTCAAAGCCAACCAATCCAGATCATTCGATATCTTCCTAAACGGGGAACTGTATTATGGACCCCTTGTCCTTGATTACTTGAACGTGACCACAATATACAGCCCATCACCTCTGCCGAGCACAGCTAATTCTTTTGGTTTTGGGAACTATACTTTTTCACTAATTAAACGCAAAAATTCGACTCTTCCACCGATTCTTAATGCTATTGAGATCTATACTTCGGTGGATTTCTCGCAGTCAGAGACGAGCAGCGATGATGGTACGCTCTTTCCAACAAATCTTTTTAATTTGTTAATTATTTGTGAAACAATTGTTTCTGACTCGCTTATCTGTCATGACGTGAAAATGTTAGTCGACGCCATTAAGATGATTAAGTCAACTTATGGAGAATTGATGAAGAGAAACTGGGATGGAGACCCGTGTGCACCCATAAAATACTTGTGGGAAGGTCTAAATTGTAGCTATGATGGTTCTAATCCCCCAAGAATCACGTCTTTGTAAGCTCCTTTCGTTGCGTTTTCGGTTGTTAATCTATGTTTTCTAAACGTAATTTTATATTGTGTGAGTCTAATTGATTGAATATCACATCCAGGAATTTGTCCTCTAACGGGTTGACTGGCGAGATAACTTCATATATATCCAAGCTCACTATGTTACAGTCTTTGTAAGTACTTTAACAAATTATCATCATGTCAATTTTTGTGATTAGAAAATATGAAACTTCTATATTCAGGGTTTTTTCTATTATATCATATTTTCACAAATATCCATATTTTTCTGACTCGTTACAGGGATTTATCGAATAATAGTTTAACTGGACCGATGCCCAAATTTCTATCTCAAATGCCAAACCTGAAAGTCTTGTGAGTTCTTGAGTTAATTAGACATACTTTTTAACTTTCAAATATGCATAATTAAGAAATAATGGAATAATTTTTATTTTTTTATTTTTTTGCAGAAACTTAAAAGGAAACAACTTCACAGGTTCAATTCCGGCCGAACTCGTTGCAAAATCGAAGAATGGTTCCCTATCATTAAGGTCTGTTTGTTGTCAAAAACCATGAACTTATGTTGGGACAACATATACTATTTTTTGGGGGATTTTTCCCTCTTGTTTGATAGATTTTTATTGGTAATTTGTTCCATAAGTTATTGGATATCACTATGATCTGAAAATAAGTGTTTTTGCCAACCATAGTGATCATAAACGTACTTTCTAGTTGAATATCCTCTGCTTCTTACACAAGTGGTAACTTTTTTTTTTTTGGTCATCAACTTTATAGTATTGACACTCCTGGGGAGGTAGAAAATACAAATAAATGCAACTCCGCTCCGTGCGAAACAAAGAAGAAAAGCAATATCCTGGTTCCGATAGTATCATCAGTTGGTGGGTTGGCCCTACTTTTGTTGGCAGCAGCTGGTATTGTGATAGCCATGAAAAGGAAAGAGAAACAAGGTAACAATATATATAGCCTGCTGTTCGACATAATAAAACTTTGAGTACTCAATCGAATAAGATGCAAATCTTGAAGTGGACCGAGAAGTTCCGCTCATGTCTCTGTTCAACCCACAGTGCCTACAGGAGGAGTCACGATAGGAACTGGAGGATCTGAAATTCAAAATGACTTCTTCGAGGAAAAGAAGCGGCAATTTACATACTCTGAGGTCTCGAATATCACAGAAAACTTTGTAAGAGTTCTTGGAAGAGGTGGATTTGGAACGGTTTATCACGGCTGTATAGGCGACATGCAAGTAGCTGTCAAGAAGCTTTCTCCCTCATCAGTTCAGGGGTATCAACAGTTTCAAGCAGAGGCACGTATACTTCGCTTCTCGATGCTAATAATTTGAGCTCAATCTAGTATTTTAACCTAATACTTGGCTTTCAATTTTAGGTTAAGCTTCTTATGACGGTTCATCACAGAAACTTGACCAGCCTTATTGGGTACTGCATCGAAGGAAATAACAAGGCACTAATCTACGAGTACATGACTAATGGAGATTTAGACTCGCATCTTTTAGGTTCATTCTTTCATTTTTTTTTATTTTTTTATTTTATTATCTTCTGTTATCACACAGAATATTTAAACCTGAATACTTTATATATAGATGAGGGCAACGCAAATGTCTTGAGTTGGGAAAGAAGACTACAAATAGCAATGGATGCAGCACAAGGTTAGACACTAAATTTACTTGAGAATTTTCTTTTCCTTTCATTTTATATTTTTTATGCTAAGCAAATTCGGGTATCGAAATGCAGGGCTGGAGTATCTGCACAATGGATGTAAGCCACCTGTAGTCCACAGAGATGTGAAGACTTCAAATATCCTACTAAACGAGAATTTTCAAGCGAAGCTCGCTGATTTTGGCCTATCCAGAACCTTCCCTACTGATGGTGGCTCTCATGTGTCTACAGTAGTTGCGGGCACACCCGGATACCTTGATCCTGAGTAAGTTTTTCAATTATATATCTATTTTCACAAATATTTAGAATAATTGCAAAATGAACCTTGGTTGTCTTGTAGATACTCCACCACAAACAGGCTAACAGAGAAAAGCGATGTTTTTAGCTTTGGGGTGGTTCTCCTACAGATAATCACTTGCCGAACTGCCATTCTAAGTAGAGGCCATGAGAGGACTCACATAAGCCAATGGGTGCGTTTCATGCTTGATAATGGGGACATTGTAAGTATTGTCGACAAAAGATTGCGGGGAGACTTTGAAACTAATTCTGTCTGGAAAGCTGTCGAAATAGCAATGGCATGTATTTCTCAAAATCCCTCCAAAAGGCCAGACATGAATCAAGTAGTGACTGAGCTGAAGGACTGTTTGGCGATGGAATTGGCTCGAAAAAACCATAGCCGTGCGACTAATTCAACGAATTCAAATGAAGTGCTCTCCACACTTATGACTTCTGAATTCAGTCCCTTGGCAAGGTAGTGTTTCTGTGGATGGACACATTAAATCTTGGGTGCTAAGTATTCGCTTCTCTGTTTTGTATTTATAAGTTACAACATTTTCTATCTTCTTGTCATGGATCTAAAAAATGCATTATGCATACGCTTTACTTTTTCAATAAAGTCATGTTGTTAAGATGTGTGTAAAAGTTTGCTCCATTACTTTTTACGAGGCTTAATGAGCTTCGCCACCGTCTCATTGATTATCGCCTTTTCTTTTTCTTGACTGATGGACCGAAGAACATCGGTGCTTTTGCGAGCTGAAGGATCACTGCGGCTAATGCTCCGTAAAACCTTTAAAAAAAATATGTTCTTTAAGATTTCGAGACGCAACATGAAAACACCTCTCGTATGAAATACAACGGAATATACATGTACATGTTTTTATAGACACACACGAAGAGTTAATTCAACAAAATAAGGGGATGACTTCAACATACCCATCTTGATTCCTGACTAAAATACTGAAGAAAAAAAAAAAGGCAAAAGAATGTAAGAACAAAATGAAAATACACCAGGGGTAAAAGAGTAGAAGTCGCAGCTTTGGCAAGCTACAGAAAGGGCATTTTCGGAGTTGTTCAAGAGCTAGAAAGCCAGCACAAGCATTTGGATGTTGTCGTTTATCGTGCTTCCGTTTTATCTTTTGCTGTCGTCTGCTTTTGAGTACCGTTGTCGTTATAACCTGAATCTAGTTTTTTCTACCGTACGTTAAGAGCATCGTTTAGATTAAGTGTCGTTTCATTTCCTTTTGCTGTCGTTTTCCCACAATTGCTAGACATTTGTCGTGTTCGTTGTCGCTTTTAAACTTTTGTCGTTTTATTTAACTCTTTTGTCTTTTAGCTTAAAGTATTGTTTCTTCGCTTGTCTCATTTTTCATTTCAGCTCCATGTCGTTTTCTCAATTGTTGACATTTGTTCTTTTCAATGTCGATTTTTAAGTTGACACCGTTTGATTTTACTGTCGTTTTTAACATTTCATGTTGTCAACATTTTTGCTTCCTTTTTTTTTTTTTTTTCCTTTTTCCTTTTTTTCGTTTAGAAGTGTCGTTTTCTCAGTTACTGTCGTTTGCTACTTTTGTGTCATCTTTTTCTTTATCGTCGTTTCTTGGATTTCTCTTTACTCATTTAATTTGTCTACTTCATTTACTCTGCAACTGTCGTCTTTAGGTGGTTGTCGTTTCATCCTTTTCTTTCCTTCCCCCACCCAAAACCAAACCCCCCACACCCCCACCCCCAAACCCCCCGCCGCCCCGCCGCCACCCCCCCCCCCCCCCCCCCCGCGGTGTTGTTGTAATTTTTAGGTATTCTTTTTTCGTATTGTGTCATAACTTCAATTGTTGCGCCTCTTCGTAGTCATCCCCTCCCTCCTTTTTACTTGCTTTCTTTATATGTTCAAAATTTTTAAGTTTTAAAGAACAATTTATTAAATTTTTGAACAACTTATGTTTCAGATGACATTTAATAGTTTATCAAGGTCAATCTTGTTACTTTCGAAGTTTGACTCAAAATGTTTACCCTTGTTAATTAAGTTGTTAAATCTAGAAAAAAAAATTTCTGTACTATTAAATTATCTAAAATTTGTCCGACATTAATTTTAAAAAAAAGGGTACCATGATTCAATATGGGTTGAACTAGAGAATGCGAATTTCTCAAAAACATAGAATATTTTTATTAGATGTTGGCTCTTTATTAGATCATCTCCAATGTATCGGTCTATGTTAATGCTATATATGTTACAAAGAAATGTAAAAGAAAAAAATAGCATTAATATACTTTATACTTTAATGTATACTGCTAATACTAATTTTATTTATGTTTTTTGTCATTATTATTGTACTTTGAAACTTGTAAAAGTGAGAATTTAATATTTAAATAATTTAAAAGTAAACTCAACCGCCGATCCTTAATGCTATTGAGATCTACAATTTGGTGGATTTCTCGCAGTCAGACACGAACCAAGACGATGGTATGCTCTAGCCAACATACTCTCTTTTATATTTGTTAATGTGTTAAAAATTGTTTTTGACTCGCTAGTCTCTCATGATGTGAAAATGTTAGTGGAAGCCATTACGATGATAAAATCAACTTATGGAGAACTGATGAAGAGAAACTGGGATGGAGACCCGTGTGCACCCATTAAATACTTGTGGGAAGGTCTAAATTGTAGCTATGATGGTTCTAACAATCCCCCAAGAATCACGTCCTTGTAAGTGCCTTTTGTTGCGTTTTTGGATCTTAATCTATGTGCACTAACCGTAATTTTAAATTGTGTTAGTCTAATTGATTGAATTACACACCCAGGAATATCTATCCTCCAGTGAGTTGACTGGTGATATAACTTCATATATATCCAAGCTCACTTGGTTACAGTCTTTGTTAGTAATTTAATAAACTATGCCAATTTTTGTGACAAGAAAATGCGGATCTTCCAAATTTAGGTTTTTTTTATTAATTAAATTGTATTTTCACTAATATCTATCACTTTCTGACTCCTTACAGGGATTTATGGAATAATAGTTTAACTGGACTAGTGCCCAAATTTCTGTCTCAAATGCCAAACCTGAAACTCTGGTGGGTTAGTTAAACCTACTTTGTAACTCTCAAATATAATAGAAATAATTAAGAAATAATGTGACAATTTTTGTTTGTTACTATTTTTTTGCAGAAACTTGAAAGGAAACTGCTTTACCGAAATTCCAGCTGAACTGTTTGCAAAATCGAAGAATCGTTCCCTAACATTAAGGTCTGTTTGTTGTCGAAAATCATCAACTCGTGTCGGTAATACATATACTATTTTTTGGCGAAATTCACTCTTGTTTCTAAAATTCTAGGTCGATTTTCATTAGTAATTTTTCCCAGAAGTTATTGAATATCCTAATGATCTGAAAATATATCCTTGCTTACCATAGTGATCATGAATGTACAGTCCGGTGGAATATCCTCTGCTTCTCTACGGAAGTAGTAACTATTTTTTTGTTCAACTATAGTATTGACACCAATAATGGGGAAGAAAATAAAAATCAATGCTCCTCCTCTCCGAGCGAGAGAGAGACGAAAAGCAATATCCTCATTGCAATAGCATCATCAGTTGGTGGTTTGGTCTTACTGCTGTTGGTAGCAGCTGGTATTCGGATAGCCATCTATATAAGGCAACAAGGTAAAAACATATATAGCCTGTTGTTTGACATTATAAAATTTTGAGTACTTTATCAAATAAGACGCAAATCGTGAAGCAAACCAAGAAATTTCGCTCATATCTTCTTTCAACCCACAGTACCTACAGAAGGAGTCACACAGGAACTGGAGAGCCTGAAAAGAAGTGGCACTTTACATTCTCTGAGGTCTTAACTATCACAAACAACTTTGCAAGAGTTCTTGGAAGTGGCGGATTTGGAACGGTTTATCATGGCTGCAAAGGTGACACGCAAGTAGCTGTCAAGAAGCTTTCTCCTTCATCAATTCAAGGGTATCAACAATTTCAAGCAGAGGCATGTATTCTTCTCTTCGCTATGCATATTGTTTCATCAGCTCAATTACATATAAAAAAGACTTGGCTTTCAAATCACAGGTTAAGCTTCTTATGATGGTTCATCACAGAAACTTGATCAGCCTTATTGGATACTGTAATGAAGGAAGTAACATGCCACTAATCTACGACTACATGAGTAATGGAGATTTTGACTCGCAGCTCTTAGGTTCGCCATTTCAATTAGTTTTTTTTTTTCTTTGTTTCTTTTATTTATTTGTGTTTTCAAGTTAATAAGGCCTTTTGAACACGGAATAATTAAACCCGATTACTTTATATAGATGAGGGCAATTCGGTTTTGAATTGGGAAAGAAGACTAAAAATAGCACAGGACGCAGCACAAGGTTAGACATGAAATTAATTTGAGCCTTTTCCTTTCCGTTAATTAATTTCTATTATTTGTTGTGTTTTGAGCAATGTTTTCGGGTATCAAAATGCAGGACTAGATTATCCGCACAATGGTTGTAAGCCACTTATAGTCCACAGAGATGTGAAGACTACAAATATCCTATTAAATGAGAATTTTCAAGCGAAGCTAGCTGATTTTGGCCTATCCAGAACTTTCCCTACTGATGTTGGCTCTCATGTTTGGCCTATCCAGAGGGTTTTTTTTTTTTTTTTTAAATGATATATATTCATCAACTATTTAGAGGGGACATTGAAAGTATTGTTGACAACAGATTGTGGGGAGACTTCGAACTAATTCTGTCTGGAAAGCCGTTGAAATAGCACTGGCATGTGTTTCTCAAAAATCGACCAAAAGGCCAAACATGAGTCAAGTTGTGACCGAGCTGAAGGACTGTTTGGCCGTCGAATTGGCTCGAAGAAACCAAGGCCATGTGACTAATACAACAAATTCAATTGAAGCGCTCCCCGCACAAATTACTTCTGAATTGGGTCCCTTGGCAAGGTAGTTAATATTTCTGTGGATTAAGACATCAGTCTTGTGTGCTTAGTATTTTCTTCTCTGCTCTATATTTATAAGTTTTCTCTTTTCTATCTTGTCATGGAGCTAAATAATGCATTATGTTGCTTTACTTTATAAATAAAGTTATGCTGCTAAGATGCTTTGTAAAGGGTTAATTCAAAAAATTTTTTTTTTTTAAATGACTTCGGGCTATTTTATCGTCATTATCAAAATAGCACCGAGCACATATCAAAAGACAGGATTGTGAGGTTCCCCACCATCTCATTGATCAAGGCCTTTTCCTTTTCTTGATTGACGAACCGAATAAATCGGCGCTTTCGAGAGAGGAAGGATCACGACGATTAATGCTCCGCAAAACCTTAAAAAAATATATACATACATATGTTCTTTCATCTTTAGAGACGTTCGTAAAACCCGAACATGAAAACACCTCTCATATGAAAATGACACAACATACATGTACATGTTTGTATAGATACACACGCGAAGATGGATTGACTTCAACATAGTCGTCTTGATTCCTGACTAAAATTGGCAAAAGAGTAAAGAGAACAAAATGAAAATACACCAAGAGTAAAAGAGTAGAAATCGCAACTTTCATGAAGCTACAGAAAGGGCATTTTCTGAGTTGTTGAAGAGCCAGAAAGCCAGCACAAGCATAATTCGATGTTGACGTTTATCATTCTTTCCGTTTTATCTCTTAATGTCATCTGCTTTTCAGTAATGTAGTCGTTATAACGTGAATTTATTGTATCTGCTGTTAATACTTTTAGTAGCGACAAATTGTAAATTATAAATTGTTGGGATAAATTTAAAAGACGGGCTCTCCCCCCTTGCCTCCTCCACTGATGCCATCGTTTAGATTGAGTGTCGTTATGACATCGATATCGTTTCATTTTCTTGTCGTTTTTCCACAAATTTTAGTAGACCTTTGTCGTAGTCGTTGCGCTTTTAAATTGTTGTCGTTTTTCCCTTTATGTCGTTTCGACAATTGTTGTCCTTTCTTAAAACTTTTTTTTTTTTTTTTGGTCTTCCAGGCTTAAGCATTGTTTTCTTCGCTTGTCTCCCATCTTTCATTTCAGCCTCTTTTCGTTTTCTCAAGTGTTTGGCACTTGTTGTATTCAATGTTGACTTTTAACTTTATTATCGTTTGATTATAGTGTCGTTTTCACATTTTATGTTGTCAAATTTTACGTAGGGATCTCAATGAGGTGGAGCGAGAGTGGATATGCTTCTCTTTCTCCATACCTGCCATCCATTTTACTCCTTATATCTGTTTAATTTAATGCAGGTGCAAGGATGGGTAATTCTAACTAGGGATGCTATTCCTATACCTTACCTATTTTCTCATGAAGGATTATAAAATAATACTCAAAATAAATGTCATTAAATTTTTCATAAAATTAACAACATAATCACAAATGTCACTAAAAATAAAACTGAAATTTTAAAAACAAATCTAAATTTTGAGAATTTATAAACTAAATCGATAAAAAAAATTAAAATATTAAAACACTAAAAATTCAAATTTATCTATATATATACTTTAATAAGGGTGAATATAAGTGAGGTGGATGTGGATGTGGGAGAGCTTCCCCCACTCCCACCCTACATCTCCATGGGGGTTAATCTTAACCATATCCGTCCCCATATCGATATAATATCTCCATACCCACCTCTAATGGGGTATAGAGATCCTATCCCCATACCCGCCTCTAATGGCGTGGATATCTGCAAGTACCCACAACCATGGTAAAAACTTCATCCCAAATTTTATCCCTTTTTAAATCTTTTTGTCGTTTAGAAGTCCTCTTTTCTCAGTTGTTGTCGTTTGTTACTTTTGGTGTCATCTTTTTCTTTGTCGTCGTTTATTGGATTTCTGTTTGTTCTCACTTGATCTGTCTACTCCCTGTCCTCTGCAAGTGTTGTGCTGTCTTTAGGTGGCTGTCATTTCTTCCTTTGCTTTTCTTATTTTGTAATTTTTTGGTGTTCTTTTTCGTGTTGTGTCAAAACTTCAATTCTTCGTCCTCTTCCTATCATCTCCCCTCCCTCCTTCTCATTGCTTTCTTCAAATTTTCAACATTTTTAAGTCCTAAAATTCGTTTTATTTAAAATTTTTGGACAATTTATGTCTAAGATACCAATTATAGTTTATCGCGAGGCCAATCTTGGTACATTCGAAGCTTGACTGCTTCAAAATGTTATTTTATAGTTTTTAATAATGTGAAGAAAATTCTGGATCTAATCCTTTTTTTAACTAAGTAATTAATCCAGAATTTATTTTAAACTGTCAAATCTACAAATTTTCTGACGTCATTTTTTGAAAAATGGTACCAGTTGAATAAAGGGTTAAACTAGAGAACACAAATATCTCATATATATTAATTGTCGGTTGACTTTCACTAACCAAACTTAGAGGTAAATAGTGCTTTTTATTTAAAGACTTTTAAATAAATTGTTGAAGTTTTTAAAAGTTAGTTAAGAAGCTATTTTTCTTTTAAATGATCGATTGATTTTGACAAATGATCAATCGCTTATATTGACGGTAATATAAATAATTAATATTTATAGTTAATTATTAATTGATAATAGTTAATACTATAATATAAATCACCCAACCCACGAACCCTATCTCTAAACCAAAACCACGAACCATCTCTTTCTCCCCTCCAACCCAAACCCACTGCAAACATGGCCGTCGCCAAAGAAGATGAGGAGCTTGGATGCCAACGACCACGATTTTGCCATAGAAGATGACATCGGGGCTTCCCCGGAGGTCGTGATAGTGATCGCGAACCAAGTTTTCACTGTTGGAGACCAAGTTTCCACTACCGAAGACCAAGTCCATTGCGGCCACATGCTCGGAGGTCCACGTCAGTTGCCATTGACATCTCCATTGTCATCGTCATCTGATCACAAGGCCACCAATTGCAGGAGAGATCACTAAGTTTTTCTATCTTCTTTAAAAATAAAATTAAATTAAATTAAAAAAAAAAAAAACTTCAATATTTTTTTTATTTCTATCGTGTGCTTGTTAAATGATGAGGATGTTAAAAATCTAATCGAGATATTTTGATGTCCTTATTCTAATCACCACTATTTATTTATTTAGAAAAAAACCGTTGTGCCTATTATTTCTTTTGTGGTTAATAATTTATCTAATTGTTTATTACTGACAAAACATTAGTGTTGTTTTCTCTAAACAGTGTTTCTCTAACCGTTTACTAGGTCTTAGAATTCCACCTAACATAAATTAACCCACTAGGTCTTACAATTCCACCTAATATAAATTAAACCATAAAACGTCATCCCTGGACAAATGAAAACAATAATGATTAAAAAAAAAACGGATAAAGTACCAAGTCTAATCTTTAGAGTACACTTTTTTTTTTTTTTTTTTTTTTAAGTCTAAGCTTACAAAACGACAGAAATCTTTTCTTTTCCCTTTTTTTTTTAACCCCCTCGATATCTCTTCTTCTTCTTCCACTATTTTTAGTTGTAACCTGGATACAATGTCATCACACTCGTTGAAGTGTTCAGTGAAAAATAACGTAGAGCGTGCGTCAAGCAGCCAGGTTGGTTTTTTTTTTTTTTTAACCATTATATTTTTTGTATTTCTTTTATGCTAAATATAAAAAAGTCAAATATTTGAAGCAAAACATAAATTGAGAAGTGAATACATACAATATTCCTACAACTAGAAATGATGATGTTGAGAAAGTTCCATGAGCTTTTGCTTTCTTCGAATTTTAAACTTAAATGTACGAACAAAAAAAATTTACTTTGATTTTTTTTTTTTAAATTGAAAGGGAAATGACTTTGATTTTAATATAAAAGAGTTGTTACGTTGTCAAGACTCAACGCTTTCCTGATCTATTATTACGTTTAAGATTAATTTTGTAAGATCTTTACCTTTTTAAACTAATTTTTTGCTTGTTCCAGGAAAAAAAAAAATTGTCAGCACCAATCTGTGATTTCGCCCTTGATTTATATATCATAATAATAATCAGTATAGACTTTGGAATTTATGTATTATATATGGATATAAAATACATCTTTTAGTCAATCGCCCTAACATATGGGCTTGGTGCGTTGCAACAACAATCAATTTTAGTGATAAGGATAAATGACGACAAGCCACTATTTTTCAAAAACAATAAACCTTTACAATATATCTATAAATGTAAGATTAGTCTTCTATTCAACGGCGGTATCGGCCTGGCAAATCTATATATATGTATATATATATATATATATTTTTTTTTTCTAAACTCATGTAATTACTAGTTAATCTTTGTGTAACATTATGTAATTTAAGTTTTTGGAAATTTTATTATAAATTACAAGTAACTGAAAATGTTAATGCGGCAGCCAAAACTAAAGATCTTTCGCATAAATATATATATATATATATATATATATATGAATATTCAACCTGGCTTTAGGGTTTAGAATTGCACTTCGAGGAGATTTCTGTTAGTAATGGCAAACTTAAAGTAGCATTTTCTCCAGTCAATATGGCAGGGGTCTTTGATAATTCTTATTCTGGTTCAAGCACAGGGAGATTCAGGTTATACCAAACAATAACGATCTCAATCTCAAACTTAGTTAGAAGTTGTCGACAAAAACGCGCTTAAATACTTGGCTCACAGAGAAATTTCCTTCCGTGAATGGACTGATATGTAGCGAAGAGCATCCTTCAAATAAAAAAAGAAAATTATAGCGGTTGTCACAAAAAAAAAAAAAAAAAAAAAAATTTGGTAGAGGCAGAAGACTCTTCCCGTTGATTATAAATTGTCCACTTAATCCTTGGAATTTAAGCTGCAGAAATATTAAAAAATAATTGGTCAACTTGATGGTTTATCAAATCATCATTAATCAATTTACCGCCAATGATCATGATGTCGGGCTGGCCGTCCAGTACTCACGTTAACAGATTGACTTAGGCTTATGGTTTTTGCCAATCTGTCACTTTGGAAGAGCAACAAAAGAAATTTTTTTATGAAAACCAGTACTATTTTTTTTATTTCATCTCATAACTTTTGACTTGATTAAATGTCACAATACGAAATTCATAGAGCTACGCGCGGAAATTAGCGTTTTATCTGACCCTGGCCGTTGCAGTACTATGAGGGGATAATGGAGATGTTGATCAAACATTTCTCTTTTGCTTTGCTTATTGTATTTGTCTTTGTTCTTGTTACTCGGGCACAGGTAGTCCCGAATGATCAATCAGGTATGCAATTGTCACGATATTCAACATATTAAATCGATTATTTGTTGCTCCGTAACTAAGATGTTTAATACGTTGTTCCTCTGTTTCGTGTGTCTCTCTGTCAGGATTCATCAGCATAGACTGTGGCCTGCCCGAAAGTGCAGGTAGCTATTCCGAGGCAAGCACTGGCTTAAATTACATCTCCGATGAGCCCTTCATCAACACCGGTGTGAGTAAGACCTTATTGCCCGAATATCAGGCTGGCTATCAAAGGCAACTCGCGCATCTCAGAGCCTTTCCAGAAGGCATAAGGAATTGCTACACCGTGAACATCACAAGAGGAATTAGTTACTTGATCCGAGCGACATTCTACTATGGGAACTACGACAACAAAAGTAATCCACCGGGATTTGATATTCATCTTGGGGCTAATTTTTGGGATACAATCATATTCTATTTCGATTTTCCACTCCAGAAGGAGATCATACATGTTCCCTTAGATGACTATGTGCGTGTTTGCCTTGTCAATAACGGCACCGGGACACCATTTATCTCGGTACTCAGACTAAGGCCCTTGGTCAATAAGACCTATGTTACTTCCTCTGGGTCGTTGGCTCTCGACACACGTGTGGATCTTGGTTCAATCACCAATCTCTCATACAGGTCAGTCTCTCGCTCCCTCTATTAACTCCTATAATTGATTTATTACATACCATGCAGTGCATTCTTTCATATGTTTTTTCACGTAATATTGTAGAATTAGTTCTTCAGTTAGTTTCTTAAATTATGAAGAAAAAAAAAATATTTTTGGATTCTTTTAGTTATACTTCTAAATTTTTGGCTAAAGAAAATTAATGATTTTTACTCCAGGTATCCATATGACGCCTTTGATCGTGCCTGGTCCTATTTTGACATCAATAACTACAAGCCAAACTGGACTACAATAAGCACACCGCTCACCGTGAATCCTGGCAAGTACTACAAACCGCCTTCCGAGGTCATGAGCACTGCCATCACACCGACAAATGTCAGCGAACCCTTAGTTTATACTTGGTTCAACTACCAAAATAAGGCCTATTATGTGTATTTGCACTTTTCCGAGATTCAAAAGCTCGAAGCCAACCAATCCAGATCATTCGATATCTTCCTAAATGGGGAACTGTATTATGGACCCCTTGTCCTTGATTACTTGAACGTGACCACAATATACAGCCCATCACCTCTGCCTAGCACAGCTAATTCTTTTGGTTTTGGGAACTATACTTTTTCACTAATTAAACGCAAAAATTCGACTCTTCCACCGATTCTTAATGCTATTGAGATCTATACTTCGGTGGATTTCTCGCAGTCAGAGACGAGCCGCGACGATGGTATGCTCTTTCCAACAAATCTTTTTAATTTGTTAATTATTTGTGAAACAATTGTTTCTGACTCGCTAATCTGTCATGACGTGAAAATGTTAGTCGAAGCCATTAAGATGATTAAGTCAACTTATGGAGAATTGATGAAGAGAAACTGGGATGGAGACCCGTGTGCACCCATAAAATACTTGTGGGAAGGTCTAAATTGTAGCTATGATGGTTCTAATCCCCCAAGAATCACGTCTTTGTAAGCTCCTTTCGTTGCGTTTTCAGTTGTTAATCTATGTTTTCTAAACGTAATTTTATGTTGTGTTAGTCTAATTGATTGAATATCACATCCAGGAATTTGTCCTCTAACGGGTTGACTGGCGACATAACTTCACATATATTCAAGCTCACTATGTTACAGTCTTTGTAAGTACTTTGACAAATTATCATCATGTCAATTTTTGTGATTAGAAAATATGAACTTTATATTCAGGTTTTTTCTATTATATCATATTATCACAAATATCCATCTTTTTCTACTCGTTCAGGGATTTATCGAATAATAATTTAACTGGACCGGTGCCCAAATTTCTATCTCAAATGCCAAACCTGAAAGTCTTGTGAGTTCTTGAGTTAATTAGACATACTTTTTAACTTTCAAATATGCATAATTAAGAAATAATGGAATAATTTTTATTTATTTATTTTTTTGCAGAAACTTAAAAGGAAACAACTTCACAGGTACAATTCCGGCCGAACTCGTTGCAAAATCGAAGAATGGTTCCCTATCATTAAGGTCTGTTTATTGTCAAAAACCATGAACTTATGTTGGGACAACATTTTTGGGGGATTTTTCCCTCTTGTTTGATAGATTTTTATTGGTAATTTGTTCCATAAGTTATTGGATATCACTAATGATCTGAAAATAAGTGTTTTTGCCAACCATAGTGATCATAAACGTACTTTCTAGTTGAATATCCTCTGCTTCTTACAACTTTTTTTTTTTTTTTGGTCGTCAACTTTATAGTATTGACACTCCTGGGGAGGTAGAAAATACAAATAAATGCAACTCCGCTCCGTGCGAAACAAAGAAGAAAAGCAATATCCTGGTTCCGATAGTATCATCAGTTGGTGGGTTGGCCCTACTTTTGTGGCAGCAGCTGGTTTCTGATAGCCATGAAAAGGAAAGAGAAACAAGGTAACAATAATATAGCCTACTGTTCGACATAATAAAACTTTGAGTACTCAATCGAATAAGATGCAAATCTTGAAGTGGACCCAGAAGTTCCGCTCATGTCTCTGTTCAACCCACAGTGCCTACAGGAGGAGTCACGATAGGAACTGGAGGATCTGAAATTCAAAATGACTTCTTCGAGGAAAAGAAGCGGCAATTTACATACTCTGAGGTCTCGAATATCACAGAAAACTTTGTAAGATTCTTGGAGAGGTGGATTTGGAACGGTTTATCACGGCTGTATAGGCGACATGCAAGTAGCTGTCAAGAAGCTTTCTCCTTCATCAGTTCAGGGGTATCAACAGTTTCAAGCGGAGGCACGTATACTTCGCTTCTCAATACTAATAATTTGAGCTCAATCTAGTATTTTAACCTAATACTTGGCTTTCAATTTTAGGTTAAGCTTCTTATGACGGTTCATCACAGAAACTTGACCAGCCTTATTGGGTACTGCATCGAAGGAAATAACAAGGCACTAATCTACGAGTACATGACTAATGGAGATTTAGACTCGCATCTTTTAGGTTCATTCTTTCATTTTTATTTTATTTTTTTATTTTATTATCTTCTGTTATCACACAGAATATTTAAACCTGACTTCTTTATATATAGATGAGGGCAATGCAAATGTCTTGAGTTGGGAAAGAAGACTACAAATAGCAATGGATGCAGCACAAGGTTAGACATTAAATTTACTTGGGAATTTTCTTTTCCTTTCATTTTATTTTATTTTATTTTATTTTTTATGCTAAGCAAAGCATTCGGGTATCGAAATGCAGGACTGGAGTATCTGCACAATGGATGTAAGCCACCTATAGTCCACAGAGATGTGAAGACTTCAAATATCCTACTAAACGAGAATTTTCAAGCCAAGCTAGCTGATTTTGGCCTATCCAGAACCTTCCCTACTGATGGTGGCTCTCATGTGTCTACAGTAGTTGCGGGCACACCCGGATACCTTGATCCTGAGTAAGTTTTTCAATTATATATCTATTTTCACAAATATTTAGAATAATTGCAAAATGAACCTTGGTTGTCTTGTAGATACTCCACCACAAACAGGCTAACAGAGAAAAGCGATGTTTATAGCTTTGGGGTGGTTCTCCTACAGATAATTACTTGCCGAACTGCCATTCTAAGGAGAGGCCATGAGAGGACTCACATAAGCCAATGGGTGCGTTTCATGCTTGATAATGGGGACATTGTAAGTATTGTCGACAAAAGATTGCGGGGAGACTTTGAAACTAATTCTGTCTGGAAAGCTGTTGAGATAGCAATGGCATGTATTTCTCAAAATTCCTCCAAAAGGCCAGACATGAATCAAGTAGTGACTCAGCTGAAGGACTGTTTGGTGATGGAATTGGCTCGAAAAAACCATAGCCGTGCGACTAATTCAACGAATTCAAATGAAGTGCTCTCCACACTTATGACTTCTGAATTCAGTCCCTTGGCAAGGTAGTGTTTCTGTGGATGGACACATTAAATCTTGGGTGCTAAGTATTGTCTTCTCTGTTTTGTATTTATAAGTTACAACATTTTCTATCTTCTTGTCATGGATCTAAAAAATGCATTATGCATACGCTTTACTTTTTCAATAAAGTCATGTTGTTAAGATGTGTGTAAAAGTTAGCTTCATTACTTTTTACCGATGCTTAATGAGCTTCGCCACCGTCTCATTGATTATAGCCTTTTCCTTTTCTTGGCTGATGAACCGAAGAACATCGGTGCTTTTGCGAGCTGAAGGATCACTGCGGCTAATGCTCCGTAAAAACTTAAAAAAATATGTACTTCTTTAAGGTTTCGAGACGCAACATGAAAACACCTCTCATATGAAGTACAACGGAATATACATGTACATGTTTTTTTAGACACACACGAAGAGTAAATTCTACAAAATAAGGGGATGACTTCAACTTAGTCATCTAGATTCCCGACTAAAATACTGAAAAAAAAAAAAAAGGCAAAAGAATATAAGAACAAAATGAAAATACACCAAGAGTAAAAGAGTAGAAGTCGCAGCTTTGGCGAAGCTACAGAAAGGGCATTTTCGGAGTTGTTCAAGAGCTAGAAAGCCAGCACAAGCATTTGGATGTTGTCGTTTATCGTGCTTCCGTTTTATCTTTTACTGTCGTCTGCTTTTGAGAACCGTTGTCGCTATAACGTGAATCTAGTTGTTTCTACTGTACGTTAAGGGCATTGTTTAGATTAAGTGTCGTGTCATTTCAATTTGCTGTCGTTTTCCCACAATTGCTAGATATTTGTCGTGTTCGTTGTCGCTTTTAAACTTTTGTCGTTTTATTTAACTCTTTTGTCTTTTAGCTTAAAGTATTGTTCTTCGCTCGTCTCATTTTTCATTTCAGCTCCATGTCGTTTTCTCAATTGTTGACATTTGTTCTTTTCAATGTTGATTTTTAAGTTGATACCGTTTGATTTTAGTGTCGTTTTTTACATTTCATGTTGTCAACATCTTTGCTTCTTTTTTTTTTTTTTTTCAGTTGTTGTCGTTTGCTACTTTTTGTTTCATCTTTTTCTTTATCGTCGTTTCTTGGATTTCTCTTTACTCATTTAATTTGTCTACTTCCTTTACTCTGCAACTGTCGTCTTTAGGTGGTTGTCGTTTCATCCTTTTCTTTCCTTCCCCAACAACAACAACACCCACCCCAACACCCCCCCGCCCCCCCCGCCCCCCCCCGGCGTTGTTGTTGTAATTTTTAGGTTTTCTTTTTTCGTATTGTGTCATAACTTCAATTATTCCCCCTCTTCGTAGTCATCCCCTCCCTCCTTTTTACTTGCTTTCTTTATATGTTCAAAATTTTTAAGTTTTAAAGAACAGTTTATTAAATTTTTGAACAACTTATGTTTAAGATGACATTTAATAGTTTATCAAGGTCAATCTTCTTACTTTCGAAGTTTGACTCAAAATGTTTACCCTTGTTAATTAAGTTGTTAAATCTAGATTTTTTTTTTCTGTATTATTAAATTATCTAAAATTTGTCCGACATTAATTTTAAAAACAAGCGTACCATGATTCAATATGGGTTGAACTAGAGAATGCGAATTTCTCAAAAACGTAGAATATTTTTATTAGATGTTGCCTCTTTATTAGATCATCTCCAATGTATTGGTCTGTATTAATGTTATATATGCTACAAAGAAATGTAAAAGAAAAAAATAGCATTAATATATTTTATACTTCAATGTATAATGCTAACACTAATGTTATTTATGTCTTTTGTCATTATTATTGTACTTTGGAACTTGTAAAAGTGAGAATTTAATATTTAAATAATTTAAAAGTGAACTCAACCGCCGATCCTTAATGCTATTGAGATCTACAATTTGGTGGATTTCTCGCAGTCAGACACGAACCAAGACGATGGTATGCTCTAGCCAACATACTCTCTTTTATATTTGTTAATTTGTTAAAAGTTGTTTTTGACTCGCTAGTCTCTCATGATGTGAAAATGTTAGTGGAAGCCATTACGATGATAAAATCAACTTATGGAGAACTGATGAAGAGAAACTGGGATGGAGACCCGTGTGCACCCATTAAATACTTGTGGGAAGGTCTAAATTGTAGCTATGATGGTTCTAACAATCCCCCAAGAATCACGTCCTTGTAAGTGCCTTTTGTTGCGTTTTTGGATCTTAATCTATGTGCTCTAACCGTAATTTTAAATTGTGTTAGTCTAATTGATTGAATTACACACCCAGGAATATCTATCCTCCAGTGAGTTGACTGGTGATATAACTTCATATATATCCAAGCTCACTTGGTTACAGTCTTTGTTAGTAATTTAATAAACTATGCCAATTTTTGTGACAAGAAAATGCGGATCTTCCAAATTTAGGTTTTTTTTATTAATTAAATTGTATTTTCACTAATATCTATCACTTTCTGACTCCTTACAGGGATTTATGGAATAATAGTTTAACTGGACTAGTGCCCAAATTTCTGTCTCAAATGCCAAACCTGAAACTCTTGTGGGTTAGTTAAACCTACTTTGTAACTCTCAAATATAATAGAAATAATTAAGAAATAATGTGACAATTTTTGTTTGTTACTATTTTTTTTGCAGAAACTTGAAAGGAAACTGCTTTACCGAAATTCCAGCTGAACTGTTTGCAAAATCGAAGAATCGTTCCCTAACGTTAAGGTCTGTTTGTTGTCGAAAATCATCAACTCGTGTCGGTAATACATATACTATTTTTTGGCGAAATTCACTCTTGTTTCTAAAATTCTAGGTCGATTTTCATTAGTAATTTTTCCCAGAAGTTATTGAATATCCTAATGATCTGAAAATATATCCTTGCTTACCATAGTGATCATGAATGTACAGTCCGGTGGAATATCCTCTGCTTCTCTACGGAAGTAGTAACTATTTTTTTGTTCAACTATAGTATTGACACCAATAATGGGGAAGAAAATAAAAATCAATGCTCCTCCTCTCCGAGCGAGAGAGAGACGAAAAGCAATATCCTCATTGCAATAGCATCATCAGTTGGTGGTTTGGTCTTACTGCTGTTGGTAGCAGCTGGTATTCGGATAGCCATCTATATAAGGCAACAAGGTAAAAACATATATAGCCTGTTGTTTGACATTATAAAATTTTGAGTACTTTATCAAATAAGACGCAAATCGTGAAGCGAACCAAGAAATTTCGCTCATATCTTCTTTCAACCCACAGTACCTACAGAAGGAGTCACCACAGGAACTGCAGAGCCTGAAAAGAAGTGGCACTTTACATTCTCTGAGGTCTTAACTATCACAAACAACTTTGCAAGAGTTCTTGGAAGTGGCGGATTTGGAACGGTTTATCATGGCTGCAAAGGTGATATGCAAGTAGCTGTCAAGAAGCTTTCTCCTTCATCAATTCAAGGGTATCAACAATTTCAAGCAGAGGCATGTATTCTTCTCTTCGCTATGCATATTGTTTCATCAGCTCAATTACATATAAAAAAGACTTGGCTTTCAAATCACAGGTTAAGCTTCTTATGACGGTTCATCACAGAAACTTGATCAGCCTTATTGGATACTGTAATGAAGGAAGTAACATGCCACTAATCTACGACTACATGAGTAATGGAGATTTTGACTCGCAGCTCTTAGGTTCGCCATTTCAATTAGTTTTTTTTTTCTTTTATTTATTTGTGTTTTCAAGTTAATAGGGCCTTTTGAACACGGAATAATTAAACCCGATTACTTTATATAGATGAGGGCAATGCGGATTTGAATCGGGAAAAAATAGCACAGGATGCAACACAAGGTTAAACATGATATTAATGTGAGCCTTTTCCATTTCGTTAATTAATTTCTATTATTTGTTGTGTTTTGAGCAATGTTTTCGGGTATCAAAATGCAGGACTAGTCTATCTGCACATTGGATGTAAGCCACCTATAGTCCACAGAGATGTGAAGACTACAAATATCCTATTAAATGAGAATTTTCAAGCGAAGCTAGCTGGTTTTGGCCTATCCAGTAGTTTCCCTACCCATGTTGGCTCTCATGTGTCTACGGTAGTTGCGGGCACACCCGGATACCTTGATCCCGAGTAAGTTTTTTTTTTTTTTTAATTGATATGCATTCATCAACTATTTAGAGGGGTTAAAAAAGTTCACAGACCATGCATAACTAACCAAAATGATGAGAAACAAAATCTTGGTTTGTCTCGTAGGTACTCGTCGACAAGCAGGCTAACAGAGAAAAGTGATGTTTATGACTTTGGGGTGGTTCTCCTACAGATAATCACTTGCCGATCTGCCATTCTAATTAGAGGCCATGAGAGGACTCATATAAGCCAGTGGGTTCGTTTCATGCTTGATTGGGTGACATTGAAAGTATTGTTGACAACAGATTGCGGGGAGACTTCGAAACTAGTTCTGTCTGGAAAGCCGTTGAAATAGCAATGGCATGTGTTTCTCAAAAATCCACCAGAAGGCCAAACATGAGTCAAGTAGTGACCGAGCTGAAGGACTGTTTGGCCTTCGAATTGGCTCGAAGAAACCAAGGCCATGCGATTAATACAACAAATTCGATTGAAGCGTTCCCCCGAACAAATTACTTCTGAATTGGGTCCCTTGGCAAGGTAGTATTTCTGTGGATTAAGACATCAGTCTTGTGTGGTAAGTATTTTCTTCTCTGCTCTACATTTATAAGTTACCTCTTTTCTATCTTCTTGTCATGGAGCTAAACAATGCATTATGCTGCTTTACTTTATAAATAAAGTTATGTTGCTTAGATACTTGTGAAGGGATACTTCTTTTTTTTTTTTTTTTTTCAATGACTTCAGGCTATTTTATCGTCATTATCAAATTAGCGCCGAGCACATATCAAAACACAGGATTGTAAGCTTCCCCACCATCGTACATGTTTGTATAGATACACACGCGAAGATGTAAAAATCTACAAAATAAGGGAATTACTTCAACATAGTCGTCTTGATTCCGGACTAAAATAGGCAAAAGAGTAAAAAGAACAAATGAAAATACACCAAGAGTAAAAGAGTAGAAGTCGCAGCTTTGGCGAAGCTACAGAAAGGGCATTTTCTGAGTTGTTCAAGGGCTAGACAGCCAGCACAAGTATATTTCGATGTTGTCGTTTATCGTGCTTTCCGTTTTGTCTTTTACTGTCCTCTGCTTTTCAGTACTGTAGTCGTTATTACGTGAATTTAATTGTATCTGCAGTAGTTAATACTTCCAGTAGAGACAAATTGTAAAAATTATAAATTTTTGGGATAAATTTAAAAGACGGGCTCTTCCCCCTTGCCTCCGCCACTGATGTCATCGTTTAGATTACGTGTCGTTATAACATCGATATCACTTCATTTTCTTGTCGTTTTGGCACAAATATTGCTAGACCTTTGTCGTATTCGTTGCGCATTTAAAATGTTGTCGTTTTTCCCTTTATGTCGTTTCGTCAATTGTTGTCCTTTCTTAAAACTTTTTTTAATTTTTAATTTTTATTTTTATTTTATCTTCTAGGCTTAAGTATCGTTTTCTTCGCTTGTCTTTCATCTTTCATTCAGCCACTTGTCGTTTTCTCAAGTGTTGACATTTGATGAATTCAATGTTGATTTTTAACTTTGTTATCGTTTGATTAGTGTCGTTTTCATATTTTATGTTGTCAAATTTTACCTAGGGATCGCAATGGGGTGGAGTGAGGGTGGGTATGCTTTCTTTTCTCCATACCTGTTGTCCTTTTTACCTCCTATACCAGTTTAATTTAATGTAAGTGTGGGGACGGGTAATTCTAACTAGGGATGCTATATCTAATAGTGACATGAATCAGTAGAACATAGAAAAATTCAACATCACCCTATCTAAACAATTTTTTTAACAACAACATGGTTATATTATGAAAAATATTTGTTCTTATCAAGACGTAGTATGAGTTAATTTCATGTTTGATTTATTCTTTGAAGGGAGCTTTCGAACGATGAATACACGCATACTTAATATTAATCTGTTGAATCAGTCACAAGGCTGTTGTTCCTCCGAGTCAATTCTGATACCAAACACTCCCTTAACTCAATCACTACCTGGCTCATGTTTGGCCTTTTAGCAGTTGTTGGAGACAAACAAGCCATTGCTATCGTAGCCGCTTTCCACACCGAGTTGCTATCGAAATCTCCTTGCAACCTTGGATCGACGATACCTTTAATATCACCATTAGCCAACATAGATTGCACCCAATTGCTTATGTGAACGCTCTCATCGTTTGTTCTAGTTATGGCAGGTCGGCTTGTGATTATCTGTAGGATAACCACCCCGAAGCTATAGACATCGCTTTTCTCGTTGAGCCAGCTGTTGTTTGTTACGCTACTCATGAAAAATTAAAGACGTATTAATTTCTTTGTTTAGAGATCCAATATTTAATTTTCATCCAATATGCTCACTAAACTTACTCAGGATCAAGGTAGCCAGGAGTGCCGGCAATAAAACGTGTTGATACATGAGTGGCATTGTCAGCAGAGAAAAATCTCGACAGACCAAAGTCAGCAAGTTTCGCTCGAAAATTTTCGTTCAACAAGATATTTGGAGTCTTCACATCTCTGTGGATTATAGGTGGCTTACAACCATGGTGCAGATACTCCAATCCTACATTTTAAAATCCCCACTTGACTTATTGCAAAAAAATAAAACATCTCATGCTCAATTCAATTTTCAATAAATTTATATAAAAAAGTCAAACTTCTATCTAACCTAGTGCTGCATCAATGGCTATTTCAAGTCTTTTTTCCCAGCTCAAGACATTGGCTTGCCTTCCTATAATACGAAAACACAAAACATTAATAGTACGTTTTCGCGTTTTTCTGCATCCCAATCACGAGTTATATAAACATGTCACAATTTTTAATCCCTCCACAAGAGGGAAGAAAAAAAAATCCTCAAAAATATCCAAAGGAAGAAAGACACAGTCCATTCATAAATCAGATGACGGAATGAAACTGCTCAAAGAAAAAAAAAAAAAGAGAGAGAGAGAGAGAAGAAAAAGAAGAAAACAAAGCATGCTAGCTAAGAATTCTACAATATACGTGGTTGCGAAGAAGAACTAAGAAAGAAAGGAATTACGAAAACAAATTCGTATACCTGAAAGATGTGAATCTAAATCTCCGTTAGCCATGTATTCATAGATAAGCCCCATGTTGGTTCCTTCTTTGAAATATCCAACAAGGCTTGTCAAGTTTCCATGATAAACAGTCACAAGAAGCTTAACCTGTAATTCGACGCGTGACTTCTTTCTTCAATATATCTGGATAAACCAATAATTTTGAGTGCATAAATATGAGTAATGAATTCTTGCCTCTGATTCAAATTGTTTATTTTGTTGTTCAACTTGTTCTTGCGTTCTGCTCTCCTCTTCTCGAGACTGCTGAGGACTAGCCTGAACCGGTGGACGAGAAAGGACCTTGACAGCCACTTGAGTACCATCACTAACGACGCCGTGGTAAACTGTTCCAAATCCACCTTTTCCCAAAGATCTCGTGAAGTTGTTTGTTATTCCTTTGACCTCTGCATAGGTGAATTTCCGTTTTTTAGTGCCAAATTCTTGATCGTCGGATTCTTCATTGCCTGAAACTGCATGAGGAAAAATCTGTTACGTACCTGATCTGTTATCTTTCTCTATGTACGATTTGACAAACTAATGATATTACCGTGTTTCTTTGTAGTCTTGACGAGTATAAAAACAGCTCCGGCTACTAACAAGAATGCAAACAAGCCACCAACTGATGCGACAACCGGAACCACGACGTTGCTCTTCTTCTTCATCTTGCATAGAGACGTCGAGGCACACAAATCGTGGTTTCCTTCAACGCTGTGATTAGTAAGGAAAATATTATCAGTTTTCAAATTCTAAATTATGTACAAATTTATTGACATGACACAACAAATTGTTTCCTCGATGAATCATTTGCAGTAGAAAATAATTTTGATGTTTTAAATAAGAAATATACCTTAATGATAGCAAACCGTCATTCGATTTTTGAATGAGTTCAGCTGGAACCGAACCTGTGAGCTTGTTGTTTCCTAACTTTCTGCAAAAGCAGAGGACATATATGTTAAATAAGCTCGGGGAATTTCAACGACAAAGTTTGTAGCTTCATTTATCTCTAAATTACTTACAGGACTTTCAAATTTGTTAATTGAGAAAGGAAGTAAGGAACTGTTCCTGTTAAACTATTGTTTGATAAGTCCCTGCAATGAACCACAAATAGTAAATTTCATATGAAATTTCACCAACTAAAAATTGTGAGAGCTGTCATGTATACTTACAAGGACACTAGCATACTGAGTCTCGATATGTTTGTGTTTATATCGCCAGTCAATCCACTCGAAGATAAGTCCCTGGTTTTGCAATTTCATTAAAAATCAGATATAAGAGTTGGAAATGAAATCTAATAGACAAAGAAGAATTCAAATAAACTAAATTAAGGTGGTGAACTTACAGGGATGTGATTCTAGGGGCATCAGAACCATCATTGGTACAATTTAGACCAGCCCACAAGTATTTAATGGGAACACAAGGATCTCCATCCCAATTTCTCTTCACTCCGTAAGCCGACTTTATGTTTGTCATGGCATCAACTATTTTTTTTTTTTCGAATTTGTCAGTAAAGTAATCAGAGTACTTATATATACTTGACAAAGGAGAATCAAATGTGGCATGTGGCATGTTTAAGAGTAGACGTACCATCATCCTGGTCGGTTTCTAATTGTGAGACACCAACTAGCGTATAAATCTCTATCGCATTCACAATCGGAGGCAGAGTCGAATTCTCAAGCTTATCAAGGGTAAAAGTGTAGTTTAATGATCCTGTAACGGGTGTGGTGCTGTAGGTGGTCATTGAGGATAAGTAAGAAGGGATGACCGGTCCGTACATGTGCTTCCCGTTTACGTTGATGTTGAATATTCTCGCCTCGTTGGCTTTCAGCTGCTGGAGCTCTGCAAAGTGCATGTAGAGATAGTATCCTATGCTTGTGTCCCCAGAATCCAACTCTAATTGGAAAGGACCACTTTTGTTAACTGGCATGGCGGCATTCTGCATCACGACATTTGGTGGTTGGAAATCTATGTGGTCTTGGGGATCGACGGTGAGTGATGTCGTTATATCCGTCCATTTATCACTGAAATATCGCGCCCACATGCGATCAAAAGCGTCATGCGGATACCTGAAAATTGATAAACATCATTTGAACTATTCTTGGAAGATTGTAGCAAATTAAAAAAAAAAAAAAAAAAGAAGTGAAATACTAAATTTGGTACTTTATCTGGAATTTGAAGAGTACCTTACTAAAGTAGTTAAGTTTGAACCAACATCCATTCTAGCGATAAGTCCCAATGAAATTCCAGACGGAGCAACGTAAGTAGTGTTCTTAAGAGGCCGCAGTTCCAGAGCCGAAATAAACGGCGTCCCAGATCCGGTGTTGACAAGGCAAACATGAACATAGTTCTGCAACGGGAAATGTATGATCTCCTTTACGACATTCGACGGAGAATCGATAATCTGCACCGTGTCCCAAAAATTGGGTCCCAAGTGAAGTTCAAAGGTCGGCGTACTGTTCTTGCCGTCGTAGTTGCCGTACATGAAGACCGCCCTGATCAGATACTTGGTGCCCTTGTTGATGGTGATTGTGTAGCAGTTCCTGGTTCCGTCCGGGAAGCTTCTCACCGTCGTTGCCCACCGCTGAAGGTTGACATTGTATTGGGCCGATATGCCGTTACTTTCACCGCCGTTGATATATGGTGCGTCTGAGATGTAATCTAGTTGTGTTGATTCCTCTGTGAAGCCGCCCGAGTTTTCAGGCAATCCGCAGTCTAAGCTAATGAAGCCTGAAACAGAGGTAACACAGCTATAGTTATAATATGAAAGCTATGATTAGAACAATAATTAGCATTCAAGATTTTTGATAACCATACCTGTTTGACCTTGGGAATGAACAACAATGAGAAGAGCATATACAACAAGCAAAAATGTTGCCAAGTGGAAGTGCTTGAAAATCTCGTTTACCCTCATATTGCAATATTTGCAATATTTGCAATATACCAATTACCTGATGCATGTAGTCCGTTAGGTATATATCATGGAAAAGACCAAGGTATCGTACACATGTTTTTTGGTCCATCTAACTTTCAACCTTTAGTAGTAAAAATGACTAATTTTTACCTTTTTAAAGAGTTCGGGGCCTTTTAACTAACAAAGGAAGGTTGAAAGCTAAATAATAACTTCTTAAAAAGATTAAATACCAAAAAGAAAATTAATCATTTATTTAAAATTAAAATACACCTAATAATAAAATCAAATATAAGAGCATCGCTATATTATATATCATAATTGAGTTAACGTTGGTCTACTCAAATATATATATATATATATATATATTATATTATATTTCTGTGGAGATTCTGTAGGGAAGTGAGTACATACTTGAAAAATTGATCAAACGAGTTCTTACACGTCGCTTTCACGTCATCTCTTTTTACTCGAAAAGTTTGAATTTGCATTAGCACATTTGACCCAACGTCCAAATCAACGGGATAAGGATCGGGGGTTGGCATGGAGTGTAGTTGACGACCGCTAAAATTCAAAAGTCTTTGCATAATTTAACTATTAATACTCAGAACGCGCCTTATTCGCCTATATATAGGATTATGAGAAATCACTTGAAAATTGCAAGTTACAAACTATAATAATTAAAAAAAAATGAGGATGAGGTTGGGAAATAGCTAAGAAATTACTTAAATTAGTTTGAAAAAGTCCTCTATTGGCCATGAATAATTCATTCATATCGGAAGTTTAATTACGCTGCCAACACAATATATATATATATATATATATATCTAAATTTATTATAAGACGTAGGGTTTAAATTCTATGAAGAAGAGAATATAATACCATGTCATTCTTAGGCCATATTTACCAGCATTTGTAAAAGATAAAAAATAAAAATGTGGTTATTTTTTCAAAAATTATAATAAAAATAAACTAAACAAATAGCATGATTTTAAAATATTTGAAATAAACAACATTAAACATATAATTGTATATTTATTTGTATTTTTAAAACTTGCTAATTACTTCAATTCTTTAGTATTAAAATGTGATTTACTTATTTCTCCCATGCTTTTTAAGTAAAGATGGATTTTTAAAAAAAAGTAAGCATAATAAGATCAAATATTTTAAGATAATTAATTAGGTTAAGATCAAATATTTTAAGATAATTAATTAGGTGGGGAAGACGGGCGGGTGTGAGCTGACCAACTCGCCAATGGGGATGGCTATCTAAGGGCTTAGTCATCTTCCCTTCTGGCATAGAGGCGTTCGCATATCATTTCTTGGCTTTTAGCTTATGAATCTGGTATGCCAATGGCTGAGCTTCCATTCCGGGATTGGACAATGTATTTCTCGTATACACAAATTTCGCACCGATTGATAAAAAGGTTACATCCATCTAGTCAAACATATTCTAGAAGTGTACTAAAATTTCATAATTTAATCAGTACTGACGCGGAAGTGCTTTTACATACATATATATATGCATGTATATATGTATGTATATTTGCCATTTCATGACAGCTAGAGAGAGCACACAATTAAAAGAATCCGCAGGCAAAGAAAATTAAACAATAATAACAATAATTCGAATCAAATATTTCAAATTACTCATTGCCAAACGTGCTTAAACAATAGGAGGAACAAGAGAGAAGACTTGTGCAAGTCATCGTTTACCTTGTGCTAATAATATGCCGTCTCGTAATAGTTTGAAATTGTTAGGTTTTTATACGTTGACATTTATGGTAACTTTGTAAAAAAAAAAAACTAAAAATAATATTTGGTTAGCTAGTTTTAGGAGTTTGTATGTTTTTTAAGATGTGACAAGCTGCTTATTGGAAATTAAACAGCTTCAACAAGGTCTTCGTAGAATAGATTTATTAACTTGGTTCAAGACGACCGGCGGTAACAAGGAGAGGGAGTTTTCAGTTTGTATAAGTTTATTAATGCTTGTAACCATTTGATAGTTAGTCGATTATTTACCGTCTAGGCATGATCTCGAGGAGTAGCTAACCAAATATCATAAAAATTGTATGTGTTCTTTATTTTATTATGCTTTTAATAATTTAATTTAATTACATTCAGTAATTGATAAAAATGGATTTTACAGAAATTAATATATATGACAACTCAATGCCCAACTTCCTTTACATACAATTTACACACAAAAAAAAAAAAAAAAAAAAAAGCCTTACTTTTCATACAAGTACTCAAAGTCAAGAATAAGCAACTTCTCTAGTCCCTCCCTAGCAAGTTCCAAGTTCGAATTACAACGCGCAATTCGATCTTCAAGTCTTTCTTTTTGTGATGTCAACTAATTTCCTCGTCTACATTCTCTTCTTTAGAAAAAATTACATATTCTAAAAACATAGAAAGGCAGCATATTTGCCTTTTCACACACGAATTTTTTACAATAAAAAAAACTCGACATTGATAGATAATCAATTTTATAAATACATTTAGAGGATGCACAAGGAAAAATAAGTGCATTTTAGACTCTAGAAACGGAAGATATATCAAATATTATATACATGACTTTTTAATAAATTTTCTAGAGTTAAAAGAAGTATCTGATTAATGAATGATGAGAAATCTATAATACTAAAGTCACATAAAACCTACAAAAAAGAAAAGGAAAAAGGAAGGAAAAAAAAAAAAGCAGTATTGACGAATACAGGATATAATGCCGTGGATGGTTTTGCTTTCATAAGAGTTTTCGTCCCCCATCGACCTTCGTAGCGTGTTGGGTGGATAGTCAACGACTTTTTCCGAAAGCAAATTTTGTCAAGACATAATTGCATGATGATTTGACTTTTTATTTACGCAACTTCGTAGTGTGTTCCCTCTTTTTTGTCGTTTTCTTTCTCTTTCTTTCTTTCTTCCTTCTTCTTCTTCTTCTTCTTTTTTTTTTTTTTTCCCCGTAATCCGTTGGGTATTTGAAAGAGAAATTTGTGAAAACAGCGTTTCATGTAAATATGTTTATGTTTTTTATCTTTATGTTTAATTTTTGACCTTTTATATTTATTTAAAAAAATATATTAAAAATATCAATTCTAATCTTAAATATTAATTTATATAGTATATGAATTATCGTTTTTTATTGATAAGTGTTTAAAATATTTTCATATTAATTAATTATATCTATTAATAAAAATATAACACGTGAATTGATACTTAAAAAATTGATATTAGAGTTTATATGATCCCTAGCACTACTTTTTATTTAATTTCAAATATCCTACTAAACGAGAATTTTCAAGCGAAGCTAGCTGATTTTGGCCTATCCAGAACCTTCCCTACCGATGGTGCAAATATTTAGAATAATTGCAAAATGAACCTTGGTTGTCTTGTAGATACTCCACAACAAACAGGCTAAAAGAGAAAAGCGATGTTTATAGTTTGGGGTGGTTCTCCTACAGATAATCACTTGCCGAACCGCCATTCTAAATAGAGGCCATGAGAGGACTCACATACGCCAATGGGTGCGTTTCAAGCTTGATAATGGGGACATTGAAAGTATTGTCGATAAAAGATTGCGGGGAAACTTTGAAACTAATTCTGTCTGGAAAGCTGTTGAAATAGCAATGGCATGTATTTCTCAAAATCCCTCCAAAAGGCCATACATGAATCAAGTAGTGACTGAGCTGAAGGACTGTTTGGTGATGGAATTGGCTCGAAGAAACCATAGCCGTACGAATAATTCAACGAATTCAAATGAAGTGCTCTCCACACTTATGACTTCTGAATTCAGTCCCTTGGCAAGGTAGTGTTTCTCCGGATGGACACATTAAATCTTGGGTGCTAAGTATTGTCTTCTCTGTTTTGTATTTATAAGTTACAACATTTTCTATCTTCTTGTCATGGATCTAAAAAATGCATTATGCATACGCTTTACTTTTTCAATAAAGTTATGTTGCTAAGATGTGTGTAAAAGGTTCCTTCATTTCTTTTTATGAGGCTTAATGGGCTTCGCCACCGTCTCATTGATTATGGCCTTTTCCTTTTATTGACTGATGAACCGAAGAACATCGGTGCTTTTGCTAGCTTAAGGATCACTGCGGCTAATGCTCCGTAAAACCTTTAAAAAAATATGTTCTTTAAGGTTTCGAGACGCAACATGAGAACACCTCTCATATGAAGTACAACGGAATATACATGTACATTTTTTTTTAGACACACACGAAGAGTAAATTCTACAAAATAAGGGGATGACTTCAACTTAGTCATCTTGAATTTGATTCCCGACTAAAATACTGGGAAAAAAAAAAGGGCAAAAGAATATAAGAACAAAATGAAAATACACCAAGAGTAAAAGAGTAGAAGTCGCAGCTTTGGCGAAGCTACAGAAAGGGCATTTTCGGAGTTGTTCAAGAGCTAGAAAGCCAGCACAAGCATTTGGATGTTGTCGTTTATCGTGCTTCCGTTTTATCTTTTACTGTCGTCTGCTTTTGAGTACCGTTGTCGTTATAACGTGAATCAAGTTGTTTCTACCGTACGTTAAGGGCATTGTTTAGATTAAGTGTCGTGTCATTTCAATTTGCTGTCGTTTTCCCACAATTGGTAGACATTTGTTGTATTCGTTGTCGCTTTTAAATTGTTGTCTTTGTTTTTTTTTTACTTTTTTGTCTTTTAGCTTAAGTATTGTTTTCTTCGCTTGTCTCATCTTTCATTTCAGCCCTTTGTCGTTTTCTCAATTGTTGACATTTGTTCTTTTCAGTGTTGATTTTTAACTTGTTACCGTTTGATTTTAGTGTCGTTTTTTACATTTCATGTTGTCAACATTTTTACCTTTTTTTTTTCTACTTTTTTTCTTTTTTTCGTTTAGAAGTGTTTTATTCTCAGTTGTTGTCGTTTGCTACTTTTTGTGTAATCTTTTTTATTATCGTCGTTTCTTGGATTTCTCTTAATTTGTCTACTTCCTTTACTCTGCAACTGTTGTCTTTAGGTGGTCGTCGTTTCATACTTTTCTTTCTTTTTCTTTTTCTTTTTTTTTTTTCGTTGTTGTTGTAATATTTAGGTGTTCTTTTTTCGTATTGTGTCATAACTTCAATTGTTCCCCCCTCTTCGTAGTCATCCCCTCCCTCCTTTTTACTTGCTTTCTTTATATGTTCAAAATTTTTAAGTTTTAAAGAACAGTTTATTAAATTTTTGGACAATCTAGGTTTAAGATGACATTTAATAGTTTATCAAGGTCAATCTTGTTACTTTCGAAGTTTGAATCAAAATGTTATCTTTTGTATTGTTTTTAACAATGTGTGGAAAATTCTGGACTTTACCCTTGTTAATTAAATAGTTAAATCTAGAATTTTTTTCTGTATTATTAAATTATCTCAAATTTGTCCGACATTAATTTTGAAAACAAGGGTACCAATTCAATAAGGGTTGAACTAGAGAATGCGAATTTCTCAAAAGCAGAGAATATTTTTATTAGATGTTGCCTTTGTTAGACCATCTCCAATTTATTGGTCTATGTTAATACTATATATGTTACATAGAAATGTTAAATATATATATATATATATATATTATTTTACTTTATACTTCAATGTATAATGATATTACTAATGTTATTTCTGTTTTTTGTCATTATTATTGTACTTTGGAACTTGTAAAAGTGAGAATTTAATATTTAAATAATTTAAAAATGAATGATAAAAGTCATGCCAATAACCAATAGAAATTAAATGTTAAATTTGGTATTGGCCATACCTTGTGGTAAATTTGTTACAAAATTTAGCATTTGACAAATTTGACATTTTATCAAATATAGCACTTTATTGGAGAATACTTTTTTCATTCAAATATTAGAATTTACGATTAGCATGACCTTTTAAGATTGTATTGGAGATGATCTTACTAATCCTCCAAAAGTCATCCAACTCTTGGGAATTAAATATTGGGGGCATTACATGTATTCTTTTCAAAGAAATAAAATAACCATAAGCAACATTGGAAATAGGCTGCACCAAATGCTGAATTTATAAAACACGAACCAAAATAAGTTATGTAGCATAATTTAAATCGATGAAGCTCCTGTTGGTAAGCATATATATTTAAGTACTTTCTTCTTTTATTCTTATAATTATTCTAAGAATGCCCTAAGGAGTATTAAGAGAGAGAGAGAGAGAGAATGAATAGCGTCCTTGTTGAACTTCTGGTGCGCATTCCTTGACTTAGAAAACATATATATATATATATATATACATTAACGTGAGCTAAGACCAAAGAGAATATTTATACAGAATAAAAATTATGTATAAATAAATGGTCGAAGCTTTGTAAAATTTAAAAAATAACCTTTTTTTTAAATGTTCAATCATTATGAACTTATTGTTATGGTTATTCAATGATTGATCATGATTATTCAATGATTTACTAATATTAATATGTATTTTTTAGTGATTGATCATAATCAATTATTGATTAATGGTGGTCAATCACGGATTAATAACCGGTTTCCTAATTACAAAATTTCCTACCATTTATTTAAGTTATTGTTAAAAACTATCTATTTAGTTTACACTTGACTCCCTCGATTCGATTTAACTTTTAGCCAAAAGTATATATTAGTTCCTACTTCCTAGCTAATACCAATTTACATATCGTGCACTCTTTTGTCTTGTGGTTGGATTTTTTTTTCCCAACTGTCATGTAGTTTAAAAAAAAAAATTACCAACTATTTCATCGGGCTGATCTTTTCTTTTGTGCACTACTCATTACTATAATCGGCTAGATATTTTCCTCATAAAAAAGACCAGGATAAAATAAATACGAGCTTGTACAATTAAGTCTTACGACCAACTATTCATGTGAACGTTTACGTGAGTCAATGGAAGGAAGAGTACCTGGCTACTCGATCTTTCCAATATTGGAAGGATCTACCAAATCCATCACATTCACATTCGAAATGTATCAATTTTCTACTATCACGTAGAGGATGAACGATTATTATATAATACTCTCCATCCTTTATATTCTCCCCTCTTCTAACTCTCTTCATTCTTCCTACTCTCCATCCCTCCAGCCAAGCAGCAGATATGGTCAGCTGCTAATAGATGTTAATTTTCATACATGTGTATATGTATATATGTAATATTATGTTTGTAGGTACTATGAAACGAACTGGTTGAGCGAGAAAAGTGACGTCCATAGCTTTGGGGTAGTTCTATTGGAGATAATCACAGGCCAGCCTGTATTATCAAAAACTCGAGAAAACAAACACATAATTCAATGGGTAAGTTCCATAATTGCGAAGGGGGATATTAGAAAGATTTTGGATCCAAGGATACAAGGAGATTTTGATGTGAACACTGTGTGGAGAGCTGTTGAAATAGCAATGGCATGTGTTGAACCAAGTTCTAGAGATAGACCGACCATGAGTCGGGTGGCAATGGAACTAAAGGAGTGTTTGACAACAGAATTGAGTAATACTACTAGAAAGGATGTCTCTGAGCAGACTACATCAAGAGACTACTCGGTTGAAATTAACTCCCGCAGTCCCCTAGCAAGGTAATAATAATTCCAATAAAAGAAAATAAAGAGAGAATGAAAGATTCATAAATTTGGGGTTTTTTTTTTTTTTGTTATTTTTCTAGTACTTCCTTGTCTTGTTTTCCCCATATAAGACCTTGACTTGTTTTATATGTACCATATTTTTGTAAATAGACCTGTTTATTTACATGCATGAACCATATTTTAGTTACATGTTTTAAAGTTTGATTCCTAGACAATTCGTCCATTCTTAAAAAAGCAGTACTTTGTTCTATTTATTCAGTCCATGAATGCGGGACAATGGTACTATTATTATGTCACAGTTTCGAAATCTCATGAAATTTGCTATGAAAAAAAAAAGGAGTAAATATAAACACGTTTCATGAATCAATACAACAGCTTTTTTTTATAACTAATTACGGAAATAAATAGGCATCAAAAGAGCCAGTGCACATCACGATTATGTTGACACCAACTCTACTAGATCTCCCTTACAACTGCAGAATTTTATTTATGAATACACCAAAAGGCAAAAGGTCTCGTCTACAAGAAACAATAAAAAGGATTGAAGGGACCAAAAAGACAAGCCAAAGCTCTCTTCCTTTGAAAATTTGAGAAAATTGTGAGGGGGGGAAAAAAAAAGAGCTCCTCAAATAGACAAGCATGTTTTGTTTTTTGCCCTCTTGCTGGATTTTTGACCCATAATTGTCAAATTGGAGGTCGAAAAAACTGAAGCTAGCTATTATACTTGGGCAATAATCCAAAAATGACATTTCTAAGAAGAATCATGCACATCACCTAAAATATTTCCAATCTTGATAGGCCTTAATTAAGAATGTGCAAGCAAACCTCATTGGAAAAAATCTAGCAATAAAAAAAGAGTAGCTAAACAACACTAGACATGAGAACTAATGAAAAAGATTCCGTAAACTAAGAATGCTTAAAACACCAATCTAAGAACAAAATATAACTGAGACACCATCAATATGGCTAAATCCATAGAATGGACTGGTCAACATGTTGCATTAATGAAGAAGCAACTTCAAAGAAGAGGGTGCACAGTGAACAAACCAAGCAATAATATGCTAAAGATGAAATCTAGAACAAGTCAGATTATTTTGCAGCTTGATTTCTTAGCTAGATATCCTTAATTACCTCCATTTGATCAAGAAATTCAACATCGAAACTGACAGGCTATGAAAAGCCAAGGGATGCATATATAGAAACAATTGTGGGATCTAAGTCATTAAACCCGTAGTTGGAATCACATTCAATTCAAAGATGCTTCTAATTATAATTCTAGAAGAAGAACTCAATAAGTTCCCATAAATTATGTGATGCTCCGAATTTCGCATATTTTTCTGCAAGTAATTTGTGATAAGAAGAGTAAATCACAACATGAGTCTGGCCAACTAACCTTCGTCCAATCTACATTTGAAATATGGCAATAATATTGCTTTTTGTTCTTTGGGGTTATATCTTAAAAAAGTTAACCAATTAAAAGGAATAATCAAGTCATGTCTAACCAAAAGTTGAACTTTTGTTCACACACTTTCAACAGTAATTATGCATGATGTTATGCTACATGCCTTCTCTCAACAGAATAAACAGAGTATTAACGGGCTTAAAAGATAAATAAAAGTCCCTGTTTAATTCCTTCACATTTAATTGATTCAAAAGCATTTTTGGCTTAATAAAAGGATAATAATTTAAGTGGCCTTTCACTTAGCAAAATAATAATAATAATAATAATTATTTTAATAATTCAAAGTGGCCTTTTTTTATTAATGACCTTGGGAGTAATTCAATCAACATATATGACAAAAAAAAGTGGATATATAATTTCCGCCACCGCCCACGACAAAACTAGTGAGAAATGACCAATAATATTGCTCTAATGATCTGACCTATTTTTTTCTGATATCATGCCGAAAACAACCGCCCTTGAATCAGAAGTTACCCATATCCCAATCATGACCTTTTAAATAAACATTAATCAGTTCAAGGTTCCCAGAAAAAAAAAATTGTAATTCCAATATACGTAGCGATGATCGGATCTGTTATTATATATATATAGTTACAGTGCATGTCATCAGAACTAAAGTCGTAAGTTAATTATAGTTTCATCGAATTTCTCTCCTTTCCACTTGAGTTAGGGAGAAATTATTGTAATTGACCAGGTCGAAATATACCGGCTTTTGAATAAACAAAACGAAAGTCCAAGCTAGCTTCATTATCAATGATCAATGCCACTTTAATATTTATAATTTTTCTTCCACCATATGAAAAAAAAAAAAAGTTAAGAGTCATCAACTCTAATCCTAATTTTTGATTACTAATTTATGTGACATATATATCAGTTATCGATCTTTTATTTATAAGTATTTAAAATATTGTCACATCAATTCATTGCATTTATCAATAAAAATATAACACGTGAATTAATTTTCAAAAATTTGATATTAGAATTGATGTCTCTAATATTATATAAAAGTTTCACATGATTTTGAAATAGTCGCCACTTGAAAAATAGCATTGGTAATCATCAAGTGGATAAAAATACCCACAAGTTTTCAGCTTTCGTGGACATTTTTTCCTTCTAGTTTTGGGTTAAAATAAATATATTGTCGAACAGATGTGTACTAAGAAAGGATGACGATGTAGAAATATTCTTGAGTTCATTAGAGACACTATTGAACAAGTAGGTCTCATCTAAAAGAACATATATACTTCGAAGTTCATTTTTCGAGTCAACTATACTGAGCAACGGAATGAATTTTTTATCGCTTACATGCGTGGGACGATTAGAAAAATCGAAACAATATCTATTGGGGATTTTGACCATCGTGCTCGAAACAATTATCATGCAACCGATTTTGAACTAAGTTTTTCATTTCAATTTTTTTAGTTTTTTTTTTTAGTTAATAAAAAGTATAACTTGTTTTTTTAAATGTATAATACATAATATTTACCAAAATTAAAATGAGCAAGTAAACATATTTATCAACTTGAATAACATTTTTACTAGTGAATAAATTATTTATTTAGTAAATTACAGGTAAACTATTTATTCCCTCTAATAAAAATATAATTATTCGTAATTATGTTGTTCCGCTTATTTTTAACTTTTGTAAAAATGCTGTTGGCCTCTTTATCATATATATGTATGTATTTGTATTTATTCTTAGGGTTAATTTCACTTTTAGCACCTCTGAAAAAAATAATGGTAAAAACAGCAGTACTTTTTATTCAATTCAATTTTAGCACTTAAAGTGGGACCCAGTAGCATTTAATGTATATCAAATTACAGGTTTACCCTCATCTCCTACACACTCAAAATCTCTCTCCCTCGCATGGCCCAAAAAAGTTTTTCAAACCAACATGTACAATATATTTTTTTTTTTAATCCATCGAAAGATTTTTTTTTTTTTTAAGCTAACATTTTTAAGTAAAGGTCATAACCATTATGACCGGATGGTCATAATGGTTATGACCAGTTTTTTTTTTTTAATGTAACATTTTTTACTATTTTCTCTCTCTTCCCCTTTCTCTCTCTCTCTTCCCCTCTCTCTCTTCCCCTTTCTCTCTCTTCCCCTCCCTCCCGCTGTCCCCCTCCCCCGGCCTCCCCCACCCCCGGCCGCCACCCTCCCCCGACCGGCAACCCCCCCCCGACGACCCCTCTCTCTTCCCCTTTCTCTCTCTTCTCTTCTCTCTCTCTTCCCCTTTCTCTCTCTCTCTTCCCCTCTCTCTCTTCCCCTTTCTCTCTCTTCCCCTCCCTCCCGCCGGCCCCACCCCCGGCCTCCCCCCACCCCCGGCCGCCACCCTCCCCCGACCGGCACCCCCCCCAACGACCCCCCTCTCTCTTCCCCTTTCTCTCTCTCTCTTCCCCCTTCTCTCTCTACCCCTCCCTCCCGCCGGCCCCCACCCCCGGCCCCCGGCCCCGCCCCCCTCCCCCGGCCTCCCCCACCCCCGACGACCCCCCTCCCCCCGGCCGCCACCCGGGGGAAGAGAGAGAAAATAGAAAGGGGGGCCGGGGGGGTGGGGGCCGGGGGAGGGGGTCGTCGGGGGAGGGGGAGGCTGGGGGAGGGGGCGGGGTCGGGGGCCTGGCTGGGGCCGGGGGTGGGGGCCGGCGGGAGGGAGGGGTAGAGAGAGAAAGGGGAAGAGAGAGAGAGAAAGGGAAGAGAGAGGGGGGTCGTCGGGGGGCGGTGCCGGCCGGGGGAGGGTGTCGGCCGGGGTGGGGGAGGCCGGGGGAGGGGGCGGCGGGAGGAGGGAAGAGAGAGAAAGGGGAAGAGAGAGAGGGAAGAGAGAGAGAGAAAGGGGAAGAGAGAGAAAATAGTAAAAAATATTAAAAAAAAAAAATTGGTCATAACCATTATGACCACCCGGTCATAATGGTTATGACCTTTACTATTTAATAGACCAAAAATGTTATCTTAAAAAAAAAAAAAAAACTTTCGATGATTTATAAAAAAAAAAAAAAAAAAAAAAAAAAAAAAAAAAAAATTGGTCATAACCATTATGACCGGATGGTCATAATGGTTATGACCTTTACTATTTATATAGGTAAAAAATGTTATCTTAAAAAAAAAAATCATTCGATGATTTAAAAAAAAAATGGTCATAACCATTATGACCGGATGGTCATAATGGTTATGACTTTTACTATTTATATAGGCAAAAAATGTTATCTTAAAAAAAAGAAAATCATTCGATGATTTATAAAAAAAAAAAAAAAAAATTGGTCATAATCATTATGACCGAATGGTCATAATGGTTATGACCTTTACTATTTATATAGGCAAAAAATGTTATCTTAAAAAAAAAAAAAATCATTCGATGATTTATAAAAAAAAAAAAAAAAAAAATTGGTCATAACCATTATGACCGGATGGTCATAATGGTTATGACCTTTACTATTTAATAGGCCAAAAATAGTAAAGGTCATAACCATTATGACCATCTGGTCATAATGGTTATGACCATTTTTTTTTTTTTTAAATCATCGAATGTTTTTTTTTTTTTTTTAAGATAACATTTTTTGCCTATATAAATAGTAAAGGTCATAACCATTATGACCATCCGGTCATAATGGTTATGACCATTTTTTTTTTTTTTATAAATCATTGAATGATTTTTTTTTTTTAAGATAACATTTTTTGCCTATATAAATAGTAAAGGTCATAACCATTATGACCATCCGGTCATAATGATTATGACCATTTTTTTTTTTAAATCATCGAATGATTTTTTTTTTTTAAGATAACATTTTTTGCCTATATAAATAGTAAAGGTCATAACCATTATGACCGGGTGGTCATAATGGTTATGACCATTTTTTTTTTCTAATATTTTTACTATTTTCTCTCTCTTCCCCTTTCTCTCTCTCTCTTCCCCTCTCTCTCTTCCCCTTTCTCTCTCTCCCCCTCCCTCCCGCAGCCCCCCTCCCCCGGCCGACACCCTCCCCCGGCCGGCACCGCCCCCCCGACGAGCCCCCCTCTCTCTTCCCCTTTCTCTCTCTTCTCTTCTCTCTCTCTCTTCCCCTTTCTCTCTCTACCCCTCCCTCCCGCCGGCCCCCACCCCCGGCCCCGCCCCCTCCCCCGGCCTCCCCCCACCCCGACGACCCCCCTGCCCCGGCCGCCACCCCCCGGCCCCCCCCTCTCGCGCGATTTCGCGATTTCGCGATTTAGCGAAATCGCGCGAGAGAGGGGGGGCCGGGAGGGTGGCGGCGGGGGGGAGGGGGTCGTCGGGGGTGGGGGGAGGCCGGGGGGGGGGCGGGTCGGGGGCCGGGGGTGGGGGCCAGCGGGAGGGAGGGGTAGAGAGAGAAGGGGGAAGAGAGAGAGAGAAAGGGGAAGAGAGAGGGGGGGTCGTCGGGGGAGGGGTGCCGGCCGGGGGAGGGTGGCGACCGGGGGTGGGGGAGGCCGGCGGAGGGAGGGGAAGAGAGAGAAAGGGGAAGAGAGAGAGAGAAAGGGGAAGAGAGAGAGAAGAGAAGAGAGAGAAAGGGGAAGAGAGAGGGGGTCGTCGGGGGGGGGGGGGGTGCCGGTCGGGGGAGGGTGGCGGCCGGGGGTGGGGGGAGGCCGGGGGAGGGGGCGGCGGGAGGGAGGGGAAGAGAGAGAGAAGGGAAGAGAGAAAGGGGAAGAGAGAGAAAATAGTAAAAAATGTTACATTAAAAAAAAAAAACTGGTCATAACCATTATGACCATCCGGTCATAATGGTTATGACCTTTACTTAAAAATGTTAGCTTAAAAAAAAAATCTTTCGATGGATTAAAAAAATATATATATTGTACATGTTGGTTTGAAAAACTTTTTTGGGCCATGCGAGGGAGAGAGATTTTGAGTGTGTAGGAGATGAGGGTAAACCTGTAATTTGATATACATTAAATGCTACTGGGTCCCACTTTAAGTGCTGAAATTGAATTGAATAAAAAGTACTGCTGTTTTTATCATTATTTTTTTCAGAGGTGCTAAAAGTGAAATTAACCCTTATTCCTTATCAACAAGCCCTAGCTACAGGAGGAAAAGAGTTCTCGACAAAATGGTCTTGTCCAGGTATTTCCTGTTCGCAACATTACTTGTGGTTTTAGTTCAAGGTGACGATAATAATCCAAAAGGTAAATAAACATTAATCAACATCAATCTTTCCAATAGCCGCATATTAAGAAAAGGTACCTTTACCTAAACATGCATAAATTGATGAATCCTCTGATGATTTCCAGGGTTCCTCATTATAGACTGCGGCTCATTGGACTCGAGCTATGTCGACGAGATGACGGGCTTTACTTATCACTAAGACGATTTGAATCCAGCAATCAATCATGAGGTTAGCCAGTTTGGAATACTATGTTTTTATTTTTTTTAATTTTATTATTATTATTATTATTATTATTATTATTTTGGCCCCATAAAGACTTCGGCTCTGCCTCTAAATTGAATCCGGCCATTTAACACATTCATTAGGTACTAAAGCTTTTTCTTATCAATTTGGATAAAATATTAGTGACCACAGTTCACTCTAGCTATTTAGCGAAATTTATTCAAGTTTTTCCATGAAATATTGAATGTTTTTTGGGGTATGATTGTGGTAGAGACCCTCTGAGGGTCACTATAGGTAGAGTCCTTTTTTGGACCGTTAATATTTAATCGAACGGTTCAAATGTTGATAGTGTATGATATTTATCATACACCTAACCTCACACAATCATTCCCACTTAAACTCTTCTTCGTCGCCGGCGATCTTCCCGCCGCCGGCGACTCATCCCCGACGCCGGTGACTTATCTCCAATGCCGCTGGCGACCCCATTTTCTCTCTCTTCCCCTTTCTCTCTCCTCTTTCTCTCTCTTCCCCTCTCTCTCTTCCCCTCCCTCCCGCCGGCCCCCACCCCCGGCCTCCCCCCACCCCCAGCAGCCTCCCTCCCCCGGCCGCCACCCTCCCCCGGCACCCCCCCCCGACGACCCCCCCTCTCTCTTCCCCTTTCTCTCTCTTCTCTTCTCTCTCTCTCTTCCCCTCTCTCTTCCCCTTTCTCTCTCTTCTCTTCTCTCTCTCTCTTCCCCTCTCTCTTCCCCCTTCTCTCTCTTCCCCTCCCTCCCGCCGTCCCCCACCCCCGGCCCCCAGCCAGGCCCCCGGCCCCGCCCCCTCCCCCGGCCTCCCCCCACCCCCGACGACCCCCCTCCCCCCGGCCGCCACCCTCCCCGGCCCCCCCCTCTCTACCACAGCCACACCCATATTAAATTATTAAAGACCTTTCTAAGTCATATGGGCCAGAAGACTATATTAAATTATCAAAGACCTTTCCAAGTCATATGGGTTTCTTACTTCGTTCTGATCCTTTTAATTCCTTTTTGTTTGGATATGCATAGGAAGAACGAGGAATTTCTCTTATTGAAGATGGTATTCATGTCGAAACGTTTCGTCTTCACGATATTTCAAAATAAATTTTAGCCATGAGATTTTCTAATCATGAGAAAAATTTTAATCACTTCAAAAAATATTATGTACCTAAAAACTTTTGTGGCTAAAAATTTTAGTCACACAAACTGTGTGAGTAAATATATATATATAACGACTCATGTCTTTTTTTTTATATGATATTGTCCGTTTGGAGCTCATGCCCGCACGATTTTCCTCTTGAGCTCACCCAAAAGGGTCATACCTTTAAGAGGTGGGTTTTCTTATCTTATGAATCATTACATATATCAATTCTTAACTGATGTGAGACTGCATAATTTATCTTTTTTTTTATAGGCATTGATGACTGTCACAATCTATTAGTAAAAAGATTGTGACAAAAAGTGTATTTAACTATGCAAAAATATTGTGACTAAAAATATTCACAAGTTGGGATTATTAGCTTCTGAACAATAGTTGCAACAAGGAGGTGGGATGGGCTGACGCGGACTGCTCCTCTACACGCCAGACGACTAAGCTGGACGTTTACTAAGTCATGAGATCATTTATACAATAAATTACTAAAGACCCTTTCTAAGTCTATGGATTTCTTCCTTCTTTATAATCCTTACAATTCATTTTTGTTTGAATATGTATAGGAAGAACTAGGAATTTCTCTTATTGAAGATGGTACTCATGTCGAAACGTTTCGTCTTCACGATATTTCAAGGTGCATTCGTTCTCTCTGTTCTGGTTCGGGCTCAAGATCAATCAGGTTTTGATCAAAGTCTCATCTTCTTAATATGTTGCAAAATAATGCTTCTTTTTTTTTTTTGTTAATTAAGAATCAAGGCATATTTAGATCTACTTATTTTTCTCCTTTGCAGGATTCATTAGCATAGACTGCGGAACATCCGACGGATCAAGTTATACTGATGAAGAAACGGGCATCACTTACCTTTCGGACTCAAACTTCACAGATGCCGGTGAGAATAGAGACGTGCCACCTGCATTCAGATTGCAAACCGGTGAAAGGCAGTTTTGGAATGTCCGAAGCTTCCCTCAAGGAACCAAAAACTGTTACACTCTCAAACCTTCGCAAGGCAAAGATACTAGGTACTTGATCCGAGCAAGGTTCATGTATGGAAACTACGACAACGAAAGTGCACTTCCAGAATTCGATTTATACCTCGGGGCTAATCTATGGGATTCGGTCGTAGTTGTGTCTGCACAGAGTATCATAAACAAAGAAATCGTACATGTCCCTTCATCAGATAATCTACATGTCTGTCTAGTGAACACTGGTCTTGGGATTCCGTTCATATCGGTCTTGGAGTTAAGGCCTTGGAACAATGAAACTTATGCGACTACAACGGGTTCACTACAACTCTATTGGCGCTTTGATTTTGCTTCAAAAAACATTGATCAAGTAATGAGGTCAGCCTCTTTTGTAAATCTTTATTGTCAACAATAATTGGAAAATTTTCATCATGTTAATAAAATCTGATTTTTTTTTTTTTTTTAAGGTACAAAGACGATGTTTATGATCGTCTGTGGTCACCCTTCTACGCAGATATCTGGAGACCATTGAATATATCTCTTGAGGATGAGAATTCCATAACCAAGAACGTGTACGGAGCCCCGTTCACTGTCATGAGCACTGCGTATACACGAAACAGAAGTACTAGTTACATGGAAATCTATTGGAACTCCTCACAAAGCACCTTCGAATATTATTTCTACATGCATTTTGCCGAACTCGAGAAGCTGGGGAATAACCAATCTAGAGAGTTCAATATATACATCAACGACAAATTGTGGTATGGACCATTTGCTCCTGCATACTTAAACGAAAACACAATATATAGCATCTCAGGCATCACACCTGACAGTGAAGGAAAAGTGACGGTTTTTCTCAACAAAACCGAAAATTCAACTCTACCGCCTCTTATAAACGCCATGGAGGTTTACGTGCTAAAGGAGCTCTTGGACCAAGAAACACATCAAACCGATGGTAAAATTTTTCGGTAAATATTGGCCTCGCTACTTTGTAACTCTGGACAGGACTAACTATTTATCCATTTTTCTTTCCGATGCACAGCTCAAGCTGTCCTGAATATCAAGTCAGAGTATGAGCTAAAGAGAGACTGGCAAGGAGATCCTTGTACGCCTAAAGCTTACTCTTGGGACGGTCTAATTTGCAGTTCCAACGTCAATGATCTCCCTAGAATTATATCCTTGTAAGTCTTTCGTTCGCCCTTTTTTCGGACCGTCTGTTCGTAGAACTCTCGCTTACGAAATAAATTGTTGCACATGAGATCAGGAACTTGTCCTCAAGTGGATTAAAAGGGGAAATATCTCCTTACATTGCTGATCTGACAATGTTAGAGTATTTGTAAGTATCGCCTTCACTTATGAATCAATTTTATTGTCAATTCCCAACCGAATTGAAAAATTCATCCCTTTTACTTACTCATTTCAGGGATCTATCGAACAATAGCCTAAGCGGGAAAGTGCCCGAATTTCTAGCTGAACTTTCATTCTTGAGAGTCTTGTAAGTTGGTCAGAATTCATAATTTTATTATTATTTGACTTTCTTAATTGCAACTTCATAAGTACATACTTGCCTGCAACTTTGACAGAAGCTTAGAAGGAAACAACCTCACGGGTCCGATTCCAGCCGTACTTCTCGAACGATCGAAAACTGGTCTATCATTAAGGTCTGCCTTGTATGACAAATCTTAATCAAATATCTCATGATTTCAAACCAAGTTCTTCCTCTTATTTCTCCTAATCCCTCCCCTGTCTTCCCCTGTTTTTCGACACGAATTATCGAAACCGGCATGAGTATCGACTTTACACCTAAAAAACTTCTGTTCATTTTGTGCAGCGTTGATACAAATGTGATTGGAAATGAAACTTCATCTTCACCGTCGAATAAAACTTCTTCAGCTTCACCCGGGTACTTGTTTGGAAAGAAAAAGTCTCTTCTTCAACTGGTTGCATCAGCTGGCAGTTGTTTGTTGTATTTTGTGCTCTAATCAATTATGATTAAGTTAAAGTTTGTACTAGCGAGTAAAGTTGATTTAGATTACGGACAAGAAAGAGTAATAATCTGCTTTTTAAAACATATATTTTTTCAGTTACTTTATGTATTCGGAGCTTTTTTATTTGGTATCTATTATTATTATTAGTAGGAACTATCAACATCAAAGATCTTTTTTTTTTTTAATTCAAAAAGAAAAGCAATGAAATATTGCGTAGAAACTAATAGAACAGTTTTCCAATTGGAAAAACCCGTTGCTCATCCATAAACAAAATTGAAACAAGAATAAAATAAAATAAAACCCATATCTTAGCAAGAAACTATTTCCTAGAACATTGGTTTCAGACATAACCGAATAGTAATACCACATATCACTCCACTAAAAACGTGCAAAGTTCAAATCTCTCTACTCCCAAATTCAGAAAAAAAATAAAAAAAAATCCTAGTATAGAAAATAAATAAGGAAAGAATAAATGTAAAAGGGAGAAGAAGAACACAAAAAGATTTTTAACGTGGATGTGCCAATGTCTACGGATAAAGAATAGGAGAATAATTCACTAGTGAGTGAGTAGTACAATAAATGGGGCCCCATATATATACACATTATAGAATCTATTTATATCTACTTCATAAATAATGAGAATATTAGGTGGAAAGTCATGTTTTGAGTACCTCTTTATAATTTTAGCCACTCTAATATTAAAATTAATAATTTTAGTGTTATAAAATAATAAAATTATCAATTTTAATATTGATGAACATAAATATAAGAGATATCAAATTTATGACATTCATGCCAATAAACACTTTATAATTCAAATTTAAATCTAAACCTAACTTTGCAACCAAATAAATTCAAAATCAAAACTAAATAACTAACTAGATAATTCCTAAAATAGAATAAAATTCAACCTAAATAATTATAAATAAATAAATATAACTGTTTATTTTCTCCTATGCCTGGAACACCCTATCATAATCAGGGACGACATTATCTGAAACTATTGACAATACTTAGGAAAACGACCAAATCTTTTCAATATCCTTTCTGAACGCCTTTGTATTTTAAAACAACAACACACTGAAAAGCGGCAATATCTGAAACGACAATATTCTACCTAAACGACCTCATAGTTCAGAAACGACAGATGACAACATACGTATAAACGACAAGAGGAATAAAACGACAATATCCTGTCTAAACGACGTCATTAAAAAAAATCACCTTGCCAAAAAGGAACACCACAAAAGAAAACGACAATCTAAATAAAACATCAATACGTCATTGCATACAATGTCATTGGAAACGGCAGAGTCTGAAAATCCATGACAAAAAGTTGAACAACCCCTCTTACAAATGACAGATGTTATCGAACAACATCGACGCCATGTAAGAAATGACATCATACAGATTAAAACGACGAATACAGAGAATTAACTTGCCGATTATGTTAAGAAAAATAAATCTAGATTGCAAATGAAAGATGTTTTATCATTTTTTTCCAGACCCACGAAAAAAAAAAAGTAAAAAAGAAAAGAAAGTACGGCTACGCAGATGATACTCCTAAGCCAGGGTGAATGTCTTTATTAATGATTTTCTTTTTCTTTTTTATTTTTCTTCTATTTGTAGGCACGTCCCCTCATAAATAGTTCTATTTGATAGACTAATCTGAAGCTTTTCTGCTCCATCTGTTTTGGAGAATGAGTAAAAGGATAAGGAAAGTACGGCTAATTACAGTTAGCAATTAAAATTTTGAAAATGAAAAGGAAACAAGTAGCAACAATATAAATTTGTCGTTTTGTCTCTTTGGATTCAGATTTGCGGGGAAAAATATAAGGATTGCCTAACAAACACAAAATCTATAAATATATATATATATATAAATATATATATCGGGAGACAACAAAAGATAACTAATTCAACAGACTGGCTAATTAATTAAGCATTATCACCCAAGATAATTTTTCTCCTCGAATATGGTTCCTAATTTTCTGTTGTTGAAATTAAATATGTTTTAGGATAGTCAAATATATTTTAGTTCCTCCACTTCATTTATTAAAAAAAAAAATAGATGTGCACATCACAAGTGGTAATGATTTCGTCATCTATAGATAACTAGAGCAAATATTTCAACAACAACATCTAAGATGGTTTCCCATTTTATTGTTGCGGTGGTAATTTTTTTTTAAGTGATTGACATATATGGTCTCTGAACTCTTTTGAAGATGACGGTTTGATCTATATATTTTTTTTTTTTGCTAAAATAATTCTAAACTCTTATTTTTTAGTCATTTCAGTCCTTTCTATCAAAAAAAAAAAAAAAAACAGACTTGTCATGTTCGTACGCTTCATGCTTTTTAAAGGTCAAATAGATAATTTCCTGTCTAAATTAGATTTGGTCCTTGTATGGCCCCTCCTCCCAGGTGCCGACAAGTATTGAATCCCCCATCTGGGTTTCCGACCCCCGTGATCTGGGTGTCGGCCCCCCCACACCGACGAGCTCCTGGCCCCACCTCCATCTAGGTCTTCGCACCCCTTCTCCCGCCAACGATCTAGTATCAGATTCGGCGAGCTCAATTGTGACTTGGGGGGAGATAGAGGGACTTTTTAGGAGATTAGAGAGTATTTTAGTCTTTTTACTATAAAAAAAAAAAAAAAAAAGATAATCTCAGTAAGATTCAGTTAAAAATTTAACGAAGTTTGACGAAAATGACTAAAATGGCCAAAAAATAATAGTTTAGAGTTATCTTGGTTAAAAAAAAAATAGGGATCAAACTATCCCTTTAAAAGACTTCAAGAACTATTTAGGCCAATTAATCTTTTTTTTTTTTTTTTTTTTTGAATTTGTAGGTATCTTATAAACGAAAGCCGACGTGAAATTAACGTTGCAAACGTCAATTTAAGCAAACGACATTCTCTTTTTTTTCATTTTATTATTAGTTTTTTAACGGTCAACTGCAAGTGATGTACGGTAGCCAAGTAACGTTTTAAAAAAAAAAAAAACCCCCCATTAACCAAAAAAATAAAAAAAATAAAAATAAAAAAACAAAGAAAAGGTCTTTGTGTTTTGTATTTTGGTTGAATTCTGAGTTTTGACAAAGTCGTCACAAAGAACAAGTATAATAAAAAGATAGAGAATGGATTATTGATCAACTTGTTATATTTAAACATTAGAGAAATACTTTTTTTCTTTTAAGGTTTCTGTATTATCATCACAAACTAATTTAAGCCATAATCCGTTGGACCGTCAAAGTTCGAATGGCTAAGCTCTTCTTGTTTGCAATACTGAAAGTTTGTTTTGCTCTCACAGTTGATCTTGTTAACTGTAACACCCGAATTTCTTCGATTCATATTTTATAGAAATTTCGTGTAAGATGTTTACCGTAATCGGTATTTCATGAGGAAGTTCGTTTTAGAACTTAAATTGTTAAACGAGTTCTTAAGATTTATTAAGACTCAAAAACAAATTGCATGAACTCGCAAAAGACCTTTACGAGTGAAGGAGGTCGTATTTGCACATTTTCAAGACAAGTTGACGTTGACCAATAAGTCGGTTAGACCGAAACGGTCGAAAACGTCAAACAAGAATATTTTTTTTAAGATCACAGTATAAGTGAAATTACTGCTAAAAACTCATTTCGTAATCAAGATGAGTTTTAATAGGAATGGAAATCACCTTAGAAAAATCAAGCATACTAAGTTAGAGTTCAGGGCGAAAGGATTCGGAAATTTATGAGAAAAGATTTTCCGATCGAGTTTTTCACGGATCGAAAATTTTAATGCAATGTAAATTTCGATACTGAGTATTTAAGTAACTCAGTATTAAAATTTATTGCAATGTGTTGAAATTACACAATTTTTCAAAAAGATTGAACCAAACAAGCCTTTAAGCTTAATTACATCACAATTAAGCTAAGTTAGGACTTAATCCTCCACACACATGGACCAATGAGCTTGTGACACCTCATCTATGGGTTGTCAACCACTCTTCCATTTCTTCCCCTCTAGCAGCCGGCCACCCAAGCCCTTGTGAGCAATAGCTTGCAAAAATTGGAGGACCAATTGGCAAGTTTTGAACCAAATTTTCTTGGAAAAGAAAGCCTATGATTTCCCCTACCTAGAGACACTATTTGTAGGGATTTCAAACCCCAAAGTTCAGCAGCTCTTAACCCCTTTCTCAGCCATATCATTCGGCACTTTCACTCCAAAAATTCCGAGAGAAAGAGAGAGAGAGAGAGAGAGAGAGAGAGAGCTAAGAAACCAAGAGAAAATCAAGCCAAAAAGTTGTGAAGAACCCCCCCCTAAAGCTTCGGTTTTTATGAGTTCAAAGGTAAGATTTTTGGGCATTTTTCTTCTCTTTTCTAAGGTTGGTTGGGAGAGGAAGTTAACAAAATTTTTGTGACCATTGTTGAGGTCCAAACCGTGCACCATTGGAGGCTAATTTTCGATTAGGATCAAGCTAGGGACACCCGGATTTTTTTGAGGTAAAATCCGAATCTTACTCTAGTTCTTGGTTCAAATTTTTGGTTCATTTTCTCAAGGGTTTTACTATGTATTTCAAGCACAAAATTTGTAAGAGCTTGAGCTCATAATTTTCGGTTTTGGCCCTAAATAGCTTAGGTTATATTTTTATGCTTGATTTAGGTTTTTGAGGTGATTATTTGCATGTTTGGTTGGAGTAATGCTTTATGATTTTTTTTGTGTGCTAGAGATGCATGCTAGGGTTTATGTTTAAGGGTTTCATGTCTCTTCTATGTTTATCAAATTTTTAGATGCATGTTCTAGGGTTTGTATGATGTTTGGTTGAGTTTTGTTGAATGTGTGTTTTTCTCTCCAAAACCGTGGACCAAAGGGAGGTCTCGGCCTTGAGTTGAATCCGAAGCACGGGATTTAAAATTTTATGTGTATGAGGGACGTTAGAAGACGTGCATGTGTTATTAGGTCCCGCATTGGGCGGTCGAGCTAGAGCAACGTATAGGGACGTAAAATTTGGACTAACACCAAAACTGCTCTCGGGTCCAACACCCGGCAGCTCGGAAAAGTAGGATTTACAGGTCCTTAGAGGCCGAATGGGTAAAAACTTAAAACACGAAAGTTGTTCGTTAGGGTATTTCCTAGGGGGTAGCGTGGACAGATTTTAAAAATAAGGCTTCAATGGCCTTTGTTTTGAAGAAAAACCGAGAACTGGTCAGGGTGATCAGGTTCCAGCGATTCACATATGTTCAAACAAAAACTGGTATTAACTGAGCCAGAATCAGAAAATGTTCAAAACATGAAAGTTTTAGATCTTTTTGTTAGCTATAACTTTCGTGAAGAAAGTGTTTCCAAATTCGTTTTACATTTTAAGTTATGAATTTTCAAACAAAATCCGCGCAGTGAGCAAAATCTCATGCACGGGATTCTCTAGACCAATGACTAGGAAAAACGTTTTTTTTTACTTGCAAACATCATTTTCAAACCCGAAAACCGTTCCAAAGGCGGTTTTCGATCCCCTAATGTTTTATAGAAATGTTTTCAAGTGTTTTGTAATTTTCAAGACAAGTTTGGGTGCTATTCACCAAACTTACGTAAATAAACAAGAAAAATGACATCTTAAACAAGTTCAAGGTTTTCAAGATTAAAATGAATAAGATACTGCGTTAGTAGCCGGAAAATTATTTCGAGTTACTAGGGCCTTGCCCAAGCCCAGAATTAACTATACGGATTGAGGTTTAAGTTAAGATTATAATCCTCTACATGAACCCTTAATTAACATTTCCGTTGTGGGTTACGCTGTGTGACCCGTTTGCTTGTGTTAGAAGAGGGTCTTATAACCGAAAAATATTTATGTTGGTTTAATCCGACATTAAACGATCTTAGAATAGAGACCTCACGTGTAAACGTCCATGGGCAGGAGGTGATCTGCGAGCGTGCTCGGGAAAGGAAAGTCGATCACGCGAACAACGAAGATAAGGTAAGTACAACGCCGCCTACAGCATAGGCTAAAGTTGTATGTTTGCTTAACATGTTTACTTTACACTGATTAAGTGTTATTTGATGATTTGCTCGATGGTTGCAATATGCTTACTGTATGATGAATGTTTCAAGTATTGTTATTATGCTTACATGAAAAAGTACACCAGTCCATGCATTGATAGAACATGAGATTAGGAGACATCATATAAGTATGCTCACTAATCTATCAAATGAAAAGATGTCAAGAAAGACCTACAAACAGAACGTTTGAGAAAAGGCCACAAGAGCCAGTGTTGTGCCCCCTGATGACGATCGGGTCGAAAGCTTGGGTAATTTCCCTAAGCTGCGCGCCAGGTACATGCACATCAAGTTAACGGGCCCACATGTAAAATCAACAAGATAAAGTGTGATACAAGAAAGCAAGCATAATTGGACATAAACGGTTCATGCATTTCACGACAGAATGTCATGTTTAAGATGATATGATGCCATGTTTATGTGTTCATGTTTAAGATGTCATGAAAAAGGTTATGTATGTTTCATGTAATTGGTTTGCGGTATAGGAGTTGTACTTGCTGAGCTTTCGCTCATTGTTTGAAGTTTATGCTGTAGGTAAACAGCCTGTCTTGAATTGACTGCATGGTGGCGGGTAAAGCCGGTGGCGGTGAAATGATGAACGGGTTGGGATTCACAACTCAAAAAGGAATTAATCAATGTACCTATTTTGAGAAAACAAACAGTTATTTTATTTGCGTATGAGTGTATGTAAATATTTTCTAAGTATAATGCTTCCGCTATTATAAAAAAAAAAAAAAAAAAAAAAATCCCCACCATTTTTATGATGAAAAATGGGCTAAAACAAGTTTAAGATCAAGTAAGTTAAGCAAGTCAAGTAGTGACGGCCTGTGCAAGGCGGGTCGTCACATTAACTGCCAGGACCAATTATCAGGTTTTGAAAATCTTATATTTTAACTTACGTTTGGTTTACCGATTCGAGATAAAATTTTTAAGTGAGAGTTAGTTAACTGTTTAAAAAATAGTTATAAACTTTATTGACTTTTCAGAAAAAGATAAAAATAGATATAAAAAGTATAGTTTAGTTGGAGTTAAACTTAAAGGTCAAACAAAGTCTTAATTTACTAGTTCATTTCTAATCGTAGATGAGACTTAACCCTTGCTTTTCTTCAGGTTTCATAAGCATAGATTGTGGGGCTTCGGAGGATTATACCGATGAAAAAACCGGCATCAAGTACGCTACTGATGATAAGTACGTAGACACCGGGGAAAGACAAGAAGATATCTTCAGAATTCGTTACCGAAAACCTTGCTTAGCAATATCAGAATGTCCGAACCTCCCCACGAGGGAGAAGAAAATGTTACACTTGCACAAGGCAAAAACAATAGCTATTTGATCCGAGCGAGCTTTCTGTGTGGAAACTACGATGTGCAAAGCGAAGTTTTATCTATAGCATACTATTTTCTAGTTTGCTCTGTTACCCTTTTTCCTACTTACTAATGAAGCCAGATATGTCGGTCTAAAGAAAACTAAAAATGGCTTCTGAACTTCTTGGCCCTGCAGGTACTGTAACTCAAAACAGGTTGACCGAGAAAAGCGATCTTTATAGCTTTGGGGTTGTTCTGTTAGAGATAATCACCGGTCGACCAGCCATAATCAAGAACAACGATGGCAAGGAACATGTTATTGAACGGTTTCAGCTCTGGCTCTCCAAAGGGGACATCAAGGACATAGTGGACCCAAGACTAGAGCAAGAGTGAATTCTATTTGGAAAGCAGTAGAAGTGGCAATGACCTGCGTATCTCCCATTTCGACCTAAAGACCGACTATGACTCAAAATAGTTATAGGTTTGAAGCAATGCTTGGAAATAGAGATGGCTAGGAACATTAGTACTAGTGATATGATTGGATCAACGGAGATAATCGAAATGAGGACTATAAATTCGGAGTCGGGTCCGCTTGATAGGTACTAAGCTTGCATGAGAGGCAGGATTATTGCATTTTGGAAGGTGCAATTACTTTATGTACGCAAACACTTTCTGTTAGTTTTCACCCAAAAAAATAAATAAATATGACTGGTTTGTCAAGGCCAATGTGACTATGGTTTGTGGATCCAAATCTTATGATCCTCAAATACTCATTTTCTCACTATTTTTGCTTGGATTTTGTATTTTTAGAATTAGAAAGGAGCTTTTCTTGAAAGAAAAGCATTTATTTGTTTAGATGCTCGTCAATTTTTCCGTAGCATAATTTATACATGGTTCCATAATCTCCAACACCAAGTTATGCTAAAAAAAAAAAAAAAAAAAAAGATTCTCTTTCTGAATGAGTTTTGATTTTAGTTTCCACTTGAAACAAAATAGAGCAAATCTATTGGACGACTAGTCGTACATCCAGAGTTTTTTAAGAGTTGCTGGACTGTCATCATCATAACCGGTACTTACATGTTTGGAATTGTCTTAAAATAAAACTTTATAAAATACCTGAGGTAGAAAGAGTCCTCTACCTTCTTGCTTGACTTTGACAAATTCATTGCATGAATCAGTCATCTATATGATTAAATCTGCTAACTGTTAAGCCTTCACAATTCCGAGAGCGAATTCGCAGAAATATGGAAAAGCAGTTCCTCTTTGCTATTTTTCACGTTTCTTTTGCTCTCATGGTAGTTCTTGTTCATGGCCAGAAAATACCAGGTTTAGTGGCGATCTATCTGAAATCTCACTTCTCTTCCGACAATACCATGATTAAATGTGATTTCCCATTCTTGTTGCAGGTTTCATTAGTATAGATTGTGGGAGTTTAGACAACTATGTTGATGAACAAACAGGCATCTATTACACTTCAGATCTTTAGTACCTCGATGTGGGGCGCGGAGAGAACTTCTCGATATCCTTAGGGCTCATGACCTAACATACTTAAACAATATCTTATTAGGTTACTTCAGGTAACCCTAGGTACTAAGCCCAATCGTACTTGAATAGTATTAGGTTACTAATCTTATTAAGACCCAACCCACTATCTTGGGTATCTCATGTGGTTACTATAAGTAACCTAAATTATTTTGCCCAATAAAATTAGGTAACCTTCCTGGTTACTATTTGTCCTATAGTTGTTTACCATAGGACTTAGCATATTTCATTCCTTGTATGATAAATTTTAATCCCTTTTTATAAACTGCTTAAAACAGTCTCTTAAACTTTGAAAATAGTTTCTTAAACTTTGGTTATCAGTGAATGTGCAGGAATTCCTGCTTATGCACTGTTTTTCTGAAAATCCTGTGCTTGAATTTCCTGTTTCCTACACAGTTTTGGGAATCAAATTTTACTTTAAAATATGTTCAAAATTTGAGAACACTTTCTTCATGAAAGTTGTAGATATCGAATAATACTACAACTTTTGTGTTTTACTCAAAATTCAGTTCTGCCTTTAACCTGTCCATTTTTCTTATTAAACCTGTCTGGCCGTGCACACTGGAGTCTTATTTTTAAAAATTGTCTAAGTTACCTCCTCGGATTTTCATTTTCTACAACTTTTTAGTTTTGAGTTTTCCCAAATTCGGCATCTAAAGGCCTCAAAATCCACTTTCTAGAAAGCTACCTAGTTTTATCTGAAAACTAGCACTTTCGGTTTTGGTCAACTTTTACGTAAAATTACGTGCACACTATCTCAAACGGTTGCAACCGTAAGCCTACGTCAAGCATGCAGTGTAATTCTAATGTTATCAAGATCATATATTCATTCTTAGACCTATGGGGACATATAACAAACATATAGTAGGCATACTTACAAACCCTAACATCTCACACGCATACCATCAAAAACATACATCAAAATATAATTAGAGACCACCAAACCCTAATCAAGCATATACTAGTGAAACTAACTAGAGTATGAACATAATTAGTTCAACTATTTATAGGTGAAAAATATAATTTTTAAAATTATAGATTAGGGTTTAAGAGCAAAATATTTGCTCATTACCCCCTCCTATGTGGCCGGCCATAAGGAAGCCCTGGTGGGCAAGTTACTTGTTGACCAAGTACTTGCTTACATCATCTTGCTGCATCACCTTGCTGACAACACCTTGTTGCATCACCTTACTGACATCACCTTGCTACATTATCTTGTTGACATCACCTTGCTGACATCATCAAAGCAATTGCTTGCTCTCCAAGCCACAAGACAACATGCCATTTTGTGTGGGAGCCAAGAAAAATCTTTCCAAGTTTATCTCTAGCTTAATTCCTTGTTCCAATGTAATCAAGCTTGTACCCAATCTTTGGCCTAGTTAGAATCTTGATTAAGAAATTCCATAATTCAATAATTACACACTTATCTATCATTACTTACTTTTCTAAAAATTACTCTTTGGCCTCTATGGATAAAATATTTATAATTCAGTCCCTGAAGGTGACCGACTATGGTGGAGCCACTTGGCTTCTAATTCTTGCATAATTATCCACTTGATTCTAAAAATCCCTTAATATAGTCATGCAGTCCATTTCCTAACTAACTTAAATAATATCAATACTGTTTTTCACCAAAAACAGTATTGTCATACTGGACTGCAGTCTAGAATTCATTTATGTAAAATTGGACTACGTATCGGATTTTTTTAGGACTTGAAACTATTTAGTCCTTATTGCTCTAAATATTGTGCTTGATTTTTCTAGGGTGGTCTCATAACTTATTTTTGCTCATTTGTCCGTAATGATGGTATTCTGCAGTATAATTTCCATACTGTTGATCACACTGCAGAACCGTCTCAGTCAAACCTAAAGTCAACCTAGTTAAACGTTGACCAACTTAAAATCATAAATTCTTATTCTACCTTTTTCATCAAAAGGGCTCATGCTTGATTAAGCCAACTATTATTGAGTCTCGTAGCTAATCAAACGAGAACTCAAACATATACTGATATTCAACTCAGATCATGAGCTTCATATCGACATACATGGTTCAGTCTTAGCTTTTCCTTGTCTCTAAGGAAATCATATATCTATGGACTTAATTTCCTCGTCTTTCGAATCTCATAACTCCTATATAGAACTATAATCTTACTTTTATATATTATCATATCCTTATACTTTCATACTTCCATATCCTTATACACTCCTTTCATATTTATCCTTTCCTTTCATATTTATCCTCATACTTTCATACTTTTATCTCCTCATATTTTCATACTTTCATCATGCTTTCATATATTCATACTTTCATACTTCATACTTTCATATTGCATCACAAGAACTATCTACATAAAATTTCTTAGCAAGTATGTCATATAACTTGTCATATTTGGAAAGCATATCATATCACATCATATTTAAACACTTCTCTTTAACTTTAGTTGAGGGTTCAGCGAATATATCATATTTAAAATATATATTTTTTTAAATTTAGCTGAAGCTGAGAACCCTCTAGTACAATGTTAATCTTGTGCTATTAGAACCCTTTACTTTTCATGATAGCCCCTTTCTTGGAACTTTGTTCCTCAAGGATACGGTCCTTTATATAACATGATGGACCTTACATAACATGATGACCATAACATGAAGGCCCTTACATAACATAAGTTGGTTCTAATAAGCATAAGATTAAGCACTATATTTAAAAATAATTTTCTTTGAATCTTTTCCAAGTTAATCATGGAAGATAATAATAAATAGTATAATTGAAAACATTTTTCATAACATAATATCGTTCGATTGATGGAATAGAAGGTATACTTATATCATATCAACTAGCTGCTTGCTAGCTAATAGAAACTTATCTTTCACCTTCAATATTTCCTTTATAGAACAAAGGCATAATCATAGCTCTAAGGAAGGTCTAAAACTTCCTATTATTACATAATTTATATTACTTAAAAGGTCGTATATAGTCGACATTAGTCAAACCATTATATGTCGACTCCAAGGTTGTTGCTATCAATTTCAACCTCATTAACTTCATCATCAGACTCATAGCCATCATCATGGTCTACCAAATTACTGTTGATAATATCCAACTCATATTTGCACATGGCCTAGTTGTTACCCCCAAGCTAAGGTATCACCAAACTTTTTCCCATATCTTATTATTCTTATGGGGCAAAAGTTTTACAAACAGGAAACTTAACTTCCATGGTGTCGATCTAATTTCTTAGAATGAAAGGTTCCTGGTTATCACCATACCAAGGTGATATGGCAACACCTCCCGGTTCCGGCATGAATGGGACCACTTCCGGCAGGATGAAGGCCTGGGCCAAGGAATTCTAGCGTGATTTCCGATGAAGTTGAAGTTGTGTTTGGAAATTTTGTGATTTGATTGAGATATGATTTAATTTTTATTTTGGTAATTTTTTTTATGATAATCCAATGATTTATCACAATAATTAATCATGGATTAACTCAAATTTTGGTGATATATTATTATTAAATGATGAAAATTAGTCAATATTGATTATACATGATCAATTAATAATTGATCAAATTAATTATATTATATAATCAAACATTACCGAATCAATTGACAAATAAATTGATTGACCATTAAAAAATGATCTTTTAATTAATTTATAAAAATATTGGCCATTTGTTAAAAACTTTTAAAAAAAATCATTTAGGTACAAATCTCTCAAAAAAAAAATGGAGAGAGAGAGAGAGAGAGAGAGAGAGAGAGAGAGAGAGAGAGGTGTAATCGATGTCCTACCACCCAACGACGTGGATATTGAAGTTGTGGAATTTAGTGTACAGTCAACTGTCAATCCAGCTGGTGTAGAAACAGCCATTAATATATGGCCACGATTGATTGATATTGATTGCCCTGATATATACACCACAAATTAGATACCGTACACTTTGTAACTGCGTGTAGTCTTTATATGCACAAGAGATGTAGCACGAGGAGTTTGTTTTTTTTCTTCGCCAATCTACGACGTAAAAGTTTATGGCCTATAAGTATCTTATCCTTACAATTTTCATGAAAACAAAAAATTATTTAAAATATTAAATAAATTTGGATAGAATTTATTTTTAAAAATTAATTGAAGAAAAGAGAATAATCAATTCACATATAAATATTATAATAATTAAATAACTTAATAATATGAGATAAATTTAATTTCTAATAATTAAAAGCATCGTCGACAAAAATGATGTCTTGCCAAGCTGCAGCATATATAATTATTTCTCTAGACCCACAAACGTCTCATCGAAGGTCTTTTTCTATTTTTAATGTAAATGAAGAGAGTGGAATAAGAGATATGTAACACATCCTAAATAGTCTCCTTTTTTATTATAAATTTAAATTCACAAGTCAAACATTAAATTTAAATTATTGTAAGAGAAGATTCTGTAGAAAAAATTTGAAAAAAAAAAATTAAAGACAACGCCCTCACCCCTTTCTCTCCTTCTACTTTTGCCTCCAACCAATAAGCTAGGAGATATATAACTGGTTAGATGGAATGAAACTAGGAAGGGAAAAAAGATAAATAACTTAAATGAGGTAAATGGAGAGGCAGGGAAGGCCGGGCTTTCGATAATAAAATATAATTGATAGATATACATGTTTTCCTTTTAACACCCCTCCGTATGGGAAGATATTAAAATTGGGATTTTTAAAGGATTTGAAATCCAATATCCAAATCAATCTCTCCTCTTTCCGCTACCACAAAACAATCTTAGGTTCCAAAATTATCTCACTAGATCTTTTTACTCTATGTATGTCCTTCCATTTTTCCCTCTTACCAAACAAATCCATATTTCCATTGATTGATTAAAATATTATATAAAACTTTTTTTTTTTTTCCTCTCTCGTTGAGAGAGATCTCTTTTGTCCTTTTCGTTTGGGTACGTAGGCAATTAGTTACCGGTACTGATGATTAATATTTTTATTGGAAATCAAGTGTTATGTTAAAACAGATAAATATATCTAAACAATGTACACCTGTCTCTCTACACACACACACACACACACATATAGGAGAAATTATCATTGTGCCTTGTCTGATTTGCAGTACGTACATGAGAAGAGTTTTGAAGTCATGGTGTTCTCTAAGCACATTCTTGTCGTAATATTGCAAGGGGCTTTGATTATTCTCCCACTTCTGGTTCAGCCTCAGCAGTTTTCAGGTTTAGTAAGCTCTAACCCTTACTATTAATTACTACTGCAAGTTAATACATCTCTGCAAAGCACAAAGCCAATTAATATATGCCCTCTAAAATTTTCAGATTTCATAAGCATAGACTGTGGGATATCCGAGGACTCAAGCTACATAGATGGAGCAACAGGGATCCGTTACGTTTCGGATGCTAACTTCACGGAAGGCGGTGAAAACAACAACATATCACCAGCATACAAGGAGCAAATCAACGAACAACAGTTGTGGAATTTGAGAAGCTTCCCTGAAGAGACCAGAAACTGTTACACCCTCAAACCTGCAGGAGGCAAAGGTAGCAAGTATTTGATACGAGCAAGGTTCTTGTATGGGAACTATGATAATCAAGATCGATTGCCAACGTTCAATCTGCATCTTGGAGTTGACCTTTGGGATACAGTGAATATTTCTGATGCATTGACTACGGAAGACAAGGAAATCATATACGTGCTTTCATCAGATCAGATACATGTATGTCTAGTAAACACAAACAACGGAATGCCATTCATATCGGCGTTAGAGCTAAGGCCTTTAGATAATAACATCTATGAAACAGAACGTGGATCATTCTTAAAACTCTATGATCGCAACTATTTTTCTTCGGCAACCAACCAAGAAAAAATCAGGTTAGCCTTTTAGTATGGTGGTGTTCTTCCCCTTGCAAATTTAGTTAAATATTTCATGAAATGATAAATTCTTTTTCGGCATTAATAGGTACAAAGATGATGTTTATGATCGTTTGTGGTCGCTTGAATCGAATCTAGGTAACTGGATACAGTTAGATACTCCCCTTATAAAGGAGAACTCCATATCCAACAACGTTTACATGCTACCGTTCACTATCATGAGCAGAGCAGTTACAGTAAATCAAAGTGGCGAAATGGGTATCTCTTGCTACTCTTTAAGTACCACATCAAGCTATTACTTCTATATGCACTTCGTTGAACTCATAGATCTCCGAACAGATGAACGAAGAGAGTTCAATATTTACATTAATGATCAGGAGTATCTTAATGAATCAGTGGCTCCCCAGTATTTGAGTGATCTTACCGTATACAGTGCCTCAGGCATCATGCCTGACAGTGAAGGAACAATCACGATTTGGATGAATAAGACCAAGAGTTCAACTCTACCGCCCTTTATAAATGCCTTGGAGATTTATACAATAGAGGGGATCTTGGAAAAAGAAACAGATCAAACGGATGGTATAAATTAATCGCCCCACTCAGATATTACTCTCTTGTACTTACTAATTTCTCAATTTCTGTTTAATGAGGCTAATTTTCTGTTTTGTCGGTGATCAATTTTAGTTGAAGCTATCTCTAATATCAAGTTGGCGTATAAATTAAAGAGAAACTGGCAAGGAGATCCTTGTTCCCCTCGAGCTTACCGGTGGGATGGTCTTAATTGCAGTTCTGACGCCAATCCGCTGCGTAGAATTGTATATTTGTATGTCTTCAGTTACCTTAATTTTGGAGGGAAAAAAGAAAGAAACACGTATTAAATATTATCACCCGCTTCAAACTTTCTACTGACAATATTATCTGTTCATGAACTCAGGAATTTGTCATCAAGTGGATTAGATGGGGAAATTGCTCCTTCCCTCGTCAATCTGACAATGTTAAAGTATTCGTAAGTATCTCAATGATATAAAAGTCAATTAAGATCCCTAAAACAAAGGGTATATAGCACTGTTATCTCCTAAATATGTCACGAATTGACAATTTGCCCCCAAACTTTTAATTTTGAATTTATCTCCTAAACTTTCTAAATTGTTGCAATATGTCCCGTTTTGTTAACTTTACATTAAATTGAAGATTTGTATTATATTTGAAAATTTTTAGTCGGAAATTGCGTTTTCCATCTTCACATGCGGCCTACGTGGGCTCTTCATGAGCAAGTTAATGGGAAGTTAAGCCAAATGGGATAAATTATAATAATTTAAAAGTTCAAGGGATAGGTTATCAAAATTATAAGTTTGGGGAGCAAGTTGCCAAAGGGTTTACAAGTTTGGGGGTGAAAGTACTAAATACCCCTAAAGCATATATAGTTATAATCAGTTTCTTACTAGTTAGTACTAACGTCATTCTATTTCAGGGATCTATCAAACAACAACCTGAAAGGGCAAGTGCCAGAATTTTTAGCTAAACTCAAATTGTTGGAAGTTCTGTAAGTTTCTTTTCTAATTTAAACCCCCCCTTATTTAAACTTTGTGAAGATTGTCAAGTCATAACTATATTATTTCTCTTTGTACAGAAACTTAAAAGGAAACAACTTCACTGGTTCAATTCCAAATGCACTTTCTGAAAGATCGAAGAATGGTCTATCATTAAGGTCTGCCTTATGTACGAATCTACTATTATATTGCATCTCGAAGTTTATAACGAAGGCTGTTCATATATATTATATTTGTTGAAAACGTTGTGCCCTGTGGTTTTGAAATCTCAAGCAGTTAATTCTATAAAATGCTTTAGCATCACTTATTGATAAAATATCTAATTCGTTTCAACAGCATTGACACAAACCAGAGTTCTACTCCATATTGTTCTTCCGGATCATGCGGAGGCAAGAAAAATTTTGTTGTCCCTTTGGTTGCGTCACTCGGTACTGGTATGGTACTTTTCGTCTTAACTATAGCCACTGTACTCTGGACACGTAAAAGGAGAAAACAAAGAGAAGCTACAGATATAAAAGGTTTGAACTCTGGTCATGCACGATATTCGTTTATGTCTATCATATGGTTGTGCGCATAAAACTTTTACGATAAAAGGTCTTCGTTAGGATTTCGATCTCTCCTTTATGAAGGTCCAAAAAAAATTTCCTTTCTTCCAAGATCCGATTTTCTTTTGAGTTCTTAATAGAATCTCACTCAGAAATTGTTGAAAATCATCACATTTTCAAGCAGTTAATTAGAGTATTCTAACCTGATAAAAACTATACATCAAAAGTGGACCCAGGTTTAGGATACATAATCTTATATTCCTACATTTTGTTGTTTGGGTTTTTATACGTTTTACAGTTGACATGGAAGATTCCAACGAGGATGATAGATCATTTGTCGCTAAAAAACAACGATTTACACACTCTGAGATCCAAAGAATAACTGACAACTTTAAAAGAGTACTGGGCGAAGGTGGATTTGGAAAGGTTTACCATGGCTATTTGAATGGCATTGAAGTGGCAGTGAAGATGCTTTCTCCATCTTCCATTCAAGGGCAACGACAGTTTCATGCTGAGGTGTTGTTCTAACTCAAAAAAACAAAAAACGTTAAATAAAAATAGCACACATATATATCCAAATACAATGAACTAAGATGTGCACTAACATAGCTTAATTACAGCTCAAACTACTTCTGAGAGTTCATCATAAAAATTTGATAACTTTCCTTGGATATTGCAATGAGGGAACCAACATCGGGCTCATCTACGAGTTCATGGCTATGGGAAACTTAAGATCTCATCTTTCAGGTTTGTTCAAAATTTGCATGTAATGTTATTATAATTATATTTTTTGGAATTAACTGAGGTGGGAAACTTGCTCTACACCTTATGGTGGACTAGGTTATGCCTGCAACCATGCACACCGAGTTTATTTTATTAGTACATATAGTTTTGCACTTGACTTTTTTATCTTAAATTTTAGTTTCAAATTTAAGACATTTATGTACATGAACAAACTAGATTGGCAGGATGGACATACACATCTCTTGTTTTGATGAATGTAGGTAGCAGTCAAAAGATCTTGAGCTGGGAAGACAGACTTAAAATAGCCATAGACGCATCACAAGGTTAGTTATGATAAGAAAATGATCTGCTTAAGTTTCCGATTTAAAATTTTTGGTTTCCTTTTCCGGGTATTTTGAGGCTAGAAACATAATTCAATCTCTTGTTTTGTAGGATTGGAGTACCTGCACAGTGGCTGCAAACCACCTTTAGTTCATCGAGACGTAAAGTCGACAAACATCTTGCTGAATGAAAAGTTCCAAGCCAAGCTAGGTGATTTTGGACTGTCCAAGATGATTCCTAACGAGAGCGGCAAACATAGATGGAGTTACACCGATACTAGTACCAGTTTATCAACAAATGTTGCTGGCACTCCTGGGTATCTTGACCCTGAGTAAGTCATAATCATTAGCTCTTCTATTCGCACCTACATATATCAATATTTTTTCACCCCTTTCAAAATCAAAAATAAATAAATAAAACTCTAATACTTTTGCAGGTACTGCGAATCAATGCAGTTGAATGAGAAAAGTGATATTTATAGCTTTGGTGTCGTTTTATTGGAGACGATCACAGCTCGACCCGTGTTTGCAAAAATCGGAGAGAGTAATCACATAATTGAATGGGTTGGTTCCATGCTTGCTAATGGGGATATTAGGACTATTCTTGATCCGAGGTTGAAGGGATGTAACTTAGATATTAACACCGTCTGGAAAGCATTGGAAATAGCTATGGCTTGTGTCTCAAAAACTTCTACCAATAGGCCAACGATGAGTCGTGTAGCAGTTGAACTGCAAGAGTGTCTGACAACTGAGTTGGCGGGAAAGGACTGCCATGCTGGGGCTGAATCAAAAGATTCCGCTGAAATGATACCGTTGAATTCGATAATTTCAGAGCAATCGCTTCCAATAGCTCGGTAAGAACCTTCGGAAGTTTGAGCTAGGTCGCTGCTACAAATGCTTGCCATCGAGCTAGCTAGCTAAGACACGATCCAAGTAAACGGCTTGTTGAGCCTCTCACTATGATTGATGTCTCTATCTTCTCCAGTTTGCTTTCTTCCCTGATGTGCTTTCAAGATTGTTGTGTTGAATTTCTACCAACCAAAATGATATTTGCTAGACCAATACCGCGTCGGATAAAAGACTAATCCTATATTTATAAATATATTGTAAAGGTTTTATTGTTTTTGAAAAATGGTGGTTTGTCATTACTTATCCTTTTCATTAAAATAGATTGTAGTTAAATATTTAATCTTGCAACGCACCAAGCCCATATGTTAGGGCGATTGACTAAAAGATATATTATATATCCACAGATAATACATAAATTCCAAAGTCTATACTGATTATTATTATGATATATAAATTACAGGTGTGATTGTAAGTGTTGACATTTTTTTTGGAATAAGCAAAAAATTATTTTAAAAAAAAAAGGAAAAGATGTTACAAAATCTTAAATGTAACAATAGATCCGGAAAGAGTTGAGCCTTGACAACTTAACAACTCTTTTATATTAAAATCAAAGTCAATTCCCTTTAAAAAAAAATTGAAGTAATTTATTATGATGTTTTAATACTATGATGACGTTTTGATGAAATATATATATATATATATATATTAGTATATGTATTTTTATTTTTTAAAAATGACATTGTACACTCTTGATGATGATAATAGTGATTGGTGAGTGGTCTTTTGTTCGGAGAGCAAACTTTTTGTCACCGTTGGTTTGGAATTTGCTATCCCACTCTTTTTGTGATTAGTGCGCTTTGACCGTACAACGCTGGGCACAATATTTGATGGGTTTGAAAGAAAAAAAAATGTTTTTTTCAAAGATATTTATATTTGTGATGACGTTTATGATAATGGGAAAAAATAATGCTTATTTATATTTGTGAAATTTAAGTGTCTTACTAAGCCCTTACTTATATAAGTTAATTCATGTTACAGATAAAGAAAATGGTATAATATTATAAAGAAAAGGGTATAATGTTATAATTGTAACACCCCCTAGCTGGTTTAGCCTTAAGCTAAACCTAACTAGAACATGTCACTAAACCATATATTCATAAAATTTCACGATAACACAAAAACATTGTAAAGCCAAGATAGTCGTGTGATAAGATTAATAAAAAAAAATATTTACAGAACTCTTCTCACAGTTTAGTCAAAAATAAGAAGAGTCCATATTACAACTATCCCATATTGTTAGTACTATTCAAAAGGAAACTGTATAGTGTAGCCCGTAAAGTACTTTGATAAGCGTTTTTCATGAAACATCTTTAGTTTAATATGTACATGGGTTCTGTGACATCAGCTTCCCAAAAGAGGTTCAGCCTGCCACTATGTTGCTTTCTCATTGCTTCTATTCCTCACCTGTACCATGAAACTTTAAAGTGAGCTAAAAAGCCCAGTAAGCGGAACATAGTTAAACACAAAACCTTTAAAACTACAATCAGTATCTAAAATACAATTTTCAATGGATTTCAAATCTTGTTACAACAAATAGAAATCCAACCCAACATTTAAAATATAACATGAAAACTCTTGAGATATGACATAAATTGGGCTTAAGCTACAGAATCATTTACCATTCATTTCCTTTAAGTTTGGCCAAACACTTTCATTACTGTCATTGGGATCCCAAACGTTGGTATCAGTCATGTCCCTTTCGGGACCCATCCGTGGGTATCAGTCAGTCCCAATGACATATAAACATTCCATAGATATTCCCATCATTCCATAGGCCATATCTAAAACTTTGCAAAACTTTAAAACATTATAAACACATTATAAAAGCTTTCAACAAATCATACATTCCCTTAGCTTTCCTACTTGCAAATCATACCATTTCCAATAAAGGGAAACATTTGTCAAAAACCTTGAAATGCTATATCATATACTTTTTAAGTTTCAATGATACAGTAAGTAGAATTCCTACTTACCTCTTTAAAATTGAACTACCGCAGAGAGAGTGACTCCACCGTAGCAAGGAAGTTGATCGAGCTTGTCCTAAGATCCAAGATCAAGTCATTTTGCATTTTTTTTTTAATATATATTCAATCCATTACCAATCATCTAAAATAGAAAAATATGCGTTATAATATCACCTTTCAACATTTTAAACCATTTAAGGTCCTTAGGAAAATTTTTAAGCACAAACAAAAATTTCTTCCTAGTGGCTGTCCACCAGTTTCCAGCTACAGGACCCAATATTCGAAAATTCACCAAAAATCCGTTTTACAGCATTTTCATGTGAAATTTTGTGGACAGCATGCTTCAAATGTTTACTTTAACTCCACAAAATTTCAGCTTCAAATACAGGGTATAGACAGAGAAACGAATTTCGGAACCCTAGTGCCCTGTTTTACAAATTTCAGTCAAATATTTTCACAAACACCTCTTATGCCACTTCATAAAATTCGTTAAAACAGTAAAACTCTTTTACAATTATACCTCACAATGTTTTACATCACCAACAATATAGAATCATCAAAAATCTTGAATTAAATCAGAAATTTTACATTTGGGTTCAAATCTAAGCATACATTCAACATATAGCATCTCAACTTAAAATCTCAAATTTCCAGCTTTGAAAAGCTTCAAAATCCACTAAAAACCCAACTTTAAACTTACCTTAGATAGCTTATAAGATTCGGACTCCAAAATTGATGCCAAACTCCACTTTGAGCTCAACTAGCTTGGAAGAAAATTGGGTATTTGCTGGAATCCGAAAATCAGTTTTTTTTTTTTTTGAATGAAGCTTAGTCTTGATTTGTTTTGTGATTTAGGAGGGGGAGATGGTCCTATGATGGAGAAGAGCAGCTGCTGGAGTTCTGTGGTGTTTTGTGTGTGTTTTTTTTTTTTTTTAGCACATAGAACCGTATGGAGCAAAGGGAGTGAGGAAGAAGAGAATTTTGACTAAAACAGCTAAATAACATCAAAGACAGTTGTAAAACAATTATAAAGACAGCAGCAAAACCAACTTTTAAAAATTACATAAAATGCCCAAGAGAATCTAAAATTATGCTAGATCCGTAAAAATATATTTTCTTTGCAATTAAGTCCATAAAAACTTTAATAAACTTCATTTAAAGTAGACTTTAACTTTAGATTACCATTCTTATACAAACAATCTTATGGACCAAGCACATTGATCAACTTCACTTCCGGCGGTTGTCAACTCTCCTCTGCACAATTACTAAAAAATGTTGTTAAAAATTTTCAGTAACACATAAATACTAAAAAAAAACATTTCATATAAAATGATTAACATTACTACTAATAATAATAAATACTTAATAATAATACTAATAAGATACTAAACATACTTGTTAACTTAGTTATTTTAAATTAGTTAAGCTTGGCATTACATTTCCTTCCCCCTTAACAAAATTTCGTCCTCGAAATTTGACATACCAAAGAGAGTCGGATACTTAGATCTCATTTCATCTTCTTTTTCCCATGTGATTTCTTCCATTTTCTGACTTCTCCACAAAACTTTGACTAAAGAAATTTTCTTTGTCCTTAAAATTTTTTCTTGACGATCCAAAATCTTCACTGGTTGTTGTTGATAAGTCAAATTCGGACTCAAATCCAATGTCTCATAGCTTAAGATATGGGACGGATCAGAATTGTACTTACGCAACATTGACACATGGAATACGTTATGAACTCCTGACAACGCTGGTGGTAATGCTAACTCGTAAGCAAGTTTTCCAACCCTTCTCAAAATCTCAAACGGTCCAATAAACTTAGGGCTGAGCTTTCCCTTTTTACCAAACCTCATAACACCTTTCATAGGAGTTACCTTCAAAAAGACTAGATCACCAACTTCAAATTCTAGATCTCTATGACGTGTATCAGCGTAACTCTTTTGTCGGCTCTGTGCAGTATACAATCTTTGTCTAATTTTTCTTATCTTACTCACAGCTTCTGCCGTTTGCTGAATTAACTCGGGCCCCAATAACTTTCTTTCTCCAACTTCATCCCAGTGAACCGGCGATCTACATTTTCTGCCATACAAAGCTTCATATGGTGCCATCCCAATGCTAGAATGATAGCTGTTATTGTAAGCAAATTCAATCAACGACAAAGACTCATCCCAAGTCACCTGAAAATCCAATACACAAGCTCTAAGCATATCTTCCAATGTTTGAATTGTTCTTTTTGATTGCCCGTCGGTCTGGGGATGAAATGCTGTACTGAACGCCAACTGAGTCCCCATTGCCTTGTGCAAACTCTTCCAGAAGATAGATGTAAACTTCGGATCTCGATCGGAAACTATTGAGACTGGAGTTCCATGAAGTCTAATGATTTCCTTAATATACAACCGAGCATATTGATCCATACTATAATTAGTCTTTACTGGCAAGAAGTGAGCAGATTTTGTGAGACGATCAATAACTACCCAAATCGAATTATATCCTTTTTGAGTTCTTGAAAGGCCAGTAACAAAGTCCATCGTGATGTGTTCCCACTTCCATTCTGGTATCAACAATGGCTGTAATTTTCCAGCAGGTCTCTGATGTTCAATTTTAACTTGCTGACACACCAAACAACGTTCCATAAACTGAGCGACATCTTTCTTCATTTTCGGCCACCAATAGTGCATCCTCAAATCTCTATACATCTTTGTACTACCTGGATGTATCGAGTAAGGTGTGGCATGAGCCTCTGCCAAAATATCACGCTTTAACTCTTCCTCATTAGGAACACATATTCTCCCTCGGAAGTAAACCGTTCCATCATTAGCTAATTGAAAATCTCCACCATCTCTGAGTTTTACCTTTTCCTTCAAACGTAACAACTTCGGATCTGAATCTTGCTGTAGCTTGATTTTGTCTATCAAAGTTGGTTGCAAAACAAGCGATGATAAACTAGCTCGAGTTTCTTCTGTCATTACTTCCACTTCTAACTTACATAAATCTGCCTGAATCTGCTTCTGACTTGTCAAAGATTTTCTACTCAAAGCATCAGCTACAACATTTGCTTTACCCGGATGATAGTTGATGGAACAATCATAATCCTTGACTAATTCCAGCCATCGTCTCTGCCGCATATTCAATTCCTTTTGGGTGAATAAATACTTCAAACTCTTATGATCTGTAAATATTTCACACTTTCCACCATACAGATAATGCCTCTAAATCTTAAGGGCGAAAATAACTGCTGCCAATTCAAGATCATGTGTCGGATAATTTTTCTCATAATCCTTCAACTGCCTAGAAGCGTAGGCTATAACTTTTCCATTTTGCATAAGCACACAACCTAACCCATTCTTTGAAGCATCACTGTAAACAGAAAAACCGTCAGTTTCAGAAGGTAGCGCAAGAACTGGAGCTGATATCAATCTTCTTTTCAATTCTTGGAAACTCTTCTCACAAGCTGTTGACCACTCAAACTTTACATTCTTCCTTGTCAAAGCTGTCAAAGGAATGGCAATTCTGGAAAATCCTTCAACAAATCTTCTATAGTAACCAGCAAGACCTAAGAAACTTCGAACCTCTGAAACCGTGTTAGGTCTTGGCCAAGTATTAACTGCCTCCACTTTGCTCGAATCCACATAAATCCCTTCCTTTGTCACAACGTGTCCAAGAAATGCAATCTTCTCTAGCCAAAACTCACATTTCTTGAATTTGGCATACAATTGCTTATCCTTCAAAATCTGTAATACTGTTCTTAAATGCTCACTATGCTCCTCATGGGTGCATGAGTATACCAGGATGTTGTCGATAAACACTATGACAAATTTGTCAAGGAAATCTTTAAAGACTCGATTCATCAAGTCCATAAAGGCTGCTGGTGCATTAGTGAGTCCAAAAGGCATAACGAGAAATTCGTAGTGGCCATACCGTGTTCTGAAAGCTGTCTTCTGAATATCAGTCTCCTTAACCTTTAACTGATGATATCCCGATCGTAAGTCAATCTTAGAAAACACCGATGCTCCTCTTAACTGATCAAACAAATCATCAATACGTGGTAGAGGATATTTATTTTTCACGGTAACTTTGTTCAGTTCTCTATAATCAATACAAAGTCGGAAACTTCCATCCTTCTTCTTAACAAACAAAATCGGTGCACCCCACGGCGAGAAACTAGGACGAATGAAGCCCTTATCTAGTAATTCCTGAAGTTGCACCTTTAACTCCTTCAACTCTATTGGTGCCATCCTATATGGTACTTTAGAAATAGGTGCTGTTCCCGGAACCAAATCAATAACAAATTCAATCTCTCGATTAGGTGGTAGCCCTGGAAGGTCTTCTGGAAATACTTCTAAATATTCCCGTACGACTGGCACATCTTCCGGTTTTAAACTTTGCTCAACTGTTGTATCAACTACATAAACTAAATAACCCTTACAGCCCTTACCGATCAACTTTCGTGCTTTCATCACTGAAATAATTGAGGAAGAAGTTTTCACACCACTAAATTTGAATCGTTGCCCATCAGCCAACTGGAAAACAACCATCTTCTTACGACAATCAATTGTTGCTCTATTTTGGACAACTAATCCATCCCTAATATCACTTCAAAACTTTTAATATCCAATACAACCAAATCTGCATACATCGTCCTCCCTTCCAACTCTACTGAACAAGACCTTAATATCGTATCAGATTCCAACACTTTACCAGATGGAGTAGACACACTATACTTTGTTGATATCTTTTCTGGAATTTGTCCCGACTTCATAGCAAATGCGGGGGAAGCAAATGAATGCGTCGAGCCGGAGTCAAATAAAACACTAGCAATAATTCCATTAATAAAAATATTACCTGTAACAACAGAAGGATCCACATCAGCCTCCTCGGTAGTCATTGCGAATACTCGACCCTGTACCCCTTGTTGTCCACTACGAGTAGTTGTTACATTATTACAATCTTTGGCCATGTGTCCAGGTTTTCCGCACTTGAAACACTTGTTGGAACCACTTCTACACTCACCCCAATGATTCTTACCACAATTATTACATACCGGCTTTTCATACTTCATTGAATTTATCTGATCCTGCCTCGGTCGCTTATGAGGATTCTCTTGCTTCTGCTTTCCTTTGTCCGTTCCACCATACTTCCACTGACCAACCTTAGAAGTGAAATGTAACGCCCCGACCCGTCCACGTAGGGGCATACTACGTAAACGTGGGCCGTTACCACACTTGCTTAACTTAAATCATTGTTTTACCGAAAATTTCAGGATAAATTTTTTTTTCTTTCTTTAAACTTTAAAACTTTAATTTTATTTTAAAAATCATAACTCGAAACTCAACTTGAATTAACTTGTACTGACGGGTAAACTTCATCATGTCTACCCCTTTTTACTTGTTATGCCGATTATAAGGTTACCATGACCTTTTAAATCGGACCTTGGAAACATTACATCACATCCATATACAACATCATACTTAAAAACATTTGCGGAAAATATTGCGTAGTGGTATCCCACACCGCCCTTCACTCGCTGCATCGTCTCCATGGCCCATCAAGTAATGCTGCAGGCGTCTTACCTACAGTATGAAATATACAAATGAGCTTTCGCCCAGCAAGTACAAACATGATCTCACAAAAATCTTTTCAAACATCAAGTAACATATCAATCATCATGTAGTTTATGCATGATCCGATTATGTCCAATTATAAATCTTTTAGGCACTTTTACTCATTATCTTGATTACATGTGGGCCCCTAGTGTCCGTACCAAAAGCGCGCAACCTCCAGACAAAGCTAGGGTTTGCAAGGCCCTAACAGTTCTGGGAATCATAACGTGACCCTCACGCATCAACGAGAGGTAAATGTCACCACTGGTTTTGAACATGTAGCCTCCTCGATCACGGGAGGTTGGTACGACACCTTACTTGATTTATCTTACCATGTGGTTCAATATTAGTGAACATGCTTCATGATGTCACAAGGTCAAATCCAAACTTAACATTTGCCATATCATGGCATTCTTGAAAACATGACATTTTTAAAACCATGACATTTTAGAAAACATGGCATAATATGTAACATGTCATAGCATCACATCATTACATGGCATCTCATATCATAACATAGCATAGCATCACATAGCATAGCATTATAACATAGCATAGCATTATAGCATAGCATAACATAGCATAGCATGTATACTTGGAAAATATCTTTTATTATTTTCCATACTGCAGGTGAGGTTTGTACTTACCTGGTTTCCTATGCTCTTGAAACTTGACCTAATGTTCCGTCAAGGTACATCGACAGGTTCTATTCCTGTTTCAATTAGGGTGTAAGATAAGGATTAGCCTATCTTACCGTAAATCTTTTCATACAATGTTGGTATCCTTAACCAACCTTTAATAGTAACCCTAGTCATATGTCCCTCGTATATTAATTTTATTACCTCATGATAACTTGTTTGGTTACTTAGAGTAACCTTAGGGCATCCGGCCCAATACAAACATGAATAGTGTTAGGTTATCATCCTAACCTATGCCTTGTCATTTATAATCTTTTGGGTTTTAGGATCAAACCCAATTTTTATACCTTGTTGGGTTACCTTGAGTAACCCTTGAGGTAGTCAATCTTAGTCCAATTATCCTAAGTCAACCTTGGGCTTTGGACCCCGTCCAGTAACTCGGGTATCCTTCCCGGTTACCATCTATCATTGTCTTGTTACCAAAAGTAAGACAACTTTGGGTAAAAAAATCCATTCTTACCTTTCTTTGGAAAATTCAACCTTTTAGGTTTTAAAATCATTTGTTTAACATATGAAAAATCGTATTTTCTGGAGTAGGGTTTGTAAAAATTATTAACTGTTGAAAACTGCCTTTGGGACAGTTCCCATAGTTAAAACATTGGTGTTGGTGCAAAAATACAGTTTTCCTGTACTGTTTTAGAAAATCCTGTGCAGGAATTTCTTGTTTCCTGCACACTCTTTAGAAATCCGTGTCAGTTTAAAAATCCATTCCGATTTTGAAAAACTTGTCTTCACGAAAGTTGTAGATCTCGAAAAATTCTAAAACTTTCGTGTTTTACGAAAAGTCCAGTTCTGCTTGGATTCGTACCAGTTTTAATTTGAAACTGGCTGACCCTGTAAACTGGGTCTGGGCAAACTAGCCACGGGTTTTTGTAAAAACAGAGACCATTGGAGTCTCATTTTGGGATTCTGCCGCGT
>CM046361.1:19124609-19293229 GCA_025413025.1 Ficus hispida
ATCTTCCGGTTTTAAACTTTGCTCAACTGTTGTATCAACTACATAAACTAAATAACCCTTACAGCCCTTACCGATCAACTTTCGTGCTTTCATCACTGAAATAATTGAGGAAGAAGTTTTCACACCACTAAATTTGAATCGTTGCCCATCAGCCAACTGGAAAACAACCATCTTCTTACGACAATCAATTGTTGCTCTATTTTGGACAACTAATCCATCCCTAATATCACTTCAAAACTTTTAATATCCAATACAACCAAATCTGCATACATCGTCCTCCCTTCCAACTCTACTGAACAAGACCTTAATATCGTATCAGATTCCAACACTTTACCAGATGGAGTAGACACACTATACTTTGTTGATATCTTTTCTGGAATTTGTCCCGACTTCATAGCAAATGCGGGGGAAGCAAATGAATGCGTCGAGCCGGAGTCAAATAAAACACTAGCAATAATTCCATTAATAAAAATATTACCTGTAACAACAGAAGGATCCACATCAGCCTCCTCGGTAGTCATTGCGAATACTCGACCCTGTACCCCTTGTTGTCCACTACGAGTAGTTGTTACATTATTACAATCTTTGGCCATGTGTCCAGGTTTTCCGCACTTGAAACACTTGTTGGAACCACTTCTACACTCACCCCAATGATTCTTACCACAATTATTACATACCGGCTTTTCATACTTCATTGAATTTATCTGATCCTGCCTCGGTCGCTTATGAGGATTCTCTTGCTTCTGCTTTCCTTTGTCCGTTCCACCATACTTCCACTGACCAACCTTAGAAGTGAAATGTAACGCCCCGACCCGTCCACGTAGGGGCATACTACGTAAACGTGGGCCGTTACCACACTTGCTTAACTTAAATCATTGTTTTACCGAAAATTTCAGGATAAATTTTTTTTCTTTCTTTAAACTTTAAAACTTTAAATTTTATTTTAAAAATCATAACTCGAAACTCAACTTGAATTAACTTGTACTGACGGGTAAACTTCATCATGTCTACCCCTTTTTACTTGTTATGCCGATTATAAGGTTACCATGACCTTTTAAATCGGACCTTGGAAACATTACATCACATCCATATACAACATCATACTTAAAAACATTTGCGGAAAATATTGCGTAGTGGTATCCCACACCGCCCTTCACTCGCTGCATCGTCTCCATGGCCCATCAAGTAATGCTGCAGGCGTCTTACCTACAGTATGAAATATACAAATGAGCTTTCGCCCAGCAAGTACAAACATGATCTCACAAAAATCTTTTCAAACATCAAGTAACATATCAATCATCATGTAGTTTATGCATGATCCGATTATGTCCAATTATAAATCTTTTAGGCACTTTTACTCATTATCTTGATTACATGTGGGCCCCTAGTGTCCGTACCAAAAGCGCGCAACCTCCAGACAAAGCTAGGGTTGCAAGGCCCTAACAGTTCTGGGAATCATAACGTGACCCTCACGCATCAACGAGAGGTAAATGTCACCACTGGTTTTGAACATGTAGCCTCCTCGATCACGGGAGGTTGGTACGACACCTTACTTGATTTATCTTACCATGTGGTTCAATATTAGTGAACATGCTTCATGATGTCACAAGGTCAAATCCAAACTTAACATTTGCCATATCATGGCATTCTTGAAAACATGACATTTTTAAAACCATGACATTTTAGAAAACATGGCATAATATGTAACATGTCATAGCATCACATCATTACATGGCATCTCATATCATAACATAGCATAGCATCACATAGCATAGCATTATAACATAGCATAGCATTATAGCATAGCATAACATAGCATAGCATGTATACTTGGAAAATATCTTTTATTATTTTCCATACTGCAGGTGAGGTTTGTACTTACCTGGTTTCCTATGCTCTTGAAACTTGACCTAATGTTCCGTCAAGGTACATCGACAGGTTCTATTCCTGTTTCAATTAGGGTGTAAGATAAGGATTAGCCTATCTTACCGTAAATCTTTTCATACAATGTTGGTATCCTTAACCAACCTTTAATAGTAACCCTAGTCATATGTCCCTCGTATATTAATTTTATTACCTCATGATAACTTGTTTGGTTACTTAGAGTAACCTTAGGGCATCCGGCCCAATACAAACATGAATAGTGTTAGGTTATCATCCTAACCTATGCCTTGTCATTTATAATCTTTTGGGTTTTAGGATCAAACCCAATTTTTATACCTTGTTGGGTTACCTTGAGTAACCCTTGAGGTAGTCAATCTTAGTCCAATTATCCTAAGTCAACCTTGGGCTTTGGACCCCGTCCAGTAACTCGGGTATCCTTCCCGGTTACCATCTATCATTGTCTTGTTACCAAAAGTAAGACAACTTTTGGGTAAAAAAATCCATTCTTACCTTTCTTTGGAAAATTCAACCTTTAGGTTTTAAAATCATTTGTTTAACATATGAAAAATCGTATTTTCTGGAGTAGGGTTTGTAAAAATTATTAACTGTTGAAAACTGCCTTTGGGACAGTTCCCATAGTTAAAACATTGGTGTTGGTGCAAAAATACAGTTTTCCTGTACTGTTTTAGAAAATCCTGTGCAGGAATTTCTTGTTTCCTGCACACTCTTTAGAAATCCGTGTCAGTTTAAAAATCCATTCCGATTTTGAAAAACTTGTCTTCACGAAAGTTGTAGATCTCGAAAAATTCTAAAACTTTCGTGTTTTACGAAAAGTCCAGTTCTGCTTGGATTCGTACCAGTTTTAATTTGAAACTGGCTGACCCTGTAAACTGGGTCTGGGCAAACTAGCCACGGGTTTTTGTAAAAACAGAGACCATTGGAGTCTCATTTTGGGATTCTGCCCGCGTTGTCCCCTAGTAAAAATCATTCTGAACAACTTTCATGTTTTGAGTTTTACCTAGTTCGGCCTCTAAAGGCCTCAAATTTCACTTTTCCCGAAACTGGCCAGTTGGCACCCGAACTGGCAGTTTTCGGTTTAGAATTCGTTTTACGTCCTAGACGTGGAATCTAGCTCGACCAGCCACCGCGGGAGCTCTAATACACACATGCAGCGGCTTTCTAGCGTAAAACATACATCCATGCATATCAAAATTAACATCATGCATCAACATATAAAACCCTAATCATTTTCACAAGCATCTAGCATGCAACTTAAAACCACCAAACATAAAACCCTAACTAATCAAGCACATAGCCTATAATTTCAACCTAAGGCAGAAAATTAAAGTGAGCTTATGCTCATACAAATCAAGCTTGAAATACAATTAAATTTCACAAATTTAAGCTCAAATTGAAAAGGTTTAGGGCCAAGGGTTTACCTCTAGAGCTTGGATGTTGGTTCACAAGCTTGGATTCCAACTTTTTCCTCACTCCCCCTTGGCTGCCATCAAGTCCGGATTTCCCCTCCCTTTTCTTCCTCTCCCATGCACGGCCACTGTCCAGAAATTGGGTCCAAAATTTCCAGATTTGTCCTTGGTTTCTAGCTTGAAACCGAACATGCACACTAACTAGCCTCCCTTGGCTTTTTCCAACTTTTCTCTTGGTTCTCTCTTAGTTTCTCTCCTCCTCTCTCTCTCGGATTTTTCTGCAGAAGAATGGCAAGAGTTTGGCTGCTTTTTCTGATTTTTTTTTATTAAATGCCACCCCTATTTATAGGCAAATGCAAACTTTCCAAAATTTACATTTTAGCCCCTAAACTTAGAGGAAATCATGCAATTGGCATGCTAGGTGTCAAGGTGGCCGGCCAAGACTTGGAGAGCAAGCAAGGGATGACATCATGGCTTACATCATCGCTTACCTCATTGCTTACATCACCAAATTTCCAAAATTTGCACTTTTGCCCCAAAAGTGAAAATTCTTACAAAAATGCCCCCTAGGTGGCCGGTTGCTTTCTTGGTGAACAAGCCAAGCTTATCTCACCTTGATGACATCATCTTGATGACATCACTTCGCTTACATCATCAATTTTCCAAAATTTTCACTTTAACCCCTAAAGATAAAATTTTGGCATTTTTGTCCCTGAGGTGGCCGGCCATGTCATCTTGTTCTAGAGAGTTCTTGGTTTTCTTTCCAAGCTTATTTAATCCAATTATGATGTCATAAATCCAAGATAAGGCTATGTCATCATAAGGCCTTGTTTGGCTTTTCCTTTAGAATGCAGTCCACTTTTAATCTAACACAGATAAATCCAATACTGTGTTCACTAATACACAGTACAATTCAGTACTGTTATACTTGTCTGCAGTCCAAAATTTATCTGCGTAAAAATGGACTGTAAAAATTTTCTTCTTATTTCTGAAAGTCATTAGGACTTTGATATCCAACTTAGTGTGCTTAATTTTTCTAGGGTGGTCTCAAAGCTTATTCCAGCTATCTTGTCCAAAAAGATAATTTTCGCAGTATATTTCCAATACTGCTTTTCCAATTACTGCACAGTCATACATTTGACTGTTCTTAGTCAATCCATTGACTTTTTAGTCAATTTTGACTTTTTCGGTCAAATTTTAACCAACATGAAATCATAGGATTTTTCTTCCCATTTTTCCTTAAAAGGCCTAATGCTTGGCTAGGTAATCTATTATTGAGTCTCGTAACCGTTTAATCGAGAACTCAAACTTATACTGATATTCCATTCCAATCTTGATCCAGACTTAGGTTTTCCTTGTTTCTAAGGAAATCTAGAGTCATCAAAATTTCGGATATTACATTCTACCCTCCTTAAAAGATTTTCGTCCTCGAAAATTCGTATAATCCTAAATGGCTTTTCTTCAATCCACCATCAATTCTTCACAAGTTACTTTAGATTGAATAACTTGTTCATGTTCCCATTTTAACATCTTAATGGGATCATGTCTCTTATATAGAACCATAATCTTCTTTTTATATCCTCATAATTCATATCCTCATACTCTTATGTTTTCATGTCCTCATACTTTCCTTTCATACTGCATCACAAGAACTATTTACATGAAAAACTGAGCAAGTATTTCATATAACTTGCTATATTTGAAAAGCATATTATATCATATAGCTTTTCCATGCTTGAAAAGTATATTGTATCTTATATTTAAGATACTTTTCTTTAACTGTAATTGAGGGCTCAGTGAATATATCATATTGAAAATATTTTTCTTTCAATTTAGCTGAAGCTGAGGACCCTCTGGTACAATGTTAATCTTGTGTTATTAGAACCCTTTTTCTTTTCATGATGGCCCCTTTCTTGGAACTTTGTTCCTCAAGGTTTTTGGCCCTTTACTTTTCATAATGGCCCCTTTCTTGGAACTTTATTCCTCAAGGATTTGACCCTTAACATAACATAACATGACATAACATGAGTTGGTTCTAATAAGCATAAGATCAAGCACCATACATAAAATAACTTCTTTGAATCTTCTTTTCATAGAAAACAATAATAAATAGTATTATTGAAAACATATTACTGTTCGAGTGATGCAGTGAAAGGTATCCTTAAATCAACTAGCTACTTGTTAGCCAGTAGAAATTTCTCTTGTGCCTTCAGCAATTCCTTTATAGCACAAAGGCATAATCATATCTCTAAGGAATATCTAAAACTTCCCATCATTGCATAATTTTCATTACTTAAAGGATTGTACATAGTCGACCTTGGTCAAATCATTATATGTCGACTTCAAGGTTGTTGCTATCGATCTCAACCTCATTAACTTCATTGACAGACTCATAGTCGTCATCATTATCATAGCCTAATAAATTGTTGTTGGTAGTATCCAACTCATATTGGCATATTGCTACCCCCAACCTAAGGCATCGTCAAAATTTTTCCCATATCTAATAATACTCTTATGGGGCAAAAGTTTCTCAATCAAGAAACTTAACTTCCATGGTATTGATCCATTCCCTAGAAGGAAAATAATTTCTTAATATCACTATACCCGAGATGAAGCGATAGGCTATATGATCTCGAAGCCTATTCTTTTCTTGTTGCTATTCCAGCAATTATCGTTATAACTTAATCACTATAGTTGCAAGATTAGACTCTTGCAAAAAAAATTTGGTTCGTTCGTATGCACGATGAACCATCTTCTAATTCTAGTTCTTAATTCCTCACATTTCTAATCAAAGGAAATTAAATTAACTTACTTGGGCACTTGCAGAAACGATGTGAAGCAAAGTGAAGTAGGCTGGCAGGATACCTCTCTGATACCAAACTGTAACGCCCCGACCCGTCCACGTAGGGGCATACTACGTAAACGTGGGCCGTTACCACACTTGCTTAACTTAAATCATTGTTTTACCGAAAATTTCAGGATAAATTTTTTTTTTCTTTCTTTAAACTTTAAAACTTTAAATTTTATTTTAAAAATCATAACTCGAAACTCAACTTGAATTAACTTGTACTGACGGGTAAACTTCATCATGTCTACCCCTTTTACTTGTTATGCCGATTATAAGGTTACCATGACCTTTTAAATCGGACCTTGGAAACATTACATCACATCCATATACAACATCATACTTAAAAACATTTGCGGAAAATATTGCGTAGTGGTATCCCACACCGCCCTTCACTCGCTGCATCGTCTCCATGGCCCATCAAGTAATGCTGCAGGCGTCTTACCTACAGTATGAAATATACAAATGAGCTTTCGCCCAGCAAGTACAAACATGATCTCACAAAAATCTTTTCAAACATCAAGTAACATATCAATCATCATGTAGTTTATGCATGATCCGATTATGTCCAATTATAAATCTTTTAGGCACTTTTACTCATTATCTTGATTACATGTGGGCCCCTAGTGTCCGTACCAAAAGCGCGCAACCTCCAGACAAAGCTAGGGTTTGCAAGGCCCTAACAGTTCTAGGAATCATAACGTGACCCTCACGCATCAACGAGAGGTAAATGTCACCACTGGTTTTGAACATGTAGCCTCCTCGATCACGGGAGGTTGGTACGACACCTTACTTGATTTATCTTACCATGTGGTTCAATATTAGTGAACATGCTTCATGATGTCACAAGGTCAAATCCAAACTTAACATTTGCCATATCATGGCATTCTTGAAAACATGACATTTTTAAAACCATGACATTTTAGAAAACATGGCATAATATGTAACATGTCATAGCATCACATCATTACATGGCATCTCATATCATAACATAGCATAGCATCACATAGCATAGCATTATAACATAGCATAGCATTATAGCATAGCATAACATAGCATAGCATGTATACTTGGAAAATATCTTTTATTATTTTCCATACTGCAGGTGAGGTTTGTACTTACCTGGTTTCCTATGCTCTTGAAACTTGACCTAATGTTCCGTCAAGGTACATCGACAGGTTCTATTCCTGTTTCAATTAGGGTGTAAGATAAGGATTAGCCTATCTTACCGTAAATCTTTTCATACAATGTTGGTATCCTTAACCAACCTTTAATAGTAACCCTAGTCATATGTCCCTCGTATATTAATTTTATTACCTCATGATAACTTGTTTGGTTACTTAGAGTAACCTTAGGGCATCCGGCCCAATACAAACATGAATAGTGTTAGGTTATCATCCTAACCTATGCCTTGTCATTTATAATCTTTTGGGTTTTAGGATCAAACCCAATTTTTATACCTTGTTGGGTTACCTTGAGTAACCCTTGAGGTAGTCAATCTTAGTCCAATTATCCTAAGTCAACCTTGGGCTTTGGACCCCGTCCAGTAACTCGGATATCCTTCCCGGTTACCATCTATCATTGTCTTGTTACCAAAAGTAAGACAACTTTTGGGTAAAAAAATCCATTCTTACCTTTCTTTGGAAAATTCAACCTTTTAGGTTTTAAAATCATTTGTTTAACATATGAAAAATCGTATTTTCTGGAGTAGGGTTTGTAAAAATTATTAACTGTTGAAAACTGCCTTTGGGACAGTTCCCATAGTTAAAACATTGGTGTTGGTGCAAAAATACAGTTTTCCTGTACTGTTTTAGAAAATCCTGTGCAGGAATTTCTTGTTTCCTGCACACTCTTTAGAAATCCGTGTCAGTTTAAAAATCCATTCCGATTTTGAAAAACTTGTCTTCACGAAAGTTGTAGATCTCGAAAAATTCTAAAACTTTCGTGTTTTACAAAAAGTCCAGTTCTGCTTGGATTCGTACCAGTTTTAATTTGAAACTGGCTGACCCTGTAAACTGGGTCTGGGCAAACTAGCCACGGGTTTTTGTAAAAACAGAGACCATTGGAGTCTCATTTTGGGATTCTGCCCGCGTTGTCCCCTAGTAAAAATCATTCTGAACAACTTTCATGTTTTGAGTTTTACCTAGTTCGGCCTCTAAAGGCCTCAAATTTCACTTTTCCCGAAACTGGCCAGTTGGCACCCGAACTGGCAGTTTTCGGTTTAGAATTCGTTTTACGTCCTAGACGTGGAATCTAGCTCGACCAGCCACCGCGGGAGCTCTAATACACACATGCAGCGGCTTTCTAGCGTAAAACATACATCCATGCATATCAAAATTAACATCATGCATCAACATATAAAACCCTAATCATTTTCACAAGCATCTAGCATGCAACTTAAAACCACCAAACATAAAACCCTAACTAATCAAGCACATAGCCTATAATTTCAACCTAAGGCAGAAAATTAAAGTGAGCTTATGCTCATACAAATCAAGCTTGAAATACAATTAAATTTCACAAATTTAAGCTCAAATTGAAAAGGTTTAGGGCCAAGGGTTTACCTCTAGAGCTTGGATGTTGGTTCACAAGCTTGGATTCCAACTTTTTCCTCACTCCCCCTTGGCTGCCATCAAGTCCGGATTTCCCCTCCCTTTTCTTCCTCTCCCATGCACGGCCACTGTCCAGAAATTGGGTCCAAAATTTCCAGATTTGTCCTTGGTTTCTAGCTTGAAACCGAACATGCACACTAACTAGCCTCCCTTGGCTTTTTCCAACTTTTCTCTTGGTTCTCTCTTAGTTTCTCTCCTCCTCTCTCTCTCGGATTTTTCTGCAGAAGAATGGCAAGAGTTTGGCTGCTTTTTCTGATTTTTTTTTATTAAATGCCACCCCTATTTATAGGCAAATGCAAACTTTCCAAAATTTGCATTTTAGCCCCTAAACTTAGAGGAAATCATGCAATTGGCATGCTAGGTGTCAAGGTGGCCGGCCAAGACTTGGAGAGCAAGCAAGGGATGACATCATGGCTTACATCATCGCTTACCTCATTGCTTACATCACCAAATTTCCAAAATTTGCACTTTTGCCCCAAAAGTGAAAATTCTTACAAAAATGCCCCCTAGGTGGCCGGTTGCTTTCTTGGTGAACAAGCCAAGCTTATCTCACCTTGATGACATCATCTTGATGACATCACTTCGCTTACATCATCAATTTTCCAAAATTTTCACTTTAACCCCTAAAGATAAAATTTTGGCATTTTTGTCCCTGAGGTGGCCGGCCATGTCATCTTGTTCTAGAGAGTTCTTGGTTTTCTTTCCAAGCTTATTTAATCCAATTATGATGTCATAAATCCAAGATAAGGCTATGTCATCATAAGGCCTTGTTTGGCTTTTCCTTTAGAATGCAGTCCACTTTTAATCTAACACAGATAAATCCAATACTGTGTTCACTAATACACAGTACAATTCAGTACTGTTATACTTGTCTGCAGTCCAAAATTTATCTGCGTAAAAATGGACTGTAAAAATTTTCTTCTTATTTCTGAAAGTCATTAGGACTTTGATATCCAACTTAGTGTGCTTAATTTTTCTAGGGTGGTCTCAAAGCTTATTCCAGCTATCTTGTCCAAAAAGATAATTTTCACAGTATATTTCCAATACTGCTTTTCCAATTACTGCACAGTCATACATTTGACTGTTCTTAGTCAATCCATTGACTTTTTAGTCAATTTTGACTTTTTCGGTCAAATTTTAACCAACATGAAATCATAGGATTTTTCTTCCCATTTTTCCTTAAAAGGCCTAATGCTTGGCTAGGTAATCTATTATTGAGTCTCGTAACCGTTTAATCGAGAACTCAAACTTATACTGATATTTCATTCCAATCTTGATCCAGACTTAGGTTTTCCTTGTTTCTAAGGAAATCTAGAGTCATCAAAATTTCGGATATTACATTATTTTGACCAACATGAAATCATAGGATTTTTCTTCCCATTTTTCCTTAAAAGGCCTAATGCTTGGCTAGGTAATCTATTATTGAGTCTCGTAACCGTTTAATCGAGAACTCAAACTTATACTGATATTCCATTCCAATCTTGATCCAGACTTAGGTTTTCCTTGTTTCTAAGGAAATCTAGAGTCATCAAAATTTCGGATATTACATGAAATTACTTCATTTCAACTCGTTTTCCTTTTGTACCCCAGCTAAAGCTCGCTCAGATACCATGGCCATTTCGACAACTTCCGCATACTCTTTAACTCTTGCCACTCGTACATCTCTAGCAATGGCAGCTTTTAATCCCATCACAAAATGATCTACCTTTTGTTTCTCATCATTAGCAACCCATGTAGCAAACTGAGATAGCGCTTCAAATTTTGCCACGTAGTCACTCACGGACATGTTTCCTTGAACCAGATGGACAAACTCTGAAATCTTCGCTTTTCTTATCTCCTCTGGAAAATACTTGTTGTAGAAGAGATCCTTAAAACCACTCCAAGTAAGATTTGCTGTCGTCGTTGTCAACTTAATAGAGTCCCACCAGTGTCTAGCATTATTTTCAAACAAACGTACCGCAAACAGAATCCGATGCCTATCCTCTAACTCCATATACTCATATATGACTTCTAGATGCTTAATCCATTCTTCAGCAGCTATAGCATCCGTAGTACCTGAAAATTCCTTAGGATGTTGCTTTCGGAATATCTCATACAACGGCTCTGGATTACCAACTCTTGGAGGTGGTGGTGGCGGCACATTTTGTTGCTCTCTTTGTTGAGTTATTAATTGCTGGAACTGTTGACTCTGCATTTCCATTTGTTGTCTAAACTGTTCCCTTTGCAACTGAGCTTGATGTTCAGCTTGTATTCGCTTTTGTTCCGATTGTTGTTGAAACATATTTGTCATACCTGTGAAAAACTGAGTCATGTCTGGCATCTGTGGCTGAGTCGAATTCTCATGATGTTCTTGCCGATCACCAATATCATTAAGTCTTCTCTTTGGAGCCATTTGTACTTAATGCCTCTGCTTAATTAATTTAAAATAATGATTACTATTATAACATATTATTTCAAAAAAATTACTTTCAATCAAATAAAGACATACCGGCTGGCTGATTCTTTGGTCTAATGACACGTCCCCATGTACATATTTAGTCTACAGAAACGTTTTAACCACTTTGCTCTGATACCAAAAACTGTAACACCCCCTAGCTGGTTTAGCCTTAAGCTAAACCTAACTAGAACATGTCACTAAACCATATATTCATAAAATTTCACGATAACACAAAAACATTGTAAAGCCAAGATAGTCGTGTGATAAGATTAATAAAAAAAAATATTTACAGAACTCTTCTCACAGTTTAGTCAAAAATAAGAAGAGTCCATATTACAACTATCCCATATTGTTAGTACTATTCAAAAGGAAACTGTGTAGTGTAGCCCGTAAAGTACTTTGATAAGTGTTTTTCATGAAACATCTTTAGTTTAATATGTACATGGGTTCTGTGACATCAGCTTCCCAAAAGAGGTTCAGCCTGCCATTATGTTGCTTTCTCATTGCTTCTATTCCTCACCTGTACCATGAAACTTTAAAGTGAGCTAAAAAGCCCAGTAAGCGGAACATAGTTAAACACAAAACCTTTAAAACTACAATCAGTATCTAAAATACAATTTTCAATGGATTTCAAATCTTGTTACAACAAATAGAAATCCAACCCAACATTTAAAACATAACATGAAAACTCTTGAGATATGGCATAAATTGGGCTTAAGCTACAGAATCATTTACCATTCATTTCCTTTAAGTTTGGCCAAACACTTTCATTACTGTCATTGGGATCCCAAACGTTGGTATCAGTCATGTCCCTTTCGGGACCCATCCGTGGGTATCAGTCAGTCCCAATGACATATAAACATTCCATAGATATTCACATCGTTCCATAGGCCATATCTAAAACTTTGCAAAACTTTAAAACATTATAAACACATTATAAAAGCTTTTAACAAATCATACATTCCCTTAGCTTTCCTACTTGCAAATCATACCATTTCCAATAAAGGGAAACATTTGTCAAAAACCTTGAAATGCTATATCATATACTTTTTAAGTTTCAATGATACAGTAAGTAGAATTCCTACTTACCTCTTTAAAATTGAACTCCCGCAGAGAGAGTGACTCCACCGTAGCGAGGAAGTTGATCGAGCTTGTCCTAAGATCCAAGATCAAGTCATTTTGCATTTTTTTTTAATATATATTCAATCCATTACCAATCATCTAAAATAGAAAAATATGCGTTATAATATCACCTTTCAACATTTTAAACCATTTAAGGTCCTTAGGAAAATTTTTAAGCACAAACAAAAATTTCTTCCTAGTGGCTGTCCACCAGTTTCCAGCTACAGGACCCAATATTCGAAAATTCACCAAAAATCCGTTTTACAGCATTTTCATGTGAAATTTTGTGGGCAGCATGCTTCAAATGTTTACTTTAACTCCACAAAATTTCAGCTTCAAATACAGGGTATAGACAGAGAAACGAATTTCGGAACCCTAGTGCCCTGTTTTACAAATTTCAGTCAAATATTTTCACAAACACCTCTTATGCCACTTCATAAAATTCGTTAAAAACAGTAAAACTCTTTTACAATTATACCTCACAATGTTTTACATCACCAACAATATAGAATCATCAAAAATCTTGAATTAAATCAGAAATTTTACATTTGGGTTCAAATCTAAGCATACATTCAACATATAGCATCTCAACTTAAAATCTCAAATTTCCAGCTTTGAAAAGCTTCAAAATCCACTAAAAACCCAACTTTAAACTTACCTTAGATAGCTTATAAGATTCGGACTCCAAAATTGATGCCAAACTCCACTTTGAGCTCAACTAGCTTGGAAGAAAATTGGGTATTTGCTGGAATCCGAAAATCAGTTTTTTTTTTTTTGAATGAAGCTTAGTCTTGATTTGTTTTGTGATTTAGGAGGGGGAGATGGTCCTATGATGGAGAAGAGCAGCTGCTGGAGTTCTGTGGTGTTTTGTGTATTTTTTTTTTTTTTTTTTAGCACATAGAACCGTATGGAGCAAAGGGAGTGAGGAAGAAGAGAATTTTGACTAAAACAGCTAAATAACATCAAAGACAGTTGTAAAACAATTATAAAGACAGCAGCAAAACCAACTTTTAAAAATTACATAAAATGCCCAAGAGAATATAAAATTATGCTAGATCCTTAAAAATATATTTTCTTTGCAATTAAGTCCATAAAAACTTTAATAAACTTCATTTAAAGTAGACTTTAACTTTAGATTACCATTCTTATACAAACAATCTTATGGACCAAGCACATTGATCAACTTCACTTCCGGCGGTTGTCAACTCTCCTCTGCACAATTACTAAAAAATGTTGTTAAAAATTTTCAGTAACACATAAATACTAAAAAAAAACATTTCATATAAAATGATTAACATTACTACTAATAATAATAAATACTTAATAATAATACTAATAAGATACTAAACATACTTGTTAACTTAGTTATTTTAAATTAGTTAAGCTCGGCATTACAATAATGGAGAAGTTCAGAGTGGAAGCAAGACGATGTGTGATAGGAAATAGGAGGAACAATTATTGGATGGACGTTTTTAATTTCACATAAAGTTTTGGGACTTTGGTTTATTATTATTTTGATGGAACGATTTTTATGGACTTTCATAAAGTTTATTTCATGAAGTGCATTTTTTAAAATTTATACTAGTTAGGAAGGTTATAATAATATTTAAATTTAATTTATTCTCCGCACTTTATCACAGATTAATGTTGAAAAGAGTCGTCAACTGTGACGGTCCATAAGGGGTCATTACATAATATTATTTCATCATGATTATACTTAATCGAGTCACTGATCCTTTGATCCTCTGCATTATGCATCCTATTTTGACAATTGTCATCCCTATTCTGATGATTGTCGTCCCAGTGTCCATGCACACTTTCTCTTAGACAATTGTCCTCACTCAAGTGCCCTATGCTTTCTCCCTCTTTTTCTGACGATTGTTGTCCCTACACCCAAATGCTCATCTTCTCCCTCTTATTCTGACGATTGATGTCTCTGTGCTCTTGCGCCTTGATATCTTTTATTTTTATTTTTTAGAAGTTAAAAAAAAAAATGTATTCATTAAAGTTTTTTATAGTGGTTTATAGCTGAATGACCTTTTTTTAATAACTATTTTAAGAAATGACCTAAGTTTTTAAAAATTAGTTAAAATGGTTTTTTTTTCCTTAGAATGGTTAATCAATTTTCTAAATGATTAATCAGTGACTGACCATATTTTATAGTTAATCACTGATTGACCGTTTGACTGTCGTTAAATCACTGATTGACCACAGTTAGTCAACATCGGTCAATCACTGATTCAACATAATATTACTCACCAATTTTTGTAGTCAATCACTGATTGACCATATTAAGGGAAAAAAAAAACAACTCTTTTTCCCTCCCCCAACCCCCACCCATGACAATCACATCCTATATTCTCTCTCTCCTCTCTCTCTCTCTCTCTTTCTCCCTCCATCCCCTCTGACTCTCTCTCTTTCTTCCTCATCTACCCTTGCCGACATTGTGAAGTCGTTGTCGCTAACCTCGCCTTGTCATCATCTTCATCGCTGGGCATCCCATCGGTAGTGATGAGATTGCGACAGCAATTGGATCTCGAAGGCGAGGAGATCGCGACCTCGCTGGAACTCCATAAACGATGAGCAGCATATTTTTTTGTCAAATAGCTCGGGATCGCCGTTAGCCTCACGATCGCTACCTTGCCAGAACTCCACAAACGACAAGCAGCCATCTTCGGCAATGACCAAGAGAGAAACTGATAAAGGGAGAAAAAGAAAGTTGGGAGAGAGAAAGGATAGATGAGAGAGAGGGGGGAGTTGTTTGGGAAAAATGAAAATTAATTAAATAAAACAAGCACATTTGGTCATTTAACTAATTTAAAGGAAGTTAGGCTATCTGTTAAATTAGATAATAAATAAAGGCCACCTGTTTATGTCCAAACGTGTACAAAAACAAGCAGTCAATTATAGCATAATTAGGATGGTCGATCCCACGAGGAGATGATAAAAACAAACAAAAGAGATTAGTGGAATAAAAGCATTAGAGAAATAAGCAATCAAACAAAGAAAAGAAAGAAGTGTTTTTGTGATTTTAAAGCAATTTAATTAAAAGATAATGCAATTTAAAATGAAAAAAATTCAATAATTAAAAGTGGTAAGATATCGAGAATTCTCTATATGCTTCATTTACCTATTTGGATTTTAATTCATAAAATGACTCAATTGAAGGTTTCACATCCAAAACAATCAATCGCAAAATAAAAATTTGAAGAACTAACGAATTAAAATGTATTTGAGTAAATAAAATTCTCACGTTAAGAATTAGAAAAAATTATCTTATAAGAAATTCAAAAGCGATAATATACCAGAGGCAATATTGTAATAAAAGACTACTTATAAAATAATACTATCAATATATTATATCATGCAATAATTATATAAAAAGAGCTTGACTAAATTAATATAAAAGTTGACGGCAAAATATATTGATATGAGAAAGAAATAAGATAAAAGAAAATTATTTACTCAAATATATAAACCATACAAACCATTGGAGAATCAAAATCCAAACAAATTTACTACACATATAGGATAATATCTACCCTTACTAAAGAAAATCTAGCCATTCATATTCAACATTCTCACAAAACTCTTAAAGAAAATATGAGAAAATTTGACTATACTTAAACTAAAATTCAACAATCCTAAAGCCTTTAGCAAGCCTCTTATTAATAAAGTTTTAGGCTGCCAAGGAAAACTTAAAGCCTAAAAGAAAATGTTTAGCTAAAAAGAAAAGAAAAGAAATGAATTCCAATTAAATGGAATTTACATGGCTTTTAAAAACTTAGACATGAAGATGGAGAATAACAACAAGAAACGTTAAAATTGAAGAAGAATCCCAATTGAATGGGACACTTGTCGCACGGAGAGAGGTGGAGAGGAGAAAAGTGACATCTGGACAACGGACACGTGGCCCGTGCTGAGTGGATAAGCAGCTGCACGGTGGGGTCCACGTGGATGTGAGAAAAAAATGGGTGACGCGCACGTGTACGAAACTCACCCAAGGAGAAGGCCGTGCGCACCAAACGCGCGTGTGCCTGGAGACAGGTGGGGCCCATATATCTGGTAGCTGCAGACGGCGACACGTGGTGATGGTAGGGCTGCTCGGCTTGGCTCGGATCGGCGGCTAGTTGATGGCTTGGCTCGGTGGTTCGGACGTATGTGCTTCATTTCTTGGCTTTTTGACGGATTTTGCTTGTAATTTTTGGCTCAATTGTCTTATTTCACTACAAAACAAAATAAATTAAATTAAAACTAAATATTTTCACACAAAAATATTTTAAATTAAATTCATGAGAAATATTTAATTAAAAATTAATTTATTTGACAATTATGTACAATAAAAATGTATTTTTGTGCGTTTATCATCACCCACCCTAATTTTTTTTTTTTTTTTGTAATATACTCTAAAATTGAACCTCCTATCAGAACTACATCTTACGGGGACATATTAAGAAAGTTTTTATTTATATTAAGGAAAGTTATTATTTTTTATGTAATTATCTTTATTAGAAGTTTTTTATTTATTTATAATTATTATAATTTATAATAGTCTGGATTTTAGGATATTTGTAAGTATATGGTTGACTTGAAACCCTCACTACTACAAAAGTTGGATTACACGACGGAGATTACACGACGGTTTCACAACACCGTCGTGTAAACGGAGGTTTACACGACGGTTTTGATTTAACCGTCGTGTAATCACCAGGAAAATAAAAAAAAAATTAAAATTTTTTTATTACACGACGGTCCCTAGGACCGTCGTGTAATCCAAACCGCTTTGGATTACACGACGGTCCCAAGGACCGTCGTGTAATCCCCAATCGTCGAGGATTACACGACGGTCCTAGGGACCGTCGTGTAATCTTCAGCGAGCCTTGGATTACACGACGGTCCTATGGACCGTCGTGTAATCTCGGTATTTAATGATTACACGACGGTTCTTTAAAAACCATCATGTAATCACCGATATTACACGACGGTTTTTAAAAACCGTCGTGTAATCCTCCGAAAATTTTAAAAAATTTCAAATTTCATGCTTCGAAATCCGCACGAAAACCCATTATTTAAATACAATTGCCTCTTCATTTCTCTTCATATCCGAGCCAAATCCGCCCTCACCCTCTCTAGTTTTCTCACCCTCTCTAGATTTCTCCAAGTACCCACCCTTCTCCTTTGACTTGATATAGAGAAACCAGGTGAAAATGGACAGGCCTCCTTGTTGTGATAAAGAAGGGTTCAAGAAAGGACCTTGGACTCCTAAAGAAGATATCATTTTAGTCTCTTACGTTCAAGAACATGGCCCTGGGAATTGGAGGGATGTTCCTACTAATACAGGCAATTAGATTTATTTATTATTATATATTTTTTTCTGTTCTTTGCTTAATCTTCAATGCAGATTTTTTCTTTAAATTTAGGCATATATGTTATTGTTTTAATTTTCTAAATAAATGTTGTTTATATATCACAGGGTTGCTTAGATGTAGTAAAAGTTGTAGCTTCGATGGACTAATTACCTGAGGCCAGGGATCAAGCATGGTAACTTCACAGATCACGAGGAGAAGATAATCATCCACCTTCAAGCTCCGAAAATTTTGAAAAATTTCAAATTTCATGCTTACATTACATGACGGTTCATCCCAGAACCATCGTGTAATGTGCCTTTGAAAAAAAAAATTTTTCCTACACGTTTTAAGGCACATTACACGACGGTTCTTACATTACACGACGGTTCATCCGAGAACCGTAGTGTAATGTGCCTTAAAAATATATATTTTTTTCCTACACGATTTATTACGTATTACACGACGGTTTGGAGTCGGAATCGTCGTGTAATATTCAACATTACACGACGGGTTTGGCTCAAAACCGTCGTGTAATGTAGCCAATTTGCCACTCTCTGCAACTGTATTCGTTGTTTCGACGACGGTTTTAACCGTCGTGTAACATTGATATACCACGACGGTTCTTTGAACCGTCGTGATATCTTCCACGACACTGGATTTCACGACGGTTGTGGAACCGTCGTGTAAACTTTACACGACGGTAAAAAACCGTCGTGTAATCCACAGTTTTTACTAGTGCCTACTCTTAAAATATGTCAACAAATCATCTTATTTGCAATAACAAACAGAACTTATAACTGCTTATGCATATATTGACAAAATTGCTCCTTTCTCAAAATTGGTGGGAAAATGAAAATCTAATTAGCTCCTATTTTCCAAACACCATTTATGATCTTCAAAATTTGAAAATCTCCAAATCATTGGGTTTTACGTTTTTAATTAAACACAAAATGCAAACCATACCAACAAAAAAAACTTGTTATCCGCTCCTCATTTCCCTCTCCATTCTTGACGATGGTTGTTCCTCTTCCTCGGTTCATCTAGCAAACCACCGTCATCATTGTCTTCTCCGGCATGGCAAAAGCCATCATCGATCATGGGTAAGAAAACCCTAGCACATGATTTGCCAAAAAGAGTTGAAAACCCCGTTGTACAGCATCCCCCAAACCGGAGAAGGAAAATAATTAATGAAAGAAATAAAATGAAATAAAATTATTAACATGTAATCCTATAAAGAAATGTCCATCCAAAGAAAAGGAAAAAATGATGGGATAATTAATTATTTCAAATTTAAAATTTAAAAAGTAATTGCATAAATTAAGGAGGATTAATATGCAACCGCAGATTGAAGAGGATTGTGAAAAGAAAATCATTGAAATTCAAAATTCGTTCAAATTTATATATAAGTTGGTTTGTAGACATATTTTAAAAGGGTGGGTCAAAAATGACCATTTTGTGTAATATAATTCTTGTAAGTATAGGAAACTTATCCAATATTGTACCTTGTATTTATATGTGAACATATTCATAGTACTCCTTACTAATAAATCATTTGTTCTTAATTCGTAGACATAAGCACGTACATGTAAAAAAGTCATTGTGTTCTCATCTCTTATTACTTTTATTTTATTCTTATTTAATCTTATTATATAGAGCATGTAGTTTTGGTGCACTTCTATATGTTTTATATACCCCCATTATAATTGATGATAAGAAATATAACTTCTTACTAGTCAACCATTCTTTGCTAAAATTTGTCAATTAGTTCTGACAAAAAAAAAAATAGTAGGAAGAAATTTAGGCAGGCAAGAGAAATTCATATATGGAGACTGCGTCAGTAATCATAAGAAACAATTTAAAAGAAACACCCCTGTTTATCATTTAATGGATGAAACAGCTAATAAAGATCAAACTAGAAATGGCATGTAATTATTTAGATTCGGACAAAAAAGTTTAACCGTTGAAATATATGTCGTTCCAGTGCATAAGCAAAACCAACATGCCATAATTCCACTGAAACGACAACTAACTATCTGTAACGCCCCGACCGTTCCACGTAGGGGCGTCCTTACGTGAACGTGGGCCGTTACCATGCTTGCTTAACTTAAACCTTAGTCTTAAATATTTAACCTTACAGAAAATTTTAGAATAAATTTTTTTTTCTTTCTTTAAACTTTATTTTAAAATCATAACTTAAAAACATTACATATGTAACATAGTACATATTCCTTAATACATATATATACAGCTTGATAATTTAAACAATTTGCAGAAAATCTTGCGTAGTGGTATCCCATACCGCCCTTCACTTGCTGTATCGTCTCCATGGCCCACCAAGTAAAGCTGCAGGCATCTACCTACAGTATGGAATATACTGATGAGCTTTCGCCCAGCAAGTACAAACATAATCTCACAAAACACAAGAAATATTGCACAACTTATGCATGAACCAATTATGTCCAATTATGAATCTTTTATGCACTTGAACTTATTATCTTGCTTAACATGTGGGCCCTTAGTGTACGTACCAAAAGCGCACAAGCCTCAGAACGTCAGGGTTTGCAAGGCCCTTAACCATTCTGGAAAACATGAACATGACCTTCACGCATCAACGGAAGGTTGATAATTATAACTTGAAACATACATGATCCTCCTGCACCAACAGGAGGTTGGTACGACACCTTACTTGACTTGGTTTAGTCTTAGTCTTGTTATCTTTTTTTTTTTCAAGACTAAGAATCTTTACATGTGATCTTAATAATCATGATGCACATGAGACTAGGCATGGCATAACTTGATATAACATAGCATAACGTGACATGACATAGCATAACTTAACATCATAACATAGCATGACATAGTATAACATGGCATTGCATAACATAACATGGCATTGTATAGCATAACATGGCATTGCATAGCATAACATGACATTGCATAGCATAACATGGCATTGCATAGCATAACATGGCATCAAATCATATATTTGAAAATAACTTACTATTTCCCATACTGTAGGTGAGGTTTGTACTTACCTCGTCTACTATGTCCAGGGTTATGCTGCTCCACGTCCGGATACAGCTGCAGGCTACCTCCTGCTTGAATGAAGGACATAGGTAAGGGTCTATGGTCATTACCGAAAAATGTTGGTGACCTAACCAACATGCGTTCATAGTCTTAGTTCTATGTCCCCTCCTATACAGAATATCTTATTTGGTTATACTAAGTAACCTCGTTGCTAATCCCACATCCATACAGGTCGGGTTAGGTTACTATCCTAACCTTGGGCACCTGACTTAACATTCTTGATCCATAATCCATTGGGTTATTACAAATAACCCTAGATCTTAGTTCATCATAATTTTGGTATCTCATTGGGTTATATTGGGTAACCCTTGAGATGATAAACTTTGGTCAAACTTGGTCAACCAAAGTCAACCTTCTATGATCAAACTTGGGCTTTGGGAGCCAAGCCCAATAACTCGGGTATCCTTCCCGGTTACCATCCGTTATTGTCTTGTTACTTAACCTTGGCTTTAAAAATCTCTTTTTCCTTTATCTTGGAAAATTTGTTGAATTCGGTTTAAAATCCTTTGCTTGACTTATAAAATTTGTTAAGGGCTGAAAACTGCCATTGGAACAGTTCTCACAGTCAAAACATTAGGTTTGGTGAAAAATACAGTTTTCCTATATTGTTCTAGAAAATCCTGTGCTGGAATTTCTGTTTCCTGCACAGTTTTGAGAGTCAATACTTTACTTTAAAATCTGTTCAGAATTTGATAAAACTTTCTTCATGAAAGTTTTAGCTCTCGGAAAATGCTTCAACTTTCATGTTTTGAGGAAAACCCAGTTCGGACTTTAACATGTCCTTATTCTTGGTTGAACTCACCTGGCCGTGCATAAATCTTGGGCACGGTCAGGCTCGGATTTTAATAAAAACCGAGGCCTTTGGAGCCTTATTTTGAAAAATGGTCCACGCTGCCCTCTAGGAGAGACCATTCTCTACAACTTTGTAGTTTTGAGTTTCTTCAAATTCGGCCTCTAAGGGCCTCAAATTACCATTTCCAGAAAGCTGCCCAGTCTTGACCCGAGACTGGCAGTTTCGGTTCTAAAATTCGTTTCTCGTCCTAAAACGCGCACACTAACTCAACCGACCACAGCGGGAGCCTAAGATCACACATGCAATGTTTCTAACGTTCCAATTTAACATTCACATAATCATACATTCAATCTTAAACCTATGGGGACATTTAATAAACACATGGTAGGCATATTAAAAAACCTAAGCATATCATGCATCAAAACATAAATTAGAGACTACCAACCCTAATCAAGCATAATCAAGCACTTTAAGCCTTAAAAGGTGAGCTTATGCTCTTACATCCAATGCTGGAAAATACACATAAACTCGAACCAAAAACGTAATTAGAAAGTTAGAGGGCTGAGAGGATTACCTCAAGATTCAAGAAATTGAATCTACCCTCGGTTGCCTATAGCCTAACCGGCCTTGCTCCTCCCCTCCAATGGGCACCAAAACTTTTTGGTCCCTTGGTGGCTGTCCCTAAACAGACCCGGCCACTCACACTTACCAATCTCTAACATTTTTTTTCTACTTTTTCTTCTTGTTCACAACCGGCCATTCAAGCCACAAAAATGGGTTCCAAATTTTTTTCCACACTAAGGCTCGGCTTCTAGGGGTGATTTCATAGCTTATGCTTACTTATTCATCCGTAATGAAGATTTTCGCAGTATAATTCCATACTGCTTTGCTGTATCTCAGCACCTTCATCTATTTGACCTTCCTGGTCAACCTTGGACTTTTTGGTCAACTTTGACTTTTTCGGTCAAATTTTAACCAACATGAAATCATAGGATTTTTCTTCCCGTTTTTCCTTAAAAGGCCATATGCTTGGCTAAGTAATCTATTATTGAGTCTCGTAACCGTTTAATCGAGAACTCAAACTTATACTGATATTTAACTCAGATCGTGAGTTTCATATCGACTTACAAGATTTAAACTTGGGATTTTCCTTGTCTAAAAGGAAATCATAGGTTCATAAAAAATCCGGGTATTACACTATCAATACAAAACAACATAAATCTTGTGTACCGGTGCTAATCATCTCAGAAGAATTAAAAGATAAACTACCAAATGAACTATTTTTATTGTTAAAGACAAGAGAATGAACTATTTCATTAAGCCAACTAAAAACACACAGATTACACTGCAGACAGAAATATAGTGCTCTTATTTTTATTTCCCCTTCCTTCTTTTTAATATTACGCCACTCTACACAGAGAGCAGTTACCGCAAACTGCACCTAAAGAACAGATAGTACTGTAGGAAGATCATATTGACCACAAACAACAAGAAGTCACCCACGAACCCCGCCCTAGCTAGTACTTCATACAAAATGCAGGAAATACGCTCCGACTGACGCAACAAGCGGAACAACAAATTTTTTCTTCCTGCACCAGTACTCAGGTGAAGATGAAGTTTGATTTGTTGTTAGATTGCCCATCACATTGGCATCAACACTAAAAATAAAAAAAATAAAAAAATAAAAAAACCTTAAGTTTTAGGCATAATGTCAACAGACGAGACGGAAAATTTTACTTCAGAAATTGAAGTTTGAACTGCAGTATAAATTTATTCATATACTTGTTATTGTAAATTTTTTTTTTTATGAGCTATATATATATCAGTTGAGATAAGTAAATAAGTCATACCTTAATGATAGACTATTGTTTGACCTCTCAAGAAGTACAGGTGGAACAGGACCCTTGAGGTTGTTTTCTTTCAAGCTTCTGTTATGTGACAGAGCATACATATATAATTCTTCGATATGGCAATGAGAAAGTTAATCATTAAAATTTTAAAACACAAAATTTGACAAACTTACAGAGTCCTCAAGGAAGACAGATTAGCTAAAAATTCAGGCACAGCCCCGCTTAGGCTATTGTTTGATAAATCCCTGAATGAGAAATCATTTATAGTTTTGTTAAAAATATGAATTAATTATGATTTAATAGGGCCTAATCTTTTCAATTGGGTTATGAACGGATGACAGTAATATAATGCTTCTCGGTAATGAAAATACTTACAAAGCCTGTAACATTGTCAGATCAGCAAAGTAAGGAGATATTACCCCATTTAATCCACTAGAGGACAAATTCCTGATTTTCATTCAGAAAATAGGCTGATAAATAAGTTATTTATAATATGCCTTTTTTTATTTTTTATTTTTTAAAATCTAATCTAAATTAGCTAGGAAACGAAGGACATACAAGGATGTAATTCTGGGTGAACTATTGCTGCCATAACTGCAATCAAGTCCATCCCACAAGAAAGCTTTAGGCGCGCAAGGATCTCCTTGCCAGTTTTTAGTCACTCCATAAAGCGACTTGATATTCTGGATTGCATTAACTGAGAGGACAACAATTAAAACGCTTTCGATAAAATGATAAATAGTGCTTATATTGAAATTTATTAATTAATGCGGAAGCGAAATGATTAAACAATCGAAAATGTATACCGTCTGCTTGATTTGTTTCTTGTTGTGAGAGATCTGTAAGCAAATAAATCTCGAATGCGTTCAGAAGAGGTGGTTGCGTTGAGTTTTGTGTTCGGTTAAGCCAGATATAAATTTTCCCATTACTAGTCGTTTCATTTGATGTGCTTATTACCGTGTTGGTGACCAAGTAGCTAGGAACAAATGGCCCGTGCGAAAACTTTCCGTTTACGAATATATTGAACTCTCTAGATTCGTTTTTTTGGAGCTCCTGGATTTCGGCAAAATGAAAGTAGAAATAGAATAGGAAGGGGGCACTTGAATTTGAGGGGTTGATTCCGAGTCCCAAGTTACCCGTAGTTCTGTCTGGTTCATATGCAGTGCTCATAACAGGGGAGGGTAGTTGGTAGATGTTTTTGGTTATGTTCTTCCCTTCCGTTGTATTTATTGGTATCCCTATATATGCTGTGCGCTCTGACGACCACACGCGATCATATACATCCTCTTTGTACCTGTGTTATTTATATATATATATATAGTCGCATACACATAATAATTAGTTCATCATTAACCTTACAAATAACCCGTGGATTATTTACTCCAGTATGAAGCCAGCCTTTTACTTTAGTAGGGATACACTATTTCTTCGGAAAAAAAAAATCTATAAATACAAATAAAAAGTTGTTAAGTTCATTGACTTTGTATATAAAAACCGAAATTCGATAGGGATAAAACAGGAAAATCATAAAAGGGAAAAATAAAAAACGAGTTGCGGATCCACCATCATTAATAAACCATTTTATTTTTGTCAATAGCGTCTATAATTTATATACATATATATATTATAATATCTGGTCTATTGATCCTATTTATTAAAGAGCTATGAAAAATTTTGAACTTGGGAGGTCCTACCCACACCCCTCCTCTCCCATCGGTTTAAAGTACTATTAATAGTTGGAATGTTTACATGAGTCTCCACGAAAAACCATTCAAAAACTTGAACAGATTTAGCTAATTAGCTATAGATCACTTAACTGTGGTCACTAATATTAGGGTCCAAATTCATAAGAAAAAGCTTTAATACCTAATGAATGTGTCAAATGGCCAGATTCAATTTAGAAGCAAAGGAAAGTGCAACAAACCGATATGTTCGACAACAGGAACCAAAAAAGTCTTTTATGGGGGCCAAAATAATAATAGTAATAATAAGTTAAAAAATATAGAATTCCAAATTGGCTAACCTCATCACTTGATTGATTTCTGGATTGAAATCATACCGCCCAGCGAGTTGTAGAGATCCAGTTTCACTTACATAGGTTTCATTGTTCCAAGGCCTAAGCTCCAACGCTGATATGAAAGGAATCCCATGGCCCGTGTTCACTAGACAAACTTGTATATGATCATCCGACTTTGGAAAGAACAGGATTTCCTTGTTAACCTTGATCCATGCATATTGGGTTATTACCGTCTCCCAAAAGTCAACTCCGAGGTACAAATTGAATGTTGGCGCTTGGCCTTTGTTGTCGTAGTTTCCGTACATGAACCTGGCTCGGATCATATACCTGGTACCTTGATCACCTAGAGTGGGTTTGAGGGTGTAACAGTTTCTAATACCTTCAGGAAAGCTTCGGACGTTCCAAAACTGTTGTTCATTTGTCTGAACCTTATATGCATCGGCTATCTCTTTGTTTTCGCCAGTTTTCGTGAAACCCATGTCGGAGAGGTAAGTAAATCCCGTTGTTTCGTCAACATAACTCGAGTTCAATGAGCCACAGTCAATACTGAGGAAACCTGGAGGACATGAGGGGATTAATTAATCATGATCTATGCATGCTAAGAAATGGTAATAGGCCGGCTATTGGAAAGATTGACATTAATTAATGTTTCTTTACCTGTTGGATTATCATCGTCACCCTGAACTAAAGCCACAACTAATGTTGCAAAGAGGAAATACTTGAACAAAACCATTTTGACTAAAACTCTTCTCCTCGTGCGTGTAGATAGGCTTGTTGATAAACAATATAAATAGCACGACGTTCCTGGCAAAAGAGACTATTTCTGTTTAAGCACGATGGTCAAAATCCCCATTTGCTAGCATATAATTCTGATTTTTCAAGTCCTTCCCACGTAAACGGGGAAAAAAAAAAATCATTGAGTTTCTCTATAGTTGACTTGTAAAATGAGCTTCAAAGTCAGTGTTCTTTTAGATGAGACCTTCATGTTCAAGAGTGCTTGAAGTATAATGAACTCAAGAACATTTAGGCATATTCCTGAATAGTGCCAGCTGGCCGAACTTCGGGAGAAGGGGTGCCTTCTCACATAAGGTTGAAGTGACCAGACGTGGGTAACTGTTTTGGTGTTAACTATTCCTCATGCCTATCTTATTAGCACTCTATCTATTAGACTAATTTTTTTTTTTTAACTCAAAACTATGAGAAAAGAAAACTTTCACGAAAACTTAAAGACTTCTGGATGTGTTTATCTGCTTGACGATTAATGCTATTTTTCAAGTGGCCACTGCTTCAAAGTCTAGATGACTAATTCAAGGGATGACTTTTCTTACGTTTATACGTGGCCAACAAATTTTGGACTTGGTCAATTGCAATAATTTTTCTCCCTAAGTTAATTAAGTATAAATAAAACAATTTGCTTTCTCCATCGTGGAAGAAGTTAGAACAAGTACTTGCGCGGAAAGATCATATATATGGGGGGTATTATGAGACTAGCATATACGTAGGATAATATCAATACATATCTCTATTGTTATTCTATAGCAACATTGTTGTGGCACTTAACGAAGAGCGATCCGAGACAGGACAATTCTGTAATTTTATGGCAAAAAATTTGATGTTTTTATAATTTTATTATTCCCGAGGGAGTGGACGAAAAAAAATATTCAACAAATTTTATCCTTATTGTCTTATTAGTTATAGGGCCATCAAGACCCTCCTGCTCGTCGTCGTTTCTTCATCTCACAAGTCAAGCCAACTTGTTTTGTTTTTGAAAAGTAGTCAGTATAGTTTTGGCCCTCTTTTTTTTTTTTTTTTTTTTGAATTTTATCTTTAAAATTTGAGATTTTTCTTAGTTTTAATTAGCAATCCTCAAACCGACAGTCAAACAGAAGTTGTGAACCGCACACTCGGCAACATGATCCAAACTTAAGTGGAAAGGAGAGAAATTCGATGGAACTATAGCTTATGACTTTCTTTTTTTGCACTGTATTTATATAAATATATATATATATAGTGACAGATCAGTTCATCACTACCTATATATTATTATATATTACAATATGTATACGTAACTGAAGTACAAAATGTCATGGGTAAACAAGCAATTTTTTATCTAAACTCATGTAATTACTAATTGATCTTCATGTAACGTTATGTAATTTAATTTTCTTTGGAACTTTTATTATAAAATTATAAGGAACTAAAAATGCTAATGCGGTAGCGGAAATTATAGATCTTTCCCATAAATATGTATTTATATATATTTATGAATATTCAACCTGGCTCTAGGGTTTAGAATTGCACTTCGAGGAGATTTCTGTTAGATATGGCAAACTTAAAGAAGCATTTTCTCTATGCAATATTGCAAGGGTCTATGATAATTCTTATTCTGGTTCAGGCTCAGGGAGATTCAGGTTATACCAAACAATAATGATCTCAATCCATTCTTTTTACCATAATTACTTACGACTCAAAAAAATTAACTACTTATAACAAGCATGTGGCTAATCCTGCCGTCTTTCATCAGGTAATTTCATCAGCATCGATTGTGGGATATCGGATCTCTCAAGCTACACAGATGAAACGACCGGCATCTATTACCTCTCGGACACAAACTTCACGGAAACCGGCGAAAACACAGAGGTATGGCCCGAGTACAAACTACAAACCAAAATACAACAGTTCTGGAATGTTCGGAGCTTCCCTGAAGGAAATAGAAACTGTTACGTCCTGAAACCCATCCAAGGAAAAGATACAAGGTATCTGATCCGAGCAAGGTTTATGTACGGAAACTACGATAACAACAACCATGCTCCGGTATTTGACTTGTATCTTGGAGTTGATTTATGGGACACCATAAACTTTGATTTTACGAACTCTCAAGTGGACAAAGAAATCATACATGTTCCATCATCGGATCACATCTATGTTTGTCTAGTGAATACAGGCTATGGTGTTCCGTTCATATCGGCGTTAGAGCTAAGGCCATTAGGCGACCAAATTTACAAAAGCGCAAGTGGAACAGCGCTACAACTTTTTGGGAGGTATGATTTTGGTACAGCGAGCAATCAAGCAACAAGGTAAATCACAGTACAAAAAATTATGCCAATAATTTTCTTATAGATTGGAATGATTGTCATGAAAAGAAATTAACTAACAATTTTTCATTTATATATAGGTATGCCGATGATGTTTACGATCGTCTGTGGTCACCCTTCGCTCAAGGTTCGTGGACAGCAGTAAATAATTCCATTACGAATATCGATTTCTCAAGCCTAAAGAATATCTTCGAACTACCGCTCGCCGTGCTTGCCACTGCATACTCACTAAGTGGAGACAGTAATAAAACTGGCAACGACATGGAAATTCAGTGGAATTCTGTAAATCTTACTTCTAAATATTATCTATACATGCACTTTACCGAACTACAAGAGCTCGGTAGTAACCAATCTAGAAGTTTCAATATCTTCGTTAACGGGAACTTCTTGTACGGACCTCTTGTTCTTCAAAAGAACGATCTAACCACTCTATTTAGCGCGTCATTTGAGGGCTATGTTACCCCTGACAGTGAAGGTAAGATTCAGGTCTTGGTTAACAAAACAGAAAATTCAACACTACCACCCCTCATCAATGCCATGGAGATCTATACGCTTCATGAGGAGCTTTCCCAACAAGTAACAAATGAAAATGATGGTACGTATTTTCGATAGTATTTCTCTTTCTTTTTTCTTTTTAGTATACTTTAATATTCTTAGTTGTAAGCTTTCTTTAACTAAATTTTCTTTATTTCTTTCTAATATTGCATGTCATCAACATCAGTTGAGGCTATTTTGAGTATCAAGTCGATATATGAAGTTAAGAGAAACTGGCAAGGAGATCCTTGCGCTCCAAAAGCTTTCTTGTGGGGTGGTGTTAATTGCAGTTACGATGCCAATAATCCGTCCCGAATTATATCCTTGTATGTCTTTGATTGGTTTGAGGAAAGAAAGAATAAGTATATTTTGTTTATCAGCATAGTTCTATACTCCGTATCTGTTGATGCAATATTATTGTTGATTTTGCAATATCAGGGCTCTGTCCTCGAGCGGATTGAAGGGGGAAATCTCTCCTTACATAGCTAATCTGACGATGATACAAATTCTGTAAATATCTCCATCTCCTATGATGAATTTTAGTGTCTAGTACTCGGAATTAACCAAAACGAATAAGATTTTGAGGTAGGACTCAGTTTCAGTGGTTAAACTTTGACGAATTTGTAATTCAATTTCAGGGATCTGTCAAACAATAGCTTAAAAGGGAAAGTACCTGAAAATTTAGCTGAACTGGCATCTTTGAGAGTTTTGTAAGAAATTTTTTAGCAGTGTAATTTTTTTTTTTTTTAGAAGGAAAGTTTATTAGAAGAAAATTATTTTTTTTTTTTAAATCACTGACTTACGTTTTCTCAATACAGAAACCTAGAAGGTAACAACCTTACGGGCCCAATTCCTGATGCGCTGCTCAAACGAGCAAATAATGATCTATCATTGATGTTAGTATCTGTATTTAACTTTCTCTTGAATATTTTTTCAATTAGGGAATTTTGTTGCTGAGCTGCAGTACTAGTGGTGTCCTGTTCCTCTAAGACCGGGTCGTAGCTCGTAATTAACGCGTAGGTAGGTGATAGGTAACACGTTATACTGATGGAACTAATTCTTTGCAGCACCGACATAAATCTGAATCCATGTCCGTCGGGGTCGTGTGGGAACAAAAATAACAAGAAGTTCATAATTCCAGTTGTTGCATCAGTTGGCGGAATTGTTCTGCTTACTGTCCTCGTCTGGTGCCATAGAAGCCGGAGAAAAGCACGAAAAGGTTCGTTATATGAAAGGCCATCTTTTATCGACTGTTTATGAATCAAAGAATCCGATATGCCTCATAACCTGTGAATTTAGCACTTACAAATATAGTTAATAATATATATTAGAATTTTTCGAGCTAAAATGAGGTCTTTAATCTCCCCCGTCTAAAGTTTATATCACTAATCACACAAGAAATGTTCCAAAGTCAAAGTGATTAATGTTGGTAAAGTTTTTTTTTTTTCAACTTTAATTATATGCTCTACTCCAAAAGTCAAACCCATGTGGTCTTGAGGAGTTAACCCTTGGCCATGAATTCATACAGAGTCCAATGGAGTGAAGGGGTTAATTTTCTCAAAAAAACAACAATTTAAATATTCAGAGATCCAAAGGATGACCAACAACTTTGAAAGGGTTCTTGGCGAAGGTGGGTTCGGAAAAGTTTACCATGGTCACTTAAATGGCAACGAAGTAGCAGTTAAGATGCTCTCTTCGTCATCTCTCCAAGGGCATCGACAATTTCATGCAGAGGTGTGTGTATATGTGTGTGTGTGTGTGTGTGTGTGTGTGTGTGTACATATATATATATATATATATATTTATATATATATTTTTTTTTTTTTTTGTAGTTCATACAACAATTCAATTTTGTCTTTGGAGTAATGTAAACTAATAGATGTCTCTCGTGACTTTTAAACTCCACATGCAGCTTAAACTACTTTTGACAGTTCATCATAAAAACTTGACAGCCCTTGTTGGGTTTTGCTATGAGGGGACCAACGTTGGGCTCATCTACGAGTACATGGCCATGGGAAACTTACGGTCTCATATTTCGGGTTCGCCAATTCTCTTTATACAATTCTCATTTATTAAAAGAAAAACGAAACCTCTCATGTTTTGAATTTGAGACCACTTATTCTAAATATTTTATTTCCTTCCTACCTACTGAGTTAGCCTAGTGCACTTTCGCTCCCCTTTGAGTTTATTTCCATTTGTTTTAAATTTTTTGGATAGCGTATGACTTAATTATTAAATGAAATAGGGGCATTTTGACGAAATTTAAATAAAATAGGGGCAAATAAGAAAAAAATAAAATAAATTAAAATATGGACAGCTAGCTATAATTTAAAAGACATAGCACAGGACCGGTCAACTAATGTTTTTCTACTGTTAATTATTATTAATATATGAGAAGAAAATTAATTAAAAGAAAATAGAATGGTAATTACAAACCTACACTGTAAATTTTTTAAAAAAATCTTTAAAAAAAACACTGAAAACAAACCTAACAAAACTAAAACAAAATGAAAACGGTTATAAAAGGAGAGTTAGCGCAAAATTATTAATACATAATTATACGTCGTTCTTTATGTTAATTTTATATACTGGTTTTAATAAATTTTAGATAGTACTGCAAACATCCTAAGCTGGGAAGACAGACTTCGTATAGCAATAGACACAGCACAAGGTCAGTTTATTCTATTTTACGAAAATTTTGTTGTTTTTGTTTTCACATTTTGCTAATTTAATTTCACGGACATGTGAAATATGTTGACGGAGTCTAGGATTGGAGTACCTGCACAATGGTTGCAAGCCACCGATAGTTCACCGTGATGTTAAGTCAACTAACATCTTGCTGAACGAAAAGTTACAAGCTAAGCTAAGTGATTTTGGCCTCTCCAAGTTTTTTCCAAATGAGGGCCACTCTCATTTTTCAACAAGTAGTGCGAGCACTCTCGGCATATCAACGAGTGTTGCTGGCACGCCTGGATACCTTGACCCTGAGTAAGTAGCTCATTCGTGTTTAGATTGTGTTTGGTTAGAGGGAAAGAGAGAGGAAGGAAGAGTATCTGGCTACTCGATCGTTCCAATATTGGAAGGATCTACCAAATCCATCACATTCACATTCGAAATATATCAATTTTCTACTATCACGTAGAGGATGAACGATTATTATATAATACTCTCCATCCTTTACGTTCTCCCCTCTTTTAACTCTCTTCATTCTTCCTACTCTCCATCCCTCCAGCCAAGCAGCCGATATGGTCAGCTGCTAAAAGATGTTAATTTTCATTTATGTGTATATGTATATATATAATATTATGTTTGTAGGTACCATGAAACGAACTGGTTGAACGAGAAAAGTGACGTCTATAGCTTTGGGGTAGTTCTATTGGAGATAATCACAGGCCAGACTGTATTATCAAGAACTCGAGAAAACAAACACATAATTCAATGGGTAAGTTCCATAATTGCGAAGGGGGATATTAGAAAGATTTTGGATCCAACGATACAAGGAGATTTTGATGCGAACACTGTGTGGAGAACTGTTGAAATAGCAATGGCTTGTGTTGAACCGAGTTCTAGAGATAGACCGACCATGAGTCGGGTGGCAATGGAACTAAAGGAGTGTTTGACAACAGAATTGAGTAATACTACTAGAAAGGATGTCTCTGAGCAGACTACATCAAGAGACTACTCGAATGAAATTATCTCCAGCAATCCCCTAGCAAGGTAATAATAATTCCAATAAAAGAAAATAAAGAAAGAATTCGGTGTTTTTGTTATATTTTTATTGCTTCCTGTCTTGTTTTCTCCATATATAAAAGACGTATACTTGTTTTACGTGTACCATATTTTTGTAAAAATACCTGTTTATTTACATGTACCATATTTTAGTTACACGTTTTAAAGTTTGATTCCTATACAATTCGTCCATTCTTAAAAAGCAGTACTTTGTTATATTTAATTAGTCCATGAGTGCGGGGGAAAGGAATGGTATTATAATGACATAGTTTCGAAATCTCATGAAATATGCTGTGACAAAAAAAAAAAAAAAAGGAGTAAATATATACACGTTTCATGATTCAATACAACAGTTTTTTTGTTACATATATAATTACGGAAATAAATAGGCATAAAAAGAGCTAGTGCACATCACGATTACGTTGGCACCCACCCTACTAGATCTCCTGCGTACACCTACAGAATTTTATTTATGAATACTCCAAAAGGTCTCTTCTGCAAGAAACAATAATAAGGACAATAATTTTGAAAAAAAAAAAAAAACGAAAGGACAATCAAAATAAAAGATAAATCTTTTGATAAGAGACAAGGGCAAGCTGATTGAAGGGGCCAAAAAGACGAGCTGAAGCTCTTCCTTTGAAGATTTGAGAAAATTGTGAAAAAAGCCCCTTAAGTAGACATGCATGTTATATTTTTTTACCCTCTGGTTAGATTTTTGACCTTCCATACTTATCAAATTGGAAGTTTAAAAAAAACTGAAATTACTGTAATTGAAAAATTATCCAAAGATTTCTGAGAGGTAATCATACAAATCACCCTGAAAATTTCCAATCTTGATAGGCCTCAATTGAAAATGTGCAAGCAAACCTCATTGGAAAAAATCTAGCAAGGAAACCAAAAAAAAAAAAAAAAAAAAATAGTGACTACGATCACCAAAAAGCGAAGGAAAAAGAAGCGAATAAACAACTTTAGACTTGAGAATTAATGAAAAAGGCTCCATAAAATAAGAATGATAAAAAAAAAAAAAAACCCATTAATATAAGAAAAAAATATAACTGAAACAACATCAATATTGGCTGAATCCATGGAATGGACAGGTCAACATGTTGCATTAATGAAGTAGCAACTTCAAAGAAGAGGGGTGCAGTGAACAACCAGGCAACATGCATGCTAAGAATTTGTACAAGCTCTGATGAATGATGTTGATTGCCCTGATATATATTACCACAAATTAAACACCGTACAGTTTATCATTATGTGTAGTCTATATATGCACAGGAGATGTGGTCCGAGGAGTTTGTTTTTTTCTTCGCCAATCTACAACGTAAAAGTTTACGTACGTCATGGTCGTAATGTCACTTGAATTATTCAAAAAATTTGAATAGTATAAGTGACCGACTGATAAAGTTATGATATATTATCAAATCACCTATACAATATTCCGACAACTTAAGCAGTATAGTAAGTGAGAATTAGCAGTTTTAAGGTCCCCTCAGATAGGATATTACTGCATATAAAATACAATACTAAAATTTAGACATCAAGATTCTAGATATATCAAGGTTAGACTGTCTACTCATTTTTTTTTTTTTTTTGTAAATACAAATTAGACAGATTATCTTTAGTGTGGGAACTTGGAGATTAAGTTTTGATTGCAGATAAAATTTTTACTTAGTTATTTTAGTAGTAGAGAAACTTAGAGGCCAAGTTTTACAATAGATAAGATTTAGATTGCTTCCCTTTTTTAGTGCGGAAACTTGATAGATAAATTTTATAACATATAAAAATTATACTGATTAATTTTTATCGAGACCCGAGAAATTAAATTAGTGATAGATAATAGAAAATACTGTCATGATAAGAAAATAGATCAAGATTTTATCTATTAAGACAAATATCTAGAAAATTTCCTATTTAATTTAATTTAAAGAAAACAAGAAATTGTGATCCAATGACTAAAAATGGATAAGTATCAAGAAGTCAAGGGCCAAGAAAAAGCCTTCCTAGGTAAGGTTTTTGATCTTGATTTGACGATGATTGGAATTATGGTTAAGTCTTCTAGAAGTGTTAACTATGGTCAACAAAGTTAACCAAACATCATTAACTCAAGCCTTCTTAGCTGTAGCTTTCTAGAGCTCAAGAATTTCTTCAAGCCTCCTTCACAAATGTTATTCTCCAAGGCATCCTAATCCTAGTTCCGGTGGTAGAACGATTGTCGAGGTAGTTTTTCCAATTAAAACTCTTGTTTTTCTTTCCTTTTTAATCACGAATTTTCATAAAATTAATAGTTAAAAAAATGATTGATCATAATAAATTAATAATTAATTAAATTAATTATATTATATGATTAATTATTTATTGATCAATTAATAAATTAATTGATTCATCATAAAAAAAAATCATCTTTTAATTAATTTCTGAAAATATTGATCATTTGTTAAAAACTTTGTTAAAAAAAATTCATTTAGCTATTAATCTCCTAAAAAATATAATAATAGTAACTGAGAGAGAGGGAGAGAAAGAGAGAGAGAGAGGTAATCGATATCCTTCCACCCAAAAGTGTATGACGACATGGATATTGAAGTTGTGGAATTTAGTGTTCGGTCAACTGTCAATCCAACTGGTGGAGAAACAGCCATTAATATATGGCCATGATATAGAACAATCTCGATTTTATGGCGTCAACAATGAACTTGTTACTCGGAATGATGAAAAAAAATTCCAAGAAAAGGAACAAATAAAAAATAAAGAAATTAATTATATGTAGTTATGGATAACGTTTGAAGGATAACAACCACATGATTTCTGAATTCTGATAAAAATTTATACAAGCTCTGAGCATTGATATTGATTGCCCTGATATATATTACCACAAATTAAACACCGTACACTTTATCATTACGTGTCGTCTATATATGCACAAGAGATGTGGTCCGAGGAGTTTGTTTTTTTATTCGCCAATCTACAACGTAAAAGTTTACGTACGTCATGGTCGTAATGTCACTTAAATTATTCAAAAAATTTGAGTAGTATAAGTGACCGACTGATAAAGTTATGATATATTATCAAATCATCTATACAATATTCCAACAACTTAAGCAGTATAGTAAGTGAGAATTAACAGTTTTAAGGTCCCCTCAGATAGGATTTTACTGCATATAAAATACACAACTAAAATTTAGATATCAAGATTCTAGATAGATCAAGGTTATACTGTCTACCTTTGTTTTTTTTTTTTTTTTTATAAATACAAATTAGACAGATTATCTTCAATAGTGTAGGAACTTGGAGATTAAGTTTCGATTGTAGATAAAATTTTTATTTAGTTGTTTTAGTAGTAGAGAAACTTAGAAACCAAGTTTTACAATAGATAAGATTTAGATTGTTTATCTTTTTTAGTGCGGAAACTTAATAGATAAGTTTTATAACAGATAAAAATTATATTGATTAACTTTTATCGGGATCTTGAGAATTAAATTGATGATAGATAATGAAAAATATTGTCATGATAAGAAAATAGATCAAGATTTTATCTATTAAGATAGATATCTAGAAAATTTCCTATTTAATTTAATTTAAAGAAAACAAGAAATTGTGATACAATGGCTAGAAATTGATAAGTATCAAGAAGAAGTCAAGGGCTAAGAAAAAGCCATCCCAGGTAAGGTTTTTGATCTTGATTTGACCATGATTGGAATTATGGTTAAGTCTTCTAGAAGTGTTAACTATGGTCAGCAAAGTTAACCAAACATCATTGACTCAACCCTTCCTACATTTTCCTCCTCATTTTCCCACCTCCCAAATACCCCTGTAGCTTTCTAGAGCTCAAGAATTTCTTCAAGCCTCCTTCACAAATGTTATTCTCCAAGGCATCCTAATCCTAGTTCCGGTGGTAGAACGATTGTCGAGGTAGTTTTTTCAATCAAAACTCTGGTTTTTCTTTCCTTTTTAATCACGAATTTTCATGAGATTAGTGATTAAGAAAATGATTGACTGTAATAAGTTAATAATTAATTAAATTAATTATATTATATGATTAATTATTTATTAATCAATTAACAAATTAATTGATTGATCATTAAAAAATCATCTTTTAATTAATTTCTAAAAATATTGATCATTCGTTAAAAACTTCTTTAAAAAATTTCATTTAGCTATTAATCTCCTAAAAAATATAATAATAGTAACAGAGAGAGAGAGAGAGAGGTAATTGATATCCTTCCACCCAAAAGTGTATGACGACGTGGATATTGAAGTTGTGGAATTTAGTGTACTGTCAACTGTCAATTCAGCTGGTGCAGAAACAGCCATTAATATATGGCCACCATATAGAACAATCTCGATTTTATGGCGTCAACAATGAACTTGTTACCGGGGATGATGAAAACAAATTCCCAGAAAACTAAATAGTTTACGAACGTCATGGTGGTCTATAAGCATCTTATCCTTGCAATTTTCTTCCAAACAAAAAGTTATTTAAAATGTTAAATAGATTTAGATTGAACTCATTTCTAAGGATTAGTTAAAGAGAAGAGGATAATCAATCTGCATATAAGTATAATAATAATTAAGTAATTCAGTAATGTGTAACGGCACATATTTAAATGGTCATAATTGACCGTTATTACTTAAATTTAAAACTTGATACATTTCATAACTGGATATTAAGTACCTAAAATTTTGGATTTTTTTTTTTTATAAAAAACCTACTAAAATAAAACTTAATAAAACACAATTGAGGAATATAAATGTTTAAGAAAACACCTCTAGAAGTATCTCAATAATAATAGTAAAGTTGCAACTCATAATACTTAATTTAGTCAGTATGCTTAGTAGAGTTCAAACTAGAATTTAAAAACCAAATTTCAAATTAATTTTCAAATTACTGTTAGCGTTTTACGGAATTTTTTACAGATGGTATCCATTTCTCAAACTACACTTTCACGTATCCCTACATCTGCATTGCTAGTTCAAAGACATTTTTAGGTCATAGGGTGCTTGCCTGAATTACCTACAGTGAGAGTATAAAAACGTGTGAGATTAAACTCAGTAAATATAGACATAAATCCCACAATGCGTGAATGAGGACGCATGACCATCTATGTTTATCCGTTTATTCTTATGTTATTATTCTTAACATACTTATGGGTCATTGTGTACATACTAGGTGCGCACAACCTTATTTAGCGAAGACGAGGGAGAAACCCAACCATCAACACCCAAGGTCATACTTAAAATCATACATGAAGACCTCACTCTGATGGAGGTTGGTACGATACATCTTAATTTTTCACTTATTACTCAATCATGAGTTCGTAATTCATAAAATAAACATGAAATATGAAATATCTCATAAAGCGTGTAACTAAACATAAAATCATGGTGATATAGCATAATAGTCACATAAGTACAGATTACACATAAAACATGACGACACGAAATCCACACTGTAGGTAGGACCTATACTTACAAAATATCTTGAAGTTGAAGTTTCTCATGGTTCATGCCCGACTCAACTTCTTTGTCATTTCGATGTCCTATTTTAAACCGATACCTAACAATTAAAGCAGATTCTTAAAATTATTCTTTGTTGTTAATGAGTGTCTTATAGAACTTCTCACTTATAGTTAATAATTAATTCTTTTCAAGATTAATTATTAACTACACAATTTTTTTTACTTTTATTCTTAAGAAAATGAATCTTTTGGTTACTTAATTATTACATCCCTTACTAGTTGATTGATAGGATTTTAAACCTTAACTTGCTCATATTTAAATTTGTTATTTACTAAATCAATTATTAATTAACTTGATTAATAATTAATCAAGTAAAATTATTGATTAATAATTAATTAACAAAAATTATCAATTCATAATTAATTAATTATTAATTAGTAAAATAATAATTAATTAATATAATTTAATATTAATTTGTTGATAATTAACTAATTATTAATTAGTTGAAATATAATATTAAATTAATTTCTCTTGAATTTACTTGAAATAATTAATTATTATTAAAATGATTAAGTAATTAAATCATTACTTATTTTATCCATTAATATCTATTCTATTTTATCTTTAGTTGAACCCATTGGGTGATCAGGTACCATCCACCCATTGGATTTCTCTAGTTTTCATGGAAATTAAATTGGGCCTAAGTGGCTTATTATTCAACTTTTAGTGCATTAGTCTATTAATTAAGATTTTGTCTTCCATTCTACCGGTCCAAAAGGTCCATTTTAACTTGACACTTTCCAAGGCCCTAATACCATGTTAGCAGCATTAAAAACTGCCCCAAAAAACCAATTATACCTTATTTACATTTTCAACCACACTTACCAAATTCTTTAGATTAAAGTCCCTTACTTGTTCTTCGATGGCCCAAATCTTAAACCAAAACTTAACCATATTAATTATTCAACTTAATTGGCTTAGCACACTGTACTTAAATTAGGAAAAACACTGTCTTCATATCGGGTTTGCCAATTTTACCCCTTTAATGATTTTAGCATTTTAGCCCGTAAAATGGATTAACTTGTTCCCATTAAGCACTTCTGAACATTATACACTTTGGGAACCCTTAAATATCCCTCTTACAGATTCTAAACTCAAAAATAATAATTTCCATAAATTTCACTTTTCACCCATAAACTTTTTATATTTACATTTTGACCCCTACAGGGTATTTCGCGTCATTTTACGTCCATTTCTTATGAAAATTTAGAATATAGCATATTTTAGTCCCTTATTCTCGACTGTTAAGTCTCGAATTCAACCAACACTCCTAGCCTTATGAAATTACCATTTTACCCTCCGAGGGCAACAATGTCATTTTTCCCACCTAATAGTTTTTTTTACCAGAGGTTACATTATTTGATAGCTTATGCTGACAGAAACATTCTGTCCCTTATGAGTTTAGTGAAATTCTCACTAAAAATATCATTTTCATATTTGTTTTGTATTATGTTGAAAAAGCTAGTTTCATATAGATATGAACTTCAACTTCATTCTATCATTATTTGAGCCTTAAAAATCCTTTCTTTATATTCCAAGCTGTCAACATAGAATATTCACAGAAATAAACATGTCATACCCAAATATTTTCTTGCCATAACATATATTTTATACCACATAATTAAGAAACTCACAAAAATCATATTCTTATCAAAACTTTTCATTTTGTGTTAAGCTAAACTATTTTAATCCCACAAAACACACATGTCACAAGAATAGCAATAAGACCATGTTTTTATTTTATCATCATGCCAAGATTTTTATTTTCTTCAAGGTCATTTTTCAAGAAAACCCTCGAAACTTTTAAAACTTGCTAGTTCGTTGAAAAACGTATACCTAAGTGTTGATGATCGATTTTGTGGCTCTTTTGAGGGCTTGGAGGCTTTCTTGAACTCTTGTGACGAGGAACTTGAAGTTAGAAAATAAACATATTATATCACAAGTTAAAAAAAAACTAAAACTTTAATATCAAAAGCTAGTGGTAAACTAGTGTTTTACCTTGAAAACCAATGACGTGACGATCTTCTCTTGAAGTTTAAAGATATGAAACTTGAGAAGAGAGGTTATGGAAGAGATTTCTTGGTGTTTTTGGTTGCTAAAATTCGGGCTCAAGGTGTTAAGGAAGAGAAAAGTTATATTTCAATAAAAAAGAGTGTGGAGAAGCAAAAGTGGTATTCATATAATCACACCCCTTTTATAGGCACTTAAAATAGGGTTTAAAATTTGAAAAATAATTATTTTAGGTTTATCATCAGCTGAAGCTGGTGGTAAAAAAGGAAGAGTTTTTCACATTTTCTAGACTTTATTTATTACAATTCAGGTGATAGTTTATTTTCCCAAAATACGTAGTATAAAATAATGGTTAAAGTTTTGTTTTTTTGTTTTTTTTTTTTATTGGGAGTGTTTATTTTTCTTCGTAATCTCCACACCAAAAGATTCTCCATTCAATATTCTATTTACTTTATTGCCCTTTTTTTTATTCTTTTTTTTTTTTCTCTCTCTCTTTCGGCTGATGCCACGGCCAGCCGTTTCGGCTTCCCCTGGCCGTCGGCTTTGAGTCCACAGCGGGGCCCAATGGGCCTGGTTTGTGTTGTTTCCGTGTATGGCATTGTGCCACACACACACATTACTTAATATATTAAAGGAATGGAGATTCTCACTGTTTAGTAATAGTAATTACACAGTGAATTTACGTTTTTGTCATCCAAAAGGACCAAAACAGTGGCTTTTCTTGGAACAGTACAGTGAAAGGCCCAATTTGGCCCTCCTAGGATCCTCCACAGTTTTCTCCGAACAGTCCACTGTTCATGAACAAAGAATTTGCTGTTTATTGTACAGTGAATTTACGTTTTTCTCCCTCCAAACTAGCGGCTTTTTTAAAAATCCTCACAGTGAAATTCCGATTTTGCCCTTCCTTGGATCCACTGATTACCTGCAGACTGCTCAGGAACTACACAGTGAAATTACGCATTTGACCCTCCAGATTATCTCTACCAGTTCTATTATGAATAGTGGTTTGACTTTTTTACCCCTTAAATCTTAACTTTGGGCTACCGCTTGCTTTCTCTGCCGTTTACCATTCATTTTGTTCTCTCTTATTCATTTTCTTCTTTTCTCTCTCTCTTCTCAGTTTTTAGTCTTTTGGTCTCCAAACTCTATTTTTGCTTCCTGTTTCTATGTCCTCCACTCCTCTCTTTTTATGTTGATTATGTTTTTGTTTGGTTTTTGTTTGTTGTTATTTTTTTTTTCATTTTTTTCATTTTTTTTATTTTTTTTTGTTTCCGTTGATTTTTCTTCATCTTCCAGTTTCTCGATCAACTGTTGATGGGTTTTTTTTTTTGGCCGGGTATGGTTGTTTTTTTTTTAAAATCCTAGGGTTTGATTTTTGGTTTTTTTTTTTTTTGCTTATTTCCGATTTAGGTTGTGTATTATTTTTTGCTTTTTTATTGTCCATACAATTTTTGTTTAAAAACTCTAGTATTTTATTTTTATTGTGTTGGAATTTTTTTCCCTCCTCTTTGCTGTTTTTTTTTTCCGTCTAATTTTTTTTGGGGTTTTCCTCCTTTTTTCTTACCCGGTGTATGTATATAGTAAAAAAAAAGACTTTTTTTTTCTTTATTCCGGTTTTTTTACTTTTTTTTTTTTCCATTTTCTATTTTCTGCTCTCGGTGTCTTTGTTCTTTCATTGTTTTGATTTATGTTTTTGGGTTTATTTTGGTTATTTCTGACTTAGGTTGTGTATTATATTTTCGTTTTTTATTTTTCATGCATTTTTGTTTTAAAATTCTAACATTTTATTTTTATTGTGTTGTTGGAATTTTTTTCTTCCTCTTTGCTGTTGTTATTTTTCCCTTGATTTTTTTCGGATTTCCTCCAGTTTTTTTTTTCGCCTGCTGTATGTATATGGTAAAAAAAAAAGCCTTTTTTATTTTCTTTTCTTTGTTTCAGTTTTTTTACTATTAATTTTTTTTTTGGTTTTGTATATTGTGCTGCCGGTTTCTTTGTTCTTGCATTGTTTGGATATATATTTTTGAAACTCTAGTTTTTGGTTTTTTTTTTTTCTTATTTCCGTCGTTCATCCCTTTTGTTCATTATTTCTGTGAACTGTTTAGTTTTCTCTTCTGCTCATCCGTATGTTTTTTTTTTCCTAACTTTTAATTTTCGATTTTGTTTCTTTATTGCAGTGGCAATGGTATTAACGTGGCCGATTCGGAATATGAAGCAACATATTGAGGACTTTCTCTGTGTGATGTTTGTATTTGTTTATTTTTTTCATTTTTTCCCTCTGGCTAATAGTGTCTTGATTTTGTGTCCGAATTTTTTTTTTGTCTTTTTAATTTTGTTTGATATTTCATGTTAGTATTTTATGATTTAGTTAGATTTAGATGGATTGTTAGATTTTTCCATTACTGAATTTTCTGGATTGTTCATGCTGTGGTTTGATATTTTATTTTGTTTTTGGTGATCTGTCCCTGGCATTTAATGCTTCTAAATTGTTATGCTTTGGCTGTAACTTTGTTATTTGTTGTAGTTCTGTTATTAGTAGTGTGATGATTAGTTTGATTGTGATTTTTAATATATCTAAATCTCTCTTTAATATTTCTAATTTTGTTTATTTCTGTAATTTGTTGTGAATTAATGTATTTTTATCTTTATATGTGCAGAAAATTTATTGTTTCTCTCTTTCGCCGACTTTTTTTGAGAAATTTTTTCCATAAATTTTTTTCAGCTGATTTCCTTTTATAAATACCTTTTTTCTCATTTATTATCTTATTCTCATATGTCACTATTACTGTCTCTGTAAAACCTTCTTATTGTTCTCTTTGAGCCTTCCTAAACCTAAAATCTTCTATTTCACTTTTTGTTATCTGCTGAAAACTCATCATTCTGAGATCTTCATTTCTGTGTAAATCTATTCGTTTCTGTGCAAATCTACTCTTTTAATTCAGGTATTATTTTTATTTATGCCTCTTAATTAGAATTTATTGTTCCTTAATTATATTATAATTATTTGCTTTATAATTATTGTTATTACTATTATAATAATGCTATAGAGGAATTACTTTTGCTATTGTGTTTGGTTTTTTTTTTTTTGCCTCCGTTTCTGTTTTTTAGCCCCTCCTGACTAAAACGTTAACTTTTTGTTTTTGGATATTTTTTTAATATTATTGTTATTATAAGTTAGATGATTATATTATATGATTTGGTAATTTTGTTTAACTACTGTGATTGTTACTGTTGTTGTGATGAATGTTTGATTTTTTTTTTCTCCTTTTCTGTTTTTCTTTTCTTTTTTTCATATTGTAAATGTCTTTTTAAAAAATTTTTGTCCAAAAATTTTAACATGATGATCTCTATTTATATATATTATAATTCATGTACCAGATATATTACTTAATTTGGTTTATGTTGCTGAATATAATATTATTGATAGAATATGTTGAATAACTGTTTTATGTTATTTGATTGTCTTTATTGTTACCGTGATTGTTTGGGGATTAACATGTTTATGTTCTTCTCACAATAAAATCATATTGAATATGTTACTGTTTTATTTATTTTCTTTACTTTTTAGTGTTTTTTTAGTTTTTCTATCTTTACAGTTTTCTGTTTTAAACATATTCTGTCTTCTAGCATTTTTTCCCGTTTCTGTTTTCCAAAACTTAATAGCTATTAAAGACGACGTTGAATTATATTTTAGTTATTCTTCATAAATATTCTTATGATATAAAAGATTTGAACTTATTCTAATAATTTTTAATTTTATTTTATTTTTCTAGAAAATATGTTGTATAAACTTCTATACTATTTTCCATGGTATGTATATATTAAATTATTTATCTAGATTAGTACTTTTATGTGATTCTGTATACTGTAGATTCATTTGTCTCTACCATTATCTTACTATCTTATTATTATTTTTTCTCATTATTTTCTTTTATAATTTGATATCATTTTTTTTTTTTACCATTTTTGTTAGCCGGAGGGTTTTTTTTTTTTTAATTAGAGTGTTCAATGCTTAGATTTATTACAAGAATTTATGTATATAAATGTCTTCACAGTTACCAACATTTGTAATTTTCATTGTCAATTTTTTCATTTTTGTTTTTTCTTCTCTCCCTGTGCAACGCACGGGGCATGACACTCGTATATACTAATACACACATTATTGTATTTCAACTTTTTATAATTTGTATTATTATTTAAAGAAAAATAAAAACTTGGCATAACTATTTCTCTTATCTTACTTATCTCATTTTATCACAAAAAAACTTTATGATCACATAGCACGCGTGAAAAATCATAAAAATTTCTTAAATAACCCAATTTAATTTCTCATGATCCTTTTGTCACCATTATATGAAAATGTTCTTAAAGGTAAATTTATAATTTATATTCTCAATTAAAATTGGAGAATTAGATAATAAATTTTTGGAATGTTACGATATACCTTTGTTAAAGAGTTTTCGTCCTTGAAGACTTAGAACTTAGAACAATTTCGAATATTTTTTCCTCATGTCATCTTCTCGTTCTCATGTGGCTTCATCCAACTCGTGGTTATGCCACAATATTTTAATAAGGGGAATAGTTTTGTTTTTAAGAACTTTCTCCTTCGAACTGAAGATCTTCCTGGATTTCAATAGGCTTGTATTCAATAAGTTGTGTAACAACCGGCCTTTGAGGAATTACCTTAGCAAGAAAAAAAATATTCACCTTATTTATTAAGCATGACAAATAAGAGTTTCATCAAGAAATTGGAGAATTTGACAGAAGCTCTTTAGGCTTGGTGAATAAGCATATTAGCCTTGCTTCCTTGGTAAGTTTTGAGCTTCAACTAGCATGTCTTTCCACATGTAATATATAAGTAAAGCCACCTAACAATTGGAGCTTGTTAACCAAACTCTACAACTAATTGCATAGGCCTGCTTTTCATAAAGAATTGTAGAACTATGTATACGTGACTCTGCAGCCAAACAATCAGATCTTTTGGATTGTGAAAAATGTGATCAGAGGGGGAAACGTGAGATTGTAGAAGGAGAAAGCAAGTGAGAAAAGAAAGAGAAAGAGAAAGAGAAAGAAAATAGAAAAAAATAGATAGAATTGTTTTCACTATCTAACGAGCAACTAATTGATATATGTATATTTTTCACTACATCATTTAAACAATATTACATTTTGATGCATGTTTTCAGTTATATCATTTTTTATTGTTTTTCATGATTAATTCGAAGAGATTCATAGAAGTTATTTTTATGTATGATGTTTAATCTCATATTTATTAAAGCCAACCCAAATAAAAATTAAATGGCCAAATCCTTAAGAAAAAGAGTTCCAAAAAAGGAACCATAAAAAAAATAAAGGGTTCTAATAATACAAAATTAACATGGTACTAAATGGTCCTAAGCTAAAGTTAAAGAGAAGTATTTTAATGTGGAAAAGTTATTTGGCATACTTATTTTAATGTGGAAAAGTAATTTGGCATACTTGCTGAGCTATTCTCTCATATAGTTCTTGTGATGCAGTTTGCAGATCTGTAAGAGTCCCATGACAAAATTAGAGATTTGATTTATTCTTTTAAATATGAGGTTTTTTTGTTAGCGAATGTTGTTTTCACTATCTAACGAGCAACTAATTGATGTATGTATATTTTTCAATGCATCATTTAAACAATATTACATTTTGATGCATGTTTTCAGTTATATCATTTTTTATTGTTTTTCATGATTAATTTGAAGAGATTTAGAGAAGTTATTTTGATATATGGTGTTTAATCTCATACTTATTAGAACCAATCCAGATAAAGATTAAATGGTTAAATCCTTGAGAAAAACAGTTCCAAGAAAGGGGCAAAAAGAAAAATAAAGGGTTCTAATAGTACAAGATTAATATCGTATTAGAGGACCCTAAGTTAAAGTTAAAGAGAAATATTTTAATGTGAAAAAGTTATTTGATATACTTACTGAGCTATTCGTTTATATAGTTCTTATGATGCAATCTGTAAGGTTTGGAAGATCAGGAGGTTGACTGAGCCAAAGGTTTAAGATTCCATAACAAGTTCAGTTTTTTTTTTTAGATTTTAGATTTGTATTGTAAGTGTGTGTATATATATATATATATATTTATATCGATGATATATAGAATTTTTCAACTGCATAGTATTTATTTTCCTTAAATATGAGGTTTTAATTAGCTAATATTCTTTTTAGCTACTAACTCGGAAGGGGCATTACAATGTGAGAATCGTTGGAGATGATACTTTTTTAACATGGAAAACGTTGTGAACCATTGACAGTTCGGGTCGGATATAGGAGATATACTCTTCTTTTTTTTTTTTTTCGTTGAGAGAGATCTCTTTTGTCCTTTTCGTTTGGGTACGTAAGCAATTAGTTACCGGTACTGATTAATTATTTTTATTGGAAATCAAGCGTTATGTTAAAACAGATAAATATATCTAAACAATGTATACCTGTCTCTACACACACACACACACACACACATAGGAGAAATTCTCATTGTGCCTTGTCTGATTTGCAGTACACACATGAGAAGAGTTTTTTAAGTCATGGTGTTCTCTAAGCATATATATTCTTGTTGTAATATTGCAAGGAGCTTTGATTATTCTCCCACTTCTGGTTCAGCCTCAGCAGTTTCCAGGTTTAGTAAGCTCGAACCCTTACTATTAATTACTACTGCAAGTTAGTATATCTCTGCAAGGCACAAAGCCAATTAATATATGAATTCTAAAATTTTCAGATTTCATAAGCATAAACTGTGGGATATCTGAGGAATCAAGCTACATAGATGGAACAACAGGGATCCATTACGTTTCGAATGCTAACTTAACGGAAGGCGCTGAAAACAACAACATATTACTAGCATACAAGAAGCAAATCAACGAACAACAGTTGTGGAATTTGAGAAGCTTCCCTGAAGAGACCGGAAACTGTTACACCCTCAAACCTGCAGGAGGCAAAGGTAGCAAGTATTTGATACGAGCAAGGTTCTTGTATGGGAACTATGATCATCAAGACCGATTGCCAACGTTCAATCTGCATCTTGGAGTTGACCTTTGGGATAGAGTGAATATTTCTGATGCATCGACTACAGTAGACAAGGAAATCATATATGTGCTTTCATCAGATCAGATACATGTATATCTAGTAAACACAAACAACGGAATGCCATTCATATCGGCGTTAGAGCTAAGGTTTTTAGATAATAACATCTCTGAAACAGAACCTGGATCATTCTTAAAACTCTATGGCCGCTCCTATTTTTCTTCGGCAACCAACCCAAAAAAAAATCAGGTTAGCCTTTTAGTATGGTGGTGTTCTTCCCCTTTGCAAATTTAGTTAAAATATTTAATGAAATGATAAGTTCTTTTTCGCCATTAATAGGTACAAAGATGATGTTTATGATCGTTTGTGGTCGCTTGACTCAGACCTAGGCGAGTGGACACAGTTAGATACTCCCCTTGTAGAGGAGAATTCCATATCCGACAACGATTACAGGCTACCGTTCACTATCATGAGCAGAGCAGTTACAGTAAATCAAAGTGGCGGAATGTCTATCACTTGGGACTCTTTAAGTATCACATCAAGCGACTACTTCTATATGCACTTTGCGGAACTCATAGAGCTCCAAGCAGATGAACGAAGAGAGTTCAATATTTACATTAATGATGAGAATTGTCTTAATGCATCAGTGGTTCCTAAGTATTTGAGTGATCTTACCAAATACTGTACCTCAGGCTTCATGCCTGACAGTGAAGGAACAATCCAGATTTGGATGAAGAAGGCCAACAGTTCAACTCTACCGCCCCTTATAAATGCCATGGAGATTTGTACAATAGAGGGGCTCTTGGAAAAAGAAACAGATCAAACGGATGGTATAAATCTCCCCACATAGATATTGCTCTCTTGTACTTACTAATTTCCCAATTTCTGTTTAATGAGGCCAATTTTCTCTTTTGTCGGTGATCAATTTTAGTTGAAGCTATCTCTAATATCAAGTTGGCGTATAAATTAAAGAGAATCTGGCAAGGAGATCGTTGTTTCCCTCGGGCTTACCGGTGGGATGGTCTTAATTGCAGTTTCGACGCCAATCGGCCGCTGCGTAGAATTATATCTTTGTATGTCTTCAGTTACCTTAATTTTGGAGAGAAAAAATAAAGAAACACGTAATAAATTTTATCACCCGCTTCAAACTTTCTACTGACAATATTATCTGCTCATGAACTCAGGAATTTGTCATCAAGTGGATTAGATGGGGAAATTGCTCCTTCCATCGTCGATCTGACAATGTTAAAGTATTTGTAAGTATCTCAATGACCCTTATAAAGTCAATTAAGATCCCTAAAACAAAGGGTATATATCACTGTTATCTCCTAAATATGTCACATTGACAATTTGCCCCCAAATTTATAATTTTGAATTTACCCCCTAAACTTTCTAAATTACTGCAATATGTCATGTTTTGTTAACTTTACATTAAATTGAAGATCTGTATTAGACTTGGAAATTTTTAGTTGGAAATTGGGTTTTCCGTCTTCACATGAGGTCTATGTGGGCTCTTCGTGAGCAAGTTAACAGGAAGTTAAGCTAAATGAGATACATTGTAATAATTTAAAAGGGTCAAGGGATAGGTTATCAAAATTATAAGTTTGGGGAGCAAGTTGCCAAAGGGTTTACAAGTTTGGGGGTGATAGTACTAAATACCCCTAAAACAAATATTAGTATAATTAGTTTCTTACTAGTTAGTACTAACGTCATTCTATTTCAGGGATCTATCAAACAGCAACCTGAAAGGGCAAGTGCCAGAATTTTTAGCCCAACTCCAATTGTTGGAAGTTCTGTAAGTTTCTCCAGTTTCTAATTTAAAACCCCCTTATTTAAACTTTGTGAAGATTGTCGAGTAATAACTATTTTATTTCTCTTTGCACAGAAACTTAAAAAGAAACAACTTCACTGGTTCAATTCCAAATGCACTTTCTGAAAGATCGAAGAATGGTCTATCATTAAGGTCTGCCTTATGTACGAATCTACAGTTATATTGCATCTCGAAATTTATGACGAAGGCTGTTCATATATATTATATTTGTTGAAAACCTTGGGGCCCGTGATTTTGTCTTGATCAACAAATCTCAAGCAGTTAATTCTCTAAAATGCTTTAGCATCACTTATTGATGAAAAACCTAATTCGTTTCCACAGCATTGACACAAACCAGAGTTCTACTCCATATTGTTCTTCGGGATCATGCGGAGGCAAGAAAAAATTTGTTGTCCCTTTGGTTGCGTCACTCGGCACTGGTTTAGTACTTTTCGTCTTAACTATAGCCACTGTACTCTGGACACTTCGAAGGAGAAAACAAAGAGAAGCTACAGATATAAAAGGTTTGAACTCTGGTTATGCACACTATTCGTTTATGTCTATCATCTGGTTGTGCGCATAAAACTTTTACGATAAAATGTCTTCGTTAGGATTTCGATCTCTCCTTTATGAAGGACCAAAAGAAAATTCCTTTTTTCCAAGATCCCAAAAAGAAAATTCCTTTTTTCCAAGATCCCAAAAAGAAAATTCCTTTTTTCCAAGATCCCGTTTTCTTTTGAGTTCTTAATAAAATCTCACTCAGAAATTGTTGAAAATAGTCACATTTTCAATCAGTTAATTAGAGTATTCAAACCTGGTAAAAACTTTACATCAAAAGTGGACCCACGTTTAGGATACATGATCTTATATTCCTACATTTTGTTGTTTGGGTTTTTACTTGTGGTACGTTTTACAGTTGACATGGAAGATTCCAACGAGGATGATAGATCATTTGTCGCCAAAAAACAACGATTTACACACTCTGAGATCCAAAGAATAACTGACAATTTTAAGAGAGTACTGGGCGAAGTTGGATTTGGTAAGGTTTACCATGGCTACTTGAATGGCATTGAAGTGGCAGTGAAGATGCTTTCTCCATCTTCCATTCAAGGGCAACGACAGTTTCATGCTGAGGCGTTGTTCTAACTCATAAAAAAAATAACATAAAATAAAAATAGCGCACATATATATCCACAAACAATGAACTGAGATGTGCACTAACTTTGCTTAATTACAGCTCAAACTACTTCTGAGAGTTCATCATAAAAATTTGATAACTCTCGTTGGATATTGCAATGAGGGAACCAACATCGAGCTCATCGACGAGTTCATGGGCTATGGGAAACTTAAGATCTCATCTTTCAGGTTTGTTCAAAATTTGCGTGTAATGTTATTACAATTATATTATTTGGAACTTCGAGGTGGGAAACTTGCTCTACACCTTATGGTGGACTATATTATGCCTGCAACCATGCACACTGAGCTTATTTTATTAGTTCATATAGTTTTGCACTAGACTTTTTTATCCAGTTAAATTTTAGTTTCAAATTTAAGACATTTATGTACATGAACAAACTAGATTGGCAGGATGGACTTACACATCTCTTGTTTTGATGAATGTAGGTAGCAGTCAAAAGATACTGAGTTGGGAAGACAGACTTAAAATAGCCATAGACACATCACAAGGTTAGTTATGATAAGAAAATGATCTGCTTAAATTTCCGATTTAAAATTTTTGGTTTCCTTTTCCGGGACTTTTGAGGCTAGAAACATGATTCAATCTCTTGTTTTGTAGGATTGGAGTATCTGCACAGTGGCTGCAAACCACCTATAGTTCATCGAGATGTAAAGTCGACAAACATCTTGCTGAATGAAAAGTTCCAAGCCAAGCTAGGTGATTTTGGACTGTCCAAGATGATTCCTAACGAGAGCGGCAAACATATATATATGGAGTTACACCGATACTAGTACCAGTTTATCAACAAATGTTGCTGGCACTCCTGGGCATCTTGACCCTGAGTAAGTCGTAATCATTAGCTCTTCTATTCGCACCTACATATATCAATATTTTTTCACCCCTTTCAAAACCAAAAAATAAATAAATTAAACTCTAATACTTTTGCAGGTACTGCGAATCGATCCAGTTGAATGAGAAAAGTGATATTTATAGCTTTGTTGTCGTTTTATTGGAGATGATCACAGCTCGACCCGTGTTTTCGAAAATCGGAGAGTAATCACATAATTGAATGGGTTGGTTCCATGCTTGCTAATGGGGATATTACGACTATTCTTGATCCGAGGTTGGAGGGATGTAACTTAGATATTAACACCGTCTGGAAAGCATTGGAAATAGCTATAGCTTGTGTCTCAAAAACTTCTGCCAATAGGCCAACGATGATTCGTGTAGCAGTTGAACTGAAAGAGTGTTTGACAACTGAGTTGGCGGGAAAGGACGGCCATGCTGGGGCTGAATCAAAAGATTCCGCTGAAATGATACCGTTGAATTCTATAATTTCAGAGCAATCCCTTCCAATAGCTCGGTAAGAACCTTCTGAAGTTTGAGCTAGGTCGCTGCTACAAATGCTTGCCATCGAGCTAGCTAGCTAAGACACGATCCAAGTAAACGGCTCGTTGAGCCTCTCACTATGATTGATGTCTCTATCTTCTCCAGTTTGCTTTCTTTCCTGGTGTGCTTTCAAGAATGTTGTGTTGAATTTGTATTAGCCAAAATGATATTAATTTAAAGACTAGTGTATGTGAATGCCTAGTTATTTTTCTGCTTCCTGTGTTCTTGTTTACCCATAACATTCTGTACTTCAATTACATATATATATTGTAATATATAACAGTATACAGGTAGTGATGAACTGATCTATCACTATATATATATATATATATATATATATAAATACAGTGCAAAAAAAGAAAGTCATAAGCTATAGTTCCATAGAATCTCTCCTTTCCACTTAAGTTTGGATCATGCTGCCGAGTGTGCGGTTCACAACTTCCATTTGACCGTCGGTTTGAGGGTGGCAAGTGCTGCTAAACTGTAGGGATGCGTCAAGACAACGCCAAAACTCACGCCAAAAATGGCTGAGAAATTTAACATCCCGGTCAGAGGTGATAGTCTTCGGAACCCCGTGAAGTCGAACAATTTAGCAAAAGAAGAGGAGAGCAATATGGCGAGCATCGGAAGTCTTCTTGCAAGGAACAAAGTGTGCCATTTTTGAGAATCGGTCGACAACTACCATAACAGAATCGATGGCACGTTGAGTCTTGGGTAAACCAAGGACAAAATCCATGCTCAAATCCTCCCAAATGTTAGTAGGGACCGGTAAGAGTTTAACGTCCTGTATTTTGCGAAGCTCCTTTGGCTCGTTGACAAACGGCACATCTTTGTACAAAACGTTGAACATCGCAACAGAGGTGCGCCCAATTGAACCTGTCAGCCACGAGATCAAAGTTTGTCCCTGCCAGTATGGGCTGAGAGGCCTCCCGAGTGTAATTCCCGCATCAAATGTTCTCGGAGTGAAGTCTTGGGAATGCAAAGTCGGTGCCCCTTAAAGAGAAACCCGCTACAGATGGAGTAGTCGCCAGTAGCTTCATGTCGAGAACACTTAGCCCAAATGTCAGCAAAATCCTCATCATCGGCATAGAGGTCTTTCAAGGAATCAAAACTGGTGACTAGTGTCACGAGTAAATATGCCTTTCGACTCAAAGCATCGGCAGCCTTATTTTGATGTCCTGCTCTATGTTTTATCACAAAATATGCCTTTCGACTCAAAGCATCGGCAGCCTTATTTTGATGTCCTGCTCTATGTTTTATCACAAATGTGAACTTCTGCAGATACAAAATCCAGCAAGCATGCATGCGATTCATAGAAGTTTGAGAGTTGATGATAAGTGAGTTTTGTATTCATGAATTGAATATCTTTAACTTGATATTTAGTTGGTTTTGGGGCATTTTTGTTAGCATTTCACGTGTGTTTTGTGTTATTTTGCAGTTTAGGAAGAAAATTGGCATTCATGATTAAAGAAAGAGGCAACAAGGCATGAGAATAAAGTCAAAAATCATCCTCCATGCAAGTAGAGTGCCACAGCACTTCATGGTAGCGCTACAGCACTTCAATTCAGCATCCGAACAGTTTGGATCACCTAGGCATCCACAAGAGAGCGCCTAGGTGGTGGTGTAAAATATTCGGAGTGCCTAGGCACTGTCGGAAGAAGTTCGGAGCACCTAGGCGCCCATAAGGGAGCACCCAAGCGCTTGCAACTGTAGCATCCCAGCCATTATGGTAGAGCCCCTAGGCGCTTGAATGCGTGGAGTGAAGTTTTAAAAGGCCCATTTTTCAAATAAAAACCCTAAATTGAACCTAGACTTGAAGCCTATAAATAGAACCATTTATGGTTCATAAGGGACATTTTCTGACAATTGAAAATAAAAGAGAGAACTCAGTTAGAAAAGGAGAAAAATTGCAAGACCCGGAAACGGAGACGGCGCGATTCAACTTCAAAATTCTAGTTTTCTTCTCTCTCTCTTTCACCATATCTAAGACCATGATTAAGAGTTTATTTTATTCAATTATGTTCTAAGTTTCTTTTCTAGGGCAACAATGTAGCCAGATTATTGTGAATATTTGAATTTTTCCTAGTTTTAATCAATTGATGTCTATACTAGTTCCATGTTGAAGTAATTTAATCTGTGCTTAATGCTTGTAAATTTATGACCAATTTCTATATAAATTATTATTTAATTTGAGATTGAGAAGTAATAATTGAATAAGCCCTTGTTTAAATTATCATGAAATTATCATAAGCTAGAGATAGTCGCATCACTTTAAATTTCTTGTTTTTAATGAATCGTAATAGACTTAGAGTTTGAGACCAATAGGTGATAACGGGCTTAGTGTGAGATAAATTGTTAATACTTAAGAAAGATAGTAATTATATTAGTGAGATTTACTGGCAACATAGAAAATAGACGTTGATTGATTAGGCTAGAGGATTCAAATAAGAGTAATCCAGTGAAATCGGAATCTCTGGAGCATTAGTTCGTTAATTGTTAAACTCTTGATTGTGTTTTGCGTTATTTTAATTTCAGTACTTACTAATAACAGTTCTCGTGGGAACGATAACTTTATTCGTTACTATATTACTTGTTATGATAGTGTTGCTAAATTTTCACAACAGTTGACAAACTTGAGAGAGTGGTTGTCGCTGTGCAACACGAACTCGTTTGGCAATAGGTAGTGCTCCCAATGTTGTAAAGCTCTCACAATGGCATAAAACTCCTGCTCGTACGTCGTCCACTTCTGTCTAGCCTCGCTTAATTTCTCACTGAAGAAGCAGTCCTATAACAAAACAGCTTCAATCCCATACATGGAGGCGTCGGTCTCCACCTCGAAGGACTTGCTGGAAGGACTTGCTGAAGTCGGGTAGAGCTAAGACAAGGGCTGAACTCAGCTTGAACTTGAACAACTCAAAACTATCATCTTGCCCTTTTCCCCACTCGAATTTTCCTTTTTTCAAGCAGCTGGTGATAGGGGCAGCAATGGTACTAAAATTGTGAATGAAACAACGATAGAACGTGGCTAGGCCGTGGAAGCTTTGAACCTCATGAATGTTATGGGGTGGATTGAAGGGAGTTCGGCTAGGTCTTGAATAGCGGATGGAAGCTTGAGAGAGTCTGGTCTCAGCTTGAAGAGCAAAGTTAACAACCGTGGAAAGACTCCAAATCGGCTGCATAATTAGATGGTATTGAATAGCTTCACAGAGGCCACCGAGATAATGGGCCACCTGGTGTTCCTCCGTTTCCGGCAGGTTAGTCCGAGCACTGAGGCCATAGAATTCCTAGGTATATTCTCTAACAGTTTAATTCTTCTGTTGACAGCGTTGGTACTGCTGGTATAGCATTCGACCATAATCTGGTGGTAAGAACCTCGCCTTCATGAGTTGCTTCATCCGGGGCCAGGAGCCGATCTCCAACTTGCCATCACGGCGGCGGTGGTGCTTCAGTTGTTCCCACCAGGTCGCGGCTCCACCCCACAACTTGAAGACCACCATCCTGATTCGCTTATGCTCCGGTATTTCCAAGTAGTAAAAACAATTATCCACCATTTGCACCCATTTGAGAAAATCCTCTATGTGCAAATGTCCGTCAAAGCACGGAATCTCTTTCTTGCCAACAAATTAAGTTTGAGCACGACCAAATTGATTAGGAAGACGATGATCATACCTGTTACCACGGTTGACGATGAGGTCGAGCTCCTCATCGGTGTCAGACCCAATCTGCTCTTGTAAATGTGGTTGCAGCTTAGGTATCGGAGCTGGAGGAGCAATGATGTTCTTAAAGACTTCTTGCCGAGGAGCAGGAAGTCAGTGACGGACATCCATTAATGGTTGTCGGACTGGGTCGAACTGTTGGTGGTAGCAATTCGCCAGATCTGCATCATCTGGAAGTGGGCGAACAGGATTTGGCGGCGGTTGGTAGCGATTCGCCTGATCTAGGTACCGATTCATGGATAGCAGCGGTTATCTGAGCTAGGGCTCGCATAATGTCTTGGGACAAGGTAGTGAACCTCGCGTCGAGGTCGTGGACTTCTGCCCTGAGGACCTGCACTCCGAGCTCATCGGCGTCGGTGCAGTGATTACCTTCATCTCCTCCGGCCATCGGAAAACTCGGGAACGAAACCAAACTTGACACAGTAATCGGAAACAAAGAGAACCTACATCAGAGGTTTCAACGAGTCTCGAAGATAACAACTCTGAAAATCAGCCAAACACTAGTCTAAAGGTTCTCTGACCAGCTTACAGCGATATAAACTATAGACCCTCTGAACCAAAACGACAACAAACAGGGAATAACTAAACATTAAACGACGAACGACGACCCCACAATGACAGAGAAACAAAGACAGGAAAAACAATACAGCGTTTTCAAGAGCACTAGATAAACGACAAATCACACTGGAACTATGGCTAAATCAACACTCTGCCTTGCATCAGTTTGGGAGAAAATTATTGCAATTGACCAAGTCCAAATATATTGGTTTTTGTATAAACACAACTAAAAGTCCAAGATAGCTTCATTATCAATAATCAATGCCACTTTAATATTTCTAATTTTTATCCCACAATATAAAAGTTTCACATCCGGACTTTAAAAGAGTCGCCACTTGGAAAATAGCACAAGTTTTCAGTTTTCGTGGACATTTTCTTTCCTTCCAGTTTTGGGTAAAAATAAATATGTTGTCGAACAGATGTGTACTGAGAAAGGATGACGATCTAGAAATATTCTTGAGTTCATTATAGGCACTATTTAACAAGTAGGCCTCATCTAAAAGAACATACATACTCTGAAGTTTATTTTTCAAGTTGGTCTCATATTTACAAAACTGTTGAATAACATATTTACTAGTGAATAAACTATTTATTTAGTAAATAGGTTGATTTGCTGGTAAACAATTTATTCCCTCTAATAAAAATCTATTTATTCGTAAATATGTTATTCATCTAATTTTTAACTTTTGTAAATATGTTGTTTTCCTCTTCATCATATATATCTTTATCAGCAAGCCCTAGCTACATGAGGAAAAGAATTCTAGATAAAATGGTCTTGTCCAAGTATTTCCTCGTGGCAACATTACTTGTGGCTTTAGTTCAAGTTGACGGTAATAATCCAACAGGTAAATAAAAATAAGCATTAACCAACATCAATCTTTCCAATAGCCATATTTTAAGAAAATGTACCTTTTCCTAACATGCATAAATTGATGAATCCAATCTCATGTTTTCCAGGGGTTCCTCAGTATAGACTGTGGCTCGTTGAACTCGTGCTGTGTCGACGAGACGACGGGCTTTACTTATCGCTCAGACGAGGGTTTCACGAAACCTGCGAAAACAGAGAGATAGTCAATGCGTACAAGGTCCAATTGCAAACGAATGAACGACAGTTTTGGAACGTCCGAAGCTTCCCGGAAGGGTTCAGAAACTGTTACACCCTCAAACCCACACTAGGTGAGCAAGGTACTAGGTACATGATCCCAGCCAGGTTCATGTACGGAAACTACGACAACGAAAACCAAGCCCCAACCTTCGATTTGTACCTCGGAGTCGACTATTGGGATACAGTAATAACCCAAAACGCATGGTTTAAGGTTAACAAGGAAATCATCTTCTTTCCAAAGTCGGTTGATCACATATATGTTTGTCTGGTGAACACGGGCCACGGCATTCCTTTCATATCCGCATTGGAGCTTAGGCCTTGGGTCGACGAAAATGAAACCTACGTAAGTAAATCGGGATTGCTAGGACTCTTTCAGCGGTCTGATTTGAATCCAGCAATCAATCAAGTGATGAGGTTAGCCAGTTTGGAATTCTATGTTTTTATTTTTTTTAATTTAATTATTATTATTTGGCCCCATAAAGACTTTGGCTCTGCCTCAAAATTGAATCCGGCCATTTATCACATTCATTAGGTACTAAAGCTTTTTCTTATCTATTTGGATAAAATATTAGTGACCACACAGTTCGCTCTAGCTATTTAGAGAAATTTATTCAAGTTTTTCCATGAAACATTGAATGTTTTCTGTGGACACATGCAAAAATGTCAACTATTAACAGTACTACTTCAAACTGATAAAACTATTTACAATAAGTCCCGGCCCGTTGGGGCCAGTTCAACAGGTCAAAAAGCTTGGGGTGTGAGTAGGAGCCACTGGTTCAAAATTTTTCATTTTTCTTGAATTGGGAGTCATGGATTCAATAGAAAATATTAGGTAAATAAGTAGTTTTTAAACACTTATTTAAATAAATGGATGAAGATTTTTTTATTTAGGAAAATGATTATTAATCAATGAATGAGAATGACCATAGTCAATCAATAAAATATATATTAACGTTGGTCAATTAGTGATTGACCTTGATCAATCAGTAATTGACTAATTAATCATTTTTATTTTTAAAAAAATGATCATTTGGTTAATTTTACAAAATTTTGACCATTTAGTTAAAAACTTCTTAAAAAATGTTATTTACTTATTAAATATTAAAAATTATTAAACAAATTTATAAGTTGTCAAAATATTATTGAGTTGACAACCATTGAGACATGAAAATGAAACAGCACATCTAAACTGTTTACTCACATATCCCTATAATGAACTATTGAGTTACAAATAAAAATAATTTATTAACGATGGAGGAGCAACTTTTTTTCTCCAGAAATGTCAATTAAAGATTTCCTAATTGAACTTAGTTGATTGTGAATATTATAATCAAGTTATAAGATCTAAATTAAGGTTTTCCTTGAAAAAAAAATGTCAAAACTATAAAGTTTGAAGGAGTGAATTGATATTTAAATCATTATTTATGATTTACAGGTTTTTCTATTTTTTCTTTCCAAAAAAAACCTCAAAGAAGAGGAGAGAACAAATTTAAGAAAAGAATAAATATATATGTATATATTTATGTAAGAGTTTTCAATAGCTACTCTAATATTTACCCATCTATAGATATCATAATATATGTATATACACACAAATATGTGGTTTCAATGGTTACTCTGATATTTACCTATGGATGACTATCGTTATTTTAGCCGTTAGATATAAATCTGGTTGTTATAAATTGGGTAGTTGACTAAAAATTTTAAGTAAAACTAATGAGTATTTAACTTAAAAAGCTCATTTAATATATTTTGGATTGACAACTTATTATTTACCTATGGTGAATCTTGGTGATTTTAGATATTATTTTCTATTTTAAAAACTTGACTTAATGTAATATATAAGTTTAACAGGTTACTAATCTGCTATAATAAGTCACATATAATATCATAAATATAATTAAAATATACACTAATTTCTATAATTTTTTTTATAACGACCTTTAGTTTAAAAAATAATAATAATAACCGTCGAAAACTCTTCTATATGTATAATGCATTTTTTGAGAGTTTGCTGACTTTTAAAACAAAACGACACAGATAGAATTTTGTTCTGGATTCTACATGTCAGTGTTCAAAGAGAATTTTGTTTTTTGTTTATGGTTAAAGCCAAACATTATCTACATGTTGGATCTAGCTCGTTTTCAATCATTTAAGGGCCCGTTTGTTTTGTTCACTTCAATTATTTTTTATTTTTTTCTTTAAAAATATCTTCAATTTCATTATTTACATCTCTAACTCTAGTTTAAAAAACTCACTTTTTATTCAAACTTTAAAAATCTATAAATTTGTTATTTTAAGTCGAAATGAAATGATTTGAAAAAAAAAATTTTACATAGAATTTCAAGAAAAACGAAACAAGATTTATATTTATAATTTTTCCTTACACATCTCAAGTTTTTACACCTTTTAGCTTCAAACCCTTCAACCTTTTTGAGTACTTAACAAAATAGTAGCTTACTGTTCTTAAGTCCAATTTCCTTTCATTAGCCTCAGCTAGACAACCCCAGACATGAAGATGCCTTATATTAGGCTTCTTTTCGGTCCATAGCTCATTTGGGGTTTTAACTACTGTTTTACTTGGAACTCGATTAAGGATATATATTACAGTCTTTACAAACGCATAATTTCAAAATTCAACTCAATTTCAATTAAAATAATTCCAATTCTTTAACTCAAATGGGCCAACGGAACATGACCGTGGGGAAAACGGCATGATCTGCGACCAGATGAGTATCATCCAAGCTAATAACAGCTTCCTAGCAACTTCCTCGCCCAGAGACTTCTGAACTTGAAGACTGCAGGTCTACGCGGCATTTTGACCCGAACTTTTTTTCTCTTCTTTTTTTTTTTTTTTTTTAAGGGGGGTTCAATAATTAGTCACCATAATTGATAACAACGTTAAAACTTATATTCCGAAAGTGACATTAGTTATACTTATATATTTCTTATATTAATCCGCCCACCAAAAAAAATATCCCATTGTCTAAAGAATTGTAGATCATGTTTTCATGTTCTCAATACGTTGAACAATTCATCTGTTGTAAGCTGGTATTTCTTAATGAGGAAAACACACTATTTAAATATATATATATATATACATATATATTATTCATAGTGGCCCACCCTTTGAGTCACATTTTTTTTTCAATAATTTTTTTTTTCAGTCGCAAATTTTTGATATGATCAAAACTTTTAATCATGAGGTTTTTTTTTTAATCACAAGAAAAAGTTTTAATCACACTAAAAAAAACTTGGATGACTAAAAACCTTCGTGCCTAAAAATTTTAGTCACACAAAATTTGTGGCTGAATATATTTTTGTCAAAAGGTTGTGACAAAAAGTGTATTTAAACATGCAAAAAAATTGTGATTAAAATATTCATAAGTTGTGATTACAAGCTTCTGAAAAATAGTTGCAACTAGGAGTTGGGATAGGCTGACATTGACAACTCCTCTACATGCCGGAAGACTATATTAAATTATTAAAGACCTTTCTAAGTCATTTGGGCCAGAAGACTATATTAAATTATCAAAGACCTTTCTAAGTCATATGGGTTTCTTGCTTCTTTCTGATCCTTTTAACTTCTTTTTGTTTGGATATGGATTGGAAGAACTAGGAATTTCTCTTATTGAAGATGGTACTCATGTCGAAGCGTTTCGTCTTCACAATATTTCAAGAAAAATTTTAGCCATGAGATTTTGTAATCATGAGAAAAATTTTAATCACTTCAAAAAATATTATGTAACTAAAAACTTTTGTGGCTAAAAATTTTAGTCACACAAACTGTGTGAGTAAATATATATATAACGACTGATCATGTCTTTTTTTTATATGATATTGTCCGTTTGGAGATTCATATCCGCACGATTTTCCTCTTGAGCTCACCCTCTAAAAGGGTCATATCCTTAAGAGGTGGTTTTCTTATCTTATGAACCATTACATATATCAATTATTAACTGATGTGAGACCATAAAATTTACCTTTTTTCTTATAAGGATTGATGACTGTCACAATCTATTTGTAAAAAGGTTGTGACAAAAAGTGTATTTAACTATGCAAAAATATTGTGAGGAAAAATATTCACAAGTTGGGACTACTAACTTCTGAACAATAGTTGCAACAAGGAGGTGGGATGGGTTGACGCTGACTGCTCCTCTACACGCCAGAAGACTAAGCTGGACTTTTACCAAGTCATGAGATCATTTATACATTAAATTACTAAAGACCCTTTCTAAGTCTATGGATTTCTTCCTTCTTTATAATCCTTACAATTAAATTTTTGTTTGAATATGTATAGGAAGAACTAGGAATTTCTCTTATTGAAGATGGTACTCATGTCGAAACGTTTTGTCTTCACGATATTTCAAGGTGCATTCGTTCTCTCTGTTCTGGTTCGGGCTCAAGATCAATCAGGTTTGATCAAAGCCTCATCTTCTTAATATGTTGCAAAATAATGCCTTTTTTTTTTGTTAATTAAGAATCAAGGCATATTTAGATCTACTTATTTTTCTCCTTTGCAGGATTCATTAGCATAGACTGCGGAACATCCGACGGATCAAGTTATACTGATGAAGAAACGGGCATCACTTACCTTTCGGACTCAAACTTCACAGATGCCGGTGAGAATAGAGATGTGACACCTGCGTTCAGATTGCAAACCGGTGAAAGGCAGTTTTGGAATGTCCGAAGCTTCCCTCAAGGAACCAAAAACTGTTACACTCTCAAACCTTCGCAAGGCAAAGATACTAGGTACTTGATCCGAGCAAGGTTCATGTATGGAAACTACAACAACGAAAGTGCATTTCCCGAATTCGATTTATACCTCGGGGCTAATCTATGGGATTCGGTCGTAGTTGTGTTTGCACAGAGTATCATAAACAAAGAAATCGTACATGTCCCTTCATCAGATAATCTACATGTCTGTCTAGTGAACACTGGTCATGGGATTCCGTTCATATCGGTCTTGGAGTTAAGGCCTTGGAACAATGAAACTTATGCGACTACAACGGGTTCACTACAACTCTATCGGCGCTTTGATTTTGCTTCAAAAAACATTGATCAAGTAATGAGGTCAGCCTCTTTTGTAAATCTTTATTGTAAACTATAATTGGAAAATTTTCATCATGTTAATAAAATCTGATTTTTTTTTTTTTAGGTACAAAGACGATGTTTATGATCGTCTGTGGTCACCCTTCTACGCAGATATCTGGAGACCATTGAATATATCTCTTGAGGATGAGAATTCCATATCCAAGAACGTGTACGGAGCCCCGTTCACTGTCATGAGCACTGCGTATACACGAAACAGAAGTACTAGTTACATGGGACTCTATTGGAACTCCTCGCAAAGCACCTTCGAATATTATTTCTACATGCATTTTGCCGAACTCGAGAAGCTAGGGAATAACCAATCTAGAGAGTTCAATATATACATCAACGACAAATTGTGGTATGGACCATTTGCTCCTGCATACTTAAACGAAAGCACAATATATAGCACCTCAGGCACCACACCTGACAGTGAAGGAAAAGTGATGGTTTGGCTCAACAAAACCGAAAATTCAACTCTACCGCCTCTTATAAACGCCATGGAGGTTTACGTGCTAAAGGAGCTCTTGGACCAAGAAACAAATCAAACCGATGGTAAATTTTTTCGGCGAATATTGGCCTCGCTACTTTGTAACTCTGGACAGGACTAACTATTTATCCATTTTTCTTTCCGATGCACAGCTCAAGCTGTCCTGAATATCAAGTCAGAGTATGAGCTAAAGAGAGACTGGCAAGGAGATCCTTGTACGCCTAAAGCTTACTCTTGGGACGGTCTGATTTGCAGTTCCAACGTCACTGATCTCCCTAGAATTATATCCTTGTAAGTCTTTCGTTCGCCCTTTTTTCGGACCATCTATTCGTAGAACTCTCGCTTACGAAATAAATTGTTGCACATGAGATCAGGAACTTGTCCTCAAGTGGATTAAAAGGGGAAATATCTCCTTACATTGCTGATCTGACAATGTTAGAGTATTTGTAAGTATCGCCTTCACTTATGAATCAATTTTATTGTCAATTCCCAACCGAATTGAAAAATTCATCCCTTTTACTTACTCATTTCAGGGATCTATCGAACAATAGCCTAAGCGGGAAAGTGCCCGAATTTCTAGCTGAACTTTCATTCTTGAGAGTCTTGTAAGTTGGTAATAATTCATAATTTTATTATTATTTGACTTTCTTAATTGCAACTTCATAAGAACATACTTGCCTGCAACTTTGACAGAAGCTTAGAAGGAAACAATCTCACGGGTCCGATTCCAGCCGTACTTCTCGAACGATCGAAAACTGGTCTATCATTAAGGTCTGCCTTGTTTGACAAATCTTAATCAAATATCTCATGATTTCAAACCAAGTTCTTCTTATTTCTCCTAATCCCTCCCCTGTTTTCCCCTGTTTTTCGACACGAATTATCGAAACCGGCATGAGTATCGACTTTACACCTAAAAAACTTCTGTTAATTTTGTGCAGCGTTGATACAAATGTGATTGGAAATGAAACTTCATCTTCACCGTCGAATAAAACTTCTTCAGCTTCACCCGGGTACTTGTTTGGAAAGAAAAATTCTCTTCTTCAACTGGTTGCATCAGCTGGCAGTTGTTTGTTGTATTTTGTTTGTTGTATTTTGTGCTTTAATCAATTATGATTAAGTTAAAGTTTGTACTAGCGAGTAAAGTTGATTTAGATTACGGACAAGAAAGAGTAATAATCTGCTTTTTAAAACATATTTTTTTCAGTTAGTTTATGTATTAGGAGCTTTTTTATTTGGTATCTATTATTATTATTAGTAGGAATTATCAAGCATCAAAGATTTTTTTTTTAATTCAAAAAGAAAAACAATGAAATATTTCGCTAAAACTAATAGAACAGTTTCCAATTGGAAAAACCCGTTGCTCATCCATAAACAAAATTGAAACGAAAGAATAAAATAAAATAAAATCCATATCTTAGCAAGAAACTATTTCCTAGAACATTGGTTTCAGACATAACCGAATACTAATACTACATATGACTCTACTAAAAACGTGCAAAGTTCAAATCTCTCTACTACCAAATTCAGAAAAAAAAAAAAAAAATCCTAGTATAGAAAATAAATAAGGAAAGAATAAAGGTAAAAGGGAGAAGAAGAACACAAAGAGATTTTTAACCTAGATATGCCAATGTCTACGGATAAAGAATAGGAGAATAATTCACTAGTGAGTGAGTAGTACAATAAATGGGGCCCCATATATATACACATTATAAAATCTATTTATATCTACTTTATAAATAATGAAAATATTAGGTGGAAAGTCATGTTTTGAATATCTCTTTATAATTTTGCCCACTCTAATATTAAAGTTAATAATTTTAGTGTTATAAAATGATAAAATTATCAATTTTAATGTTGATGAACATAAATATAAGAGATATTAAATTTATGACATTCTTGCCAATAAACACTTTATAATTCAAATTTAAATCTAAACCTAACTTTGCAACGCAAATAAATTCAAAATCAAAACTAAATAATTGGGGGAGTTTGGCATAACCATTCAAACTCCTCAACTCAAGTTTTTTTTTGTTTTTTTCCTAAAAAATTTTTGTTTTTTTTCCAAAAAAGTTTTTTGTCTTTTCTGAAAATTCAAAAAAATTCAAAAAAATTTACTATTGAAACTTAAAAATCCCAACTCAAACTACTCCACCAAACGCCCTTTAACAAGATAATTCCTAAAATAGAATAAAATTCAACCTAAATAATTATAAATAAATAAATAAATAAAACTGTTTATTTTCTCCTATGCCTGGAACACCCTATCATAATCAGGACGACATTATCTGAAACTATTGACAATACTTAGGAAAACGACAAAATCTTTTCAATATCCTTTCTGAACGCCTTTGTATTTTAAAACAACAACACACTGAAAAGCGGCAATATCTGAAACGACAATATTCTACCTAAACGACCTCATAGTTCAGAAACGACAGATGGCAACATACTTATAAACGACAAGAGGAATAAAACGACAATATCCTGTCTAAACGACGTCATTAAAAAAAATCAACTTGCCAAAAAGGAACACCACAAAAGAAAACGACAATCTAAATAAAACATCAATACGTCATTGCATACAATGTCATTGGAAACGGCACAGTCTGAAAATCCATGACAAAAAGTTGAACAACCCCTCTTACAAATGACAGATGTTATCGAACAACATCGACGCCATGTAAGAAATGACATCATACAGATTAAAACGACGAATACAGAGAATTAACTTGCCGATTATGTTAAGAAAAATAAATCTAGATTGCAAATGAAAGATGTTTTATCATTTTTTTCCAGACCCACGAAAAAAAAAAGTAAAAAAGAAAAGAAAGTACGGCTACGCAGATGATACTTCTAAGTTCTAAGCCAGGGTGAATGTCTTTATTAATGATTTTCTTTTTCTTTTTTATTTTTCTTCTATTTGTAGGCACGTCCCCTCATAAATAGTTCTATTTGATAGACTAATCTGAAGCTTTTCTGCTCCATCTGTTTTGGAGAATGAGTAAAAGGATAAGGAAAGTACGGCTAATTAGAGTTAGCAATTAAAATTTTGAAAATGAAAAGGAAACAAGTAGCAACAATAGAAAATGTCTTTATTAATAATTTTTCTCCTCGAAGATGGTTCCTAATTTCCTGTTGTTGAAATTAAATATGTTTTAGGATAGTCAAATATATTTTAGTTCCTCCACTTCATTTATTATAAAAAAAAAAATAGATGTGCACATCACAAGTGGTAATGATTTCGTCATCTATAGATAACTAGAGCAAATATTTCAACAACAACATCTAAGATGGTTTCCCATTTTATTGTTGCGGTGGTAATTTTTTTTTTAAGTGATTGACATATATGGTTCCTGAACTCTTTCGAAAATGATGGTTTGATCTATGTTTATTTTTTTTACTAAAATAATTCTAAATTCTTATTTTTTGGCCAAATCAGTCCTTTCTGTCAAAAAAAAATAACAGACTTGTCATGTTAGTACGCTTCATGCTTTTTAAAGGTCAAATAGATAATTTCCTGTCCAAATTAGATTTGGTCCTTGTATGGCCCCCTCCCCCCAGGTGCCGACAAGTATTGAATCCCCCCATCTGGGTTTCCGGCCCCAGTGATCTGGGTGTCGGCCCCCCCACACTGACGAGCTCTTGGCCCCACCTCCATCTAGGTCTTTGCACCCCTTCTCCCGCCGACGATCTAGTATCAGATTCGGCGAGCTCAATTGTGACTTTGGGGGGAGATAGAGGGACTTTTTAGGAGATTAGAGAGTATTTTAGTCTTTTTACTATAAAAAAAAAAAGAGATCATTTCAGTAAGATTCAGTTAAAAATTTAACGGAGTTTGACGAAAAGGACTAAAATGGCCAAAAAATAATAGTTTAGAGTTATCTTGGTTAAAAAAAAAAAAAGAATAGGGATCAAACTATCCCTTCAAAAGACTTCAAGAACTATTTAGGCCAATTAATCTTTTTTTTTTTTTTTTTTTGAATTTGTAGGTATCTTATAAACGAAAGCCGACGTGAAATTAACGTTGCAAACGTCAATTTAAGCAAACGACATTCTCCTTTTTTTCATTTTATTATTAGTTTTTTAACGGTCAACTGCAAGTGATGTACGGTACCCAAGTAACGTTTTTAAAAAAAAAAAAAAAACCCCCCATTAACCAAAAAAATAAAAAAAATAAAAATAAAAAAACAAAGAAAAGGTCTTTGTGTTTTGTATTTTGGTTGAATTCTGAGATTTGACAAAGTCGTGACAAAGAACAAGTACAATAAAAAGATAGAGAATGGATTATTGATCAACTTGTTATATTTAAACATTAGAGAAATACTTTTTTTCTTTTAAGGTTTCTGTATTATCATCACAAACTAATTCTCTCATGAGATTAAGCCATAATCCGTTGGACCGTCAAAGTTCGAATGGCTAAGCTCTTCTTGTTTGCAATACTGAAAGTTTGTTTTGCTCTCACAGTTGTTCTTGTTAACTGCCAGGACCAATTATCAGGTTTTGAAAATCTTATATTTTAACTTACGATTCGAGATAAAATTTTTAAGTTAGAGTTAGTTAACTGTTTAAAAAATAGTTATAAACTTTATTGACTTTTCAGAAAAAGATAAAAATAGATATAAAAAATATAGTTTAGTTGGAGTTAAACTTAAACGCCAAACAAAGTCTTAATTTACTAGCTCATTTCTAATCATAGATGAGACTTAACCCTTGCTTTTCTTCAGGTTTCGTAAGCATAGATTGTGGGGCTTCGGAGGATTATACCGATGAAAAAACCGGCATCAAGTACGCTACTGATGATAAGTACGTAGACACCGGGGAAAGACAAGAAGATATCTTCAGAATTCGTTACCGAAAACCTTGCTTAGCAATATCAGAATGTCCGAACCTTCCCACGAGGGAGAAGAAAATGTTACACTTGCACAAGGCAAAAACAATAGCTATTTGATCCGAGCGAGCTTTCTGTGTGGAAACTACGATGTGCAAAGCGAAGTTTTTTCTATAGCATACTATTTTCTAGTTTGCTCTGTTACCCTTTTTCCCACTTACTAATGAAGCCAGATATGTCGGTCTAAAGAAAACTAAAAATGGCTTTGGCCCTGCAGGTACTGTAACTCAAAACAGGTTGACCGAGAAGAGCGATGTTTATAGCTTTGGGGTTGTTCTGTTAGAGATAATCACCGGTCGACCAGCCACAATCAAGAACAACGATGGTAAGGTACATGTTATTGAACGGTTTCAGCTCTGGCTCTCCAAAGGGGACGTCAAGGACATAGTGGACCCAAGACTAGAGCAAAAGTGAATTCTGTTTGGAAAGCAGTAGAAGTGGCAATGACCTGCGTATCTCCCATTTCGACCTAAAGACCGACTATGACTCAAATAGTTATAGATTTGAAGCAATGCTTGGAAATAGAGATGGCTAGGAACATTAGTACCAGTGATATGATTGGATCAACGGAGATAATCGAATTGAGGACTATAAATTCGGAGTCGGGTCCGCTTGATAGGTACTAAGCTTGCATGAGAGGCAGGATTATTGCATTTTGGAAGATGCAATTATCTTATGTACGCAAACAGTTTCTGCTAGTTTCCACCCAAAAGAATAAATAAATATGACTTTAGTTTGTCAAGGCCAATGTGACTATGGTTTGTGGATCCAAATCTTTTGATCATCAAATACTCATTTGTTTCACTATTTTTGCTTGGATTTTGTATTTTTAGAATTAGAAAGGAGCTTTTCTTGAAAGAAAAGCATTTATTTGTTTAGATGCTCATCAATTTTTCCGTAGCATAATTTATACATGGTTACATAATCTCCAACACCGAGTTATGCTAAAAAAAAAAGATTCTCTTTCTGAACGAGTTTTGATTTTAGTTTCCACTTGAAACAAAATAGAGCAAATATATTGGACGACTAGTCGTACATCCAGAGTTCTTTAGGAGTTGCTGGACTGTCATCATCATAACTGGTACTTACATGTTTGGAATTGTCTAAAAATAAAACTTTATAAAATATCTGAGGTAGAAAGAGCCCTCTACCTTCTTGCTTGACTTTGACAAAGTCAGTGCATGAATCAGTCATCTATATGATTTAATCTGCTAACTGTTAAGCCTTCACAATTCCGAGAGCGAATTCGCAGAAATATGGAAAAGCAGTTCCTCTTTGCTATTTTTCATGTTTCTTTTGCTCTCATGGTAGTTCTCGTTCATGGCCAGGATATACCAGGTTTAGTGCCCATCTATCTGAAATCTCACTTCTCTTCCGACAATAATATGATGATTAAATGTGATTTCCCGTTGTTTTTGCAGGTTTCATTAGTATAGATTGTGGGAGTTTAGACAACTATGTTGATGAACAAACAGGCATCTATTACACTTCAGATCTTCAGTACCTCGATGTGGGGCGCGGAGAGAACTTCTCGATATCGCCCCAATTCAAGACAAGAAAACTTGCAAAGCAGCTTTGGAACGTCCGAAGCTTCTCGGGAGGAAGAAAAAACTGTTACACTCTTAGGCCTTCACAGGGAAAAAACAATACCTATTTGATCCGAGCAAGTTTTATGTATGGAAACTACGACGCAAACAACCAATTCCCTGTGTTTGACCTGTATCTCGGAGGCAACAAATGGAACACGGTGAAAGTGAAAGATGCAGGCAGCTTAATAACCATGGAAATCATACATGTTCCACAGTCGGATTATATATTTGTCTGTCTTGTAAACACTCTGTCTGGCACGCCTTTCATATCAACCTTAGAGTTGAGGCTTCTTAACAATGACTCTTATATCGCTCCATCTGGATCTTTGGAACTCTTTGCAAGGCTAGACTGCGGCTTATCACCGAATAAACTTGTGAGGTAAGGCCGTTTTTCCGCTCACAATCTAATTCTCGGTGTAATTTTGAGAGGAGACTTATTGTTAATTCTTCCTGTGAAGGTATGGAGATGATGTTTTGGATCGGATTTGGACGGCTTTCAACTATGACGCGTGGGATGTCTTGAATACCTCATCAGCTGTTGATCCTGCTAATGTCTTCAATCCACCATCACTTGTCATGAGCACTGCGGTGACACCTCGGAACCCGGATGAGGCCTTGCTCATCACATGGAGCACCGATGATAATAGCACCACTGAATTTTACATCACCCTGCATTTAGCTGAGATTGAGAATCTTCAAGAGAACCAGACTAGAGAGATGAACATGTATGTGAATGATAGGAAATGGTATGGACCATTTTCTCCTGAGTACTTGAGGGCAACCACACTGTACGGCACGAAAGTCGATAAATCATTTATTATTCAGATTAACAAAACAGAGAATTCCACCCTTCCTCCAGTACTAAATGCCTTGGAGATTTTCACTGTGAAGCCAATGTTTCAACCGCAGACGGACCAAAACGATGGTATTGCTGTTCTAACTTCGATCACTTTTTTTTTTTTTTTTTTTTTTTTTTTTTTTTTTTTTTTTTTTTTTTGTGGTGTGTGTTTCGAAACTACTATCTTCTTCGTATTTTGACCTGCGAAAATGCTAGTTGATGCTATGATGAACATCGAGTCAACTTATGAACTCAAATCCAAGTCAATATATCAAGTAGAGAGAGATTGGCAAGGAGATCCTTGTGTGCCAAGTAATTACACGTGGGACGGTCTTCATTGCAGCTTCAAAGGTTTTGATCCCCCAAGAATCATATCTTTGTGAGTAGGTGACTTTAAATTCACATACCAACACTTCACCATAAACCCATTTCCTTGAAGATATTTTATGTCGTTTGTTCAGGAACTTATCCTCAAGTGAATTGACCGGAGAGATAACTCCTTACATATCAAACCTCACAATGTTGCAGATATTGTAAGCATTCCAATCTCCCATCAACACCTCGATAACGAATTCACTTGTAATAGTTCTTTCAACATAACTAATATGTTTGTGGTCAATTATTCAATTTGTTGAATTCAGGGATTTGTCGAACAATAACTTGAGCGGAACAGTGCCTGATTTTCTATCTCAAATGCCATATTTGAGGATTCTGTAAGTTACTTTATAGTCCCGTAATTATATAGCTTTTGGTTCTTCATGATAGTATTATAAAGAAGCTTTTTTTTTTTTTTTTTCTCCTTCCTCTGCTCTACAGAAATATAGAGAATAACAACTTCTCAGGGACACTCCCGGCGGGACTCCAAGCAAAATTAAACAGCGATTCCTTTTCCTTCAGGTCGGTCATTTTTTACGCGGCTCATTTTTTCACAATGGCATTTTTATTACCATTTTCATCCTTTTACTTATGATTGAGGTTCTCATTAACCATAACTTCTGCACATCTTGTTAATTTCAAGAGCGGACGGAAATTCGTATCTTTGTTTAACAAATCCATGCAAGAAGGAGGACAAGAAGAAAACCAACAACGTTCTCATCCCAGTTGTAGCTTCGGTTTGCGGTTTTTTGGCCATCCTGTTAACTGCAGGGGTCATATTTTGGTGCCGTAAAAGGAGGAAACAAGGTTAAGTTTTCTTTGTGATCCTTTTTGGGAGCACACTTAAAAGGAAATAGAATTTGTTCTTATATTAATATAATTTCCTTATATGCTTTTTATCAGATACGACTGCGTCGACAAATGCGAATGTTGAGTCCAATAAAAAAGACGAACAACTAGAGCCAAAGAGACAGCAGTTCTCGTACTCCGAAGTTCTGACAATTACTAACAACTTTGGGAGGATAGTTGGGAAAGGTGGATTTGGAACTGTTTACTATGGCTTCTTTGACGATAGCCAAGTTGCGGTTAAGATGCTCTCTGTTTCATCAGCACAAGGTTACAAGCAATTCCATGCAGAGGTGATTCAGTAACAGCAAAAGCGTTGTACACTTTATATCTATACATATATACACACATATATAGACTGAAATTTGGGTAGTAGTTTAAAAGTCTCATTCAAATGGGTTATCTTACAGGCGAAACTTCTTACAAGAGTTCACCACAGGAACGTGACTGCTCTGGTCGGTTACTGCGACGAAGGCCCGAACAAGGGGCTCATCTATGAATACATGGCTAATGGAGACTTAGCATGGCATCTATCAGGTATATGTATGTTGATCATACACAAAATCTTCATTCAAGTTTTACTTCAATTAGCTACTTAGCTAGAAATGAGGTATAAGCTACGAAATCGCAACTCTTACTCCATCGGTACCGCAGATAAAAGCGCGCATCCCTTGAGTTGGGAACAAAGACTCAAAATAGCAATAGATGCAGCCCAAGGTAACAATCTTTTTCCTTGAATTTTTTTCTTTTTTTTTTTTTTTTTTTTTTGTTTGGGTCTAGTATTCATTCTTCATGAAGAAAAATGAACTCAAAATCTGGAATTCTAAATGCAGGATTGGAATATTTGCACATTGGCTGTAAGCCACCCATTATCCACAGAGATGTGAAGACTACAAACATCTTATTGAATGAAAAATTACAAGCCAAATTGTCCGACTTTGGGCTGTCAAGAGCTTTTCCACTTGAAGGTGACACTCATGTGTCAACTATAGTCGCTGGCACGCCGGGGTATCTTGATCCCGAGTAAGCACTATCTACTAATCTCGTACACTAATTAGTCCCGCACCTTATAGCAAAAATTAAAACATATAACTATGTTTAATAATGCGCTCACTGAAAAAATTTCCTGACTCTGCTCGCAGATACTTCACCTCATATTGGCTGACCGAGAAAAGTGACGTGTTTAGCTTCGGGGTCGTTATATTAGAGATAATCACAGGTCGACCCGCAATCACGAAGCAGAATGAAAAAGATCATGTGATTGAATGGGTGAAGCCTAGGCTCTCAAAAGGGGACATAACAAGTATTGTTGATCCAAGACTAGTAGATCAGCAAGACTTGAACAAGAACTCGATTTGGAAAGCAGTGGAACTGGCATTGGCTTGTGTATCACCCATTTCAGCAAAGAGACCAACTATGACTCAAATAGTGATTGAATTGAAGGAATGCTTGGGGATGGAGATGGCTAGGAGGACTAACATCAGTGATGTTCCTGAATCAAGTTTGTTCCTTGAAATGATGTCCACAAATACGGAGTTGGGTCCACTTACAAGGTGAGTTTTGGATCCTTTTAAATGAGAGCACTAGAAGAGAGAGACCTTCTTCAACGCCCACTCCAATAAAAGCCCAATATTTATTGGACTGAAGGGCTTCAAACAAGAAAACAAAAAAAAAAAAAAAAAAAAAAAAAAACAACCTTGGCGTGAGGAGAGAAAGGTAAATAAATATTTATAAAATTGTTGAAATAAATAACACATTTTAAATAATAATAATGATACAAAGTAAAGTGTATATATTTTACGTCTATTTACTAGATAAATGATTTATTTTATCTGTAATTATGCTGTTTATCTGAACATCATTATATGCTATTTATCTTTACTGTTCATAGGTATACAATTTATTTATTTTAACAACTTCTGTGCATATGTGATTTGCTATATATTTTCGTTTGGATTGAATAATTCATCTATGTGTGTGTGTGAAAGAGTGGTTTTATTTTCTTTTGTGTTATTTTATTTTATTTTTTGGAAGAGGAATAAAAGAAAGGATAAGTGAAATCTTTGGCCACTTGACTATTCACATTATCACACCTGCCTTTTTTTTTTTTTTTTTTTTTTTTTTTTTTTTTTTTTTTGGAAGTTGTCTTTATATTTTATCATTGTAGAGAAATAAAAGCGAGCTGTCCTTAGCAAGCAACAGCTACATTATTCACAACCGTATTATAACAAAGTCAAATATCTCCCACTTGTGAAAGCCAACAAAATACCCAGTTTTAAAAAAACTTATCTACAGGTCACGCAACTCTGTTTTATCTGTTCGCGTATAGCTCTCTTTAGAACATATATTTTTGTCCACTTGAACCAAAAAAAAAAAAACAAAAAAACCCCAAAAAGGCAATAGCCAATCCATAGATCCGGGTTCCTTTTCTCAACAGAATGCCTAAATTTAGCACAAATCTTTCCAACCAAAATAACCTTTTTCTCATCCAAAATTTCAAACCAACTTTTTTCCCAAAATTTCAATTTCACATCGGAATTATATCACCAATCCCATTGCAACTTTCTTTATAGGTCCGGGAGTTCATTTGTTTGTCTGTTTGTTTTGAACTTGAGGTGGGGGTTTAAATTCTACAACTTTTGGTAGTGAAATCGGATGCGAAATTACCGTTATATTCTACATGCAATCACTCATTTGTATGTTCTTGCTTCATATAAACACAATTATTAGCCGCATGGTGTTATTAATTAAGATAAGTTGTTTCCAATTACTAATTAGAGATTTTCTACTTCCACGTGCTTAATAAGAGCTTTAACGTCTTATAAGAAATGAGTTTGGAATTAACCTTAGAAACCTAAGCATGCCAATAAAAGTAGCATTAAAAAAATACTATTGTGGTCATCATGTAGTGTAGACATATTATATACATATATATAGTTCTCAGCGTCATCATGAAGAATATCATTAGTCTCATAATCATAGGACTTTAATTTTGCATTTTATTATCTACTATCATCTAATTCTAATGCACCTGACAAACCCACCACACGAAAAAACAATATAAATTAAAAAAAATGGAAAGAAAGAAAAGAAAAGGCGCATAAACATGTGCTAAGCAATGAGTTTGGGGGGAGTGATTTTCAAGAGCACGCTTTGGGTTGAATCAAGGAGACAGGACCACTGACTGGGGACTCACACGTTCAAGAGAATGTCTCTTGCATTGGTTAGCCAACAATAAACATTATTTAAAAAAAAACACTTATAAAAATATCTCCGAGAAAAGTGAGCTTTAAGTACATAAGATCCCACTAAACAATGACAACAAAAAAAAAAAAAAAAACCAAGTCTAAAGTAGTAAAAGCCACTTTCTAGCCCCTTGATGATAATCATAGGTGGTATAATTACTAAGCTTTTTTAGTAAGAAGCAACCAAAAAAAAAAAAAAAAAGAAAAAGAAAAAGCTGACATATCCTCAAAGGATATATAGATATATATAGGCTAAACTTTACACGCTATTTCCACACCCGTTCCCTTATCCCTAGCTACTTCCATCATGTATTGTATAATTCCTTCACCCAAAACAAGAAGACCATATAATAGCGGAAGAATCAAAACTAGATCGAAGTGGAAAAATGGGAATTTAAATTGTAATGTTCAAAATTAAACAAACTTCTCTTTTAATTCCCTTTCCGCTGGCCCTTCTGATCATCATATTGGTCCTGCTGACTGTGATGATTGTGTAGAACCCTAAAGCCTTAATTCAACACCGAACAAGTCATGATGATGAACCCACAGATTTGGATCTTGGGCCAGAAAATGGTATTTGGAAAGGAGAGATATTACATAAAGTTAATCATTGGTAATGAAATGATATCATGATGGTAATGATTAAAGGGCTAGTTACATGCATGGTTAGGGTTTTAATCATCATAATTAGCAAAGTCTATGCAAATTAATTTCACTTTTTTTTTTTTTTTTTTTGGTTTTTCAACTTTGGTAGTGGTGGACATGATTAGGGTTTTGGAGAGGTGGTAAAACTGATGGGACAATATGGTTAGAAGTAGAAGTAGTTTGCATGGGAAAAGAAGGGTTGAAAGAGAAAGCAATATTTGTTGGTGGGCAATTCATGGAGTCAATTTTGTGGCCTAAATTCTCGAGCGCTTTCACCTGTGACCTCAAGAACTTGAGGTAATTCGCAGCCTCGTCAAGCATCGAAGCCGTGTCCATCTTGCTCCCACCGGGGACCAGCCTCTGCAAAACCCTAATCCTCTCGCTGATCCTCTCCCTTCTCTGCCTCGCCGCCACCGTCTGCGGGTCCGTCGAGATCCTGACGTTCTTCCTCTTCGGCTTCTCCGTTATCTCCAACCCCAAGTTCACCGGCCTGAAAGCCGCCGCCCGGTACATCATCTCCTTCATCTGGGCGATGGCCTCGGGATCGGGCTCGTGTTCTACTGAAGAAGACATTGATGAATTGTTGCTTGGCTGTTGGAAATTGATGTTGGATGAGCTCGGCAGACGCTTCTCCGGCCTCGCCTTCTTCGGTCTCGGTAATAAATTCTCCGTGATTAACTGAAACCCGCCTTCGACGGGAGGAGAATCGGTGTCATCCGTGTGTAGAAGGTTGAAGTAACTGTAGCTGTGATCAGTACTGTTGCTTCTCTTTACAGAGCACTTGGATTTCTGAGAGACTGTAGTGGTATTATTTTCGCCAACCTCATTGACATTCGCCGGAGAATTGTTAGCTTCTTTGTTGTTCCTCGAAGCGACGACATTGTTCTCGGACTCGCCAGATGACACTGCGCCTGTGCTGGCTGCGGCTCCGATGTTGTTCCATAAGTTCCGACAATCGGAGAAAATCATCGAAATCCCATCATCGTCTTCGATGGAATTAGTGTCTGTGTTGCTGTTAGTGGCCGAGAGTAAGCAATCCAGGGACTCGAGAGAGCATGTCGTTTGCACCGGAGCCTTGCCGTTCACAACATTGCCATAATCAGTTATAAAACCACTAAAAGGGTTCGCTATCACGTAATTAGGCCTGTTAACCAAAGAGGAATCAGGACATGACGAGAATTCGGATGTCAAAGCCTGTCCCCAAGTTGTTGCTGCTCCGGATTCCGCTATCACCGTCACCGCCGTTCGATGATCGGATGCCAAACTGATGGCTTCTTGGCCGCCTCCTTGCGACGAGAAGCTCAAATTCGATATAACATCTACCGAAACAGCATGTGACATTGAATTCTGAGCTGTTTTCTGGAGCTCCGGGACTGCAATGCCTGAACTTGAGTTGGACATGAGGAGAAAGCTTTCATCTATTTCGCGTTGATTTTGGCTGCCCCACAACGGAGAAGATGAGTTCGTCACAGCTTGAACTGATGAAAACAGATCACCCTCCATTGATATATCGAAGAGAATTTCAAAAGCAAGAACTTGGATAGAAAACTCTTGCCTGCCTGTGAAATATCCATATCAATAAGGCAAACTATAAGCCAAACAAATAATTACATATGTACATCATAATGTCTCTAGCTAATATTGTATATGATCTATAGCAGTTTGGTATGTCATGTCAAATTTATCATGTTGAAAGGATTTTAGATGTAACATGAGGAAATATATATATATATATATATCAGAAAAGTTAATTGACAGAAAATTTATTGTAGGGACATACCAAATTTCCAGTGGAGATCCAGCTGCCACAACCAAATAATTTAGCTGTACTGTCTTTGATGCTCTATATATATATATATATATATATATATATTTCAGAAGAAGAATATATATATATATTTATGTATAAGCTCAGCTTGATCAGCTTTTGTTATAAATCACCTTGTGTACATATTCTGGTACTTCCCACTACCCGCCATCTTTAATGAATTCGATGTCATCAAAACTGTGACACAAAAGAGAACAAAACAACCATGGCCTAATTACGTCAGTTTTGGTGACTCATATCATGGAAAAATGGTTTTCCGTAAACTGGGACATACAAGACAACCACTAGTATAAGAAACTCAAAGCAAAACAACACCTCCAAGAATTCATGCATAAACCGAAATTTCATCAGCAAAAAAAGCTATATATATATATATATATATATATATGGAATCCAACAAAAGAGTAGAAACAAAAATACAGATGAGATAAAACAGAGAGTTATTTGGGTTTCTTTGCTTAAGAAAGAAAGTGAATGAAAAAACCTTCCAATCTCTACCTTTTATAGGCTGAAATGGTGAATAGCATTCTGTTTCGCTGATAGCCATGCTTATATATATATAGAAGTAGGCAAAAACTAAAGCTGCAATATTTAATATATATATATATACATTTTTGTTAATACAACAAATATTGGTAAGAGTACTTGTAAACATATGTATATAAATATATGAGAGAAAATTATGAAGCCAAATAAAATATAGTTTCAAGAGTGGAAAGAGAGTATAATGGGTTTGAAAAAGGTAAGGTTTTTGGTCAGTTTGGTGGGGTGTGTAAGAGCATATTTTTGCGGATGGGGAGCATGAGATTTCAGACTAGCACTCTGTATCTTAACCACTTTTAATTGTTTTTATTTTTATTTTTATTTTTTTTTGTATTTTTGAATTTTTGTATTTATTATTATTAGTAGTATTATTATTATTTGTATTCTTTTTAGTGGGGGAAAAGCTCTGACTCTTCTTTTGGTTGTTTATGCCGTTCCATGAGCGCACTGTAAAGTAAAAAAAGTTTAAAATAAAAAATGAAAAAAAAAACCCAGAACTTAGAATAAAGAGCATCTTTTTACAGTATCACCCCTAGCTTTTTAAAAAAGATTTCTATTAATCATAGTTATAATCATGATATTCACTGTTTTCCCTTTCTGCTACAGTACTTTCATTCCATGATGATGGTATTTGACTCTCCGCCACCATGTAAGAATGTTACTAGTTCCTAAGATACTGCCTCAGACGTGTAAAGATCATGACAAATGATACCATTTCCATTAAATAAATAAATAAATAAATAACTCAAACTTTTTTTCATCTCTTCTTTTCAAAACAAAAAGGGTCTCGTTCAATTATGAAAAAAAAATAAAATAATAATAATAAAAAAAAAAAGGTCTAGTTCTAGCTTTTACCTCAATTTTGGGGTACCTAAGGAATAAAACTTCAACTGAGCACCATATATAGATGTGGCCACATATGTCAGCAAAAAAATATGTTTATATATTTATATATATAGTATCATATATATAATATATGGTAAACGGTCAAAGTACAATTTCCAACAGTAGAAAAAATGGGGGATATATATAAAACTTGAAAGTAGAAAGTAGTACTACCAATTGTGAACATAAAAACCAGAGTAGTGGGGGAGTTTAGAACATGAAAGTTGTTGGCAGGCAAGAAAGACAGTCGGGGAAGATGATATATGGCAGTTTAAGCAAAAAAGGCAAGTTGCTATAATACAATTTTGTCTCATCACATCATCCTGGTTTTTTTTTTTTTCCTTTATAAATTATTATTTTTTTATTTATTTTATTAAGCTTTTGGTGTAACTGTAAATTGAATTTATAATATCGTTGCTAGAGAGAGAGAGAGAGAGAAATTTAAATATAAAAAAAGAGGGGGGAGGGAGAGAAAGAGATGGAAATCAGCTGGGTTCTGAGTCCTACCCACATGCACCCCATCATTACAGCTCAGTGAATGGGTTCCCATTGCAAATTGCTTATAACATCTCTTATATTTGTGTGTGTATATATATTTGTCAACTCTATCTCATGTTTTTCTTCACCCCCTTCTCTCTGCAGGTCATGATCAAAATATAAACACATCAAATATCTTCGAAGATATCATTGAAGCCCCCACTCAAGAAAAGTTCGCACACTGGTTTTCAAATCAAGAACAACAGTGACCAAATAAAAACACCTAGTTGAACATATATCTATACATATACATATTATTATACATACATGTATACTTACCTATAATTGAACCACCATTCATTCATATGACTTGGCAAAAACACTTTGAAAACAAAAACTCCCTCTCTATCCGAAATTTGAGTAATATTTATGTATAGCTGGCATTGGCACTCTGTTTTTTGAGCATCGGTGTGTGTGTATATATATATATATATTTACATATATACACACACACACTAGTTGGGAGTGCTGTACTTATCAGAAAAGTTGGTGATGATGCAGTCTAATCTTTAATTCTAGACAATTATTAATGGCGAGATTGAGATGCTTTTGTCTTGAGTGATCTAAGGCTCTAATATCACAATGAAATTATTTTGTGTTTTCCGCTATGTTTGTGTGTGTGTGTATATATATATATATATATAAATGTATGTATATAATGCGTGCATATTATAAGGAATAATGTTTAAGACATGATTGGTCACCCTAATCGCCTCTATATCTATTAATGATTTTATGGTTTCATGATAGAATAATTAACTTCTAGATCCTCCCATGTTTTTAACAAAACCAATCATACTTTGGAGATTATTATTCTCAATCTATACACGAGAAAAATAATCTCATATAATGTTAACTTAAAAAACAAATTTTATATCTGCGTTACCTAATTAGTTTTGGAAAAAAAAAAAAAAATCTCAAAAAATTTGGAGCAACCAAACTTTGACTTTCATACGTGTAGTTGCGAAAGATATGATTTGTGTACTATTATTGTTGTACATATCATCGATACACCAATAGGATTCCTCAAAAATTTTAATATAGCCAACATCAGAACTTCTCATCACTAGACATTTTGTAGACAAATTAAATTAAATCAACCTCCAATAATTCAGAATATCTTCAACATATAGCATCATTCAATCAAATTATATAATTCATCACAATACGGGCCAAAAAATTATCAAACAACTCCCTATTTTCACATCGATTATCAATGCTATTTTTTTTATTCAAACTTTATATATTTTAATAAAATCAGACATAAAATTATAATTTATCTATGTCTGCAACCAGATCCTAAATACTAATTAGGACCTGCAAAATATTGCTTCTTTTTCTTTTTCTCCTTTTGAATTGAAAATCAAATTTTCAAAACCTTATCAATAAAGACAGAACATTCAAAATTTGTAAAAAATACATCCAAACATGGCATTATCAGTGACTCTATATCTATCCTCCAACGGTGAACCAGGTTAGTCTCCCTCGGTAACTCGGTGGGCCCCTAACGTATTTTGGGCCTGAGTGGTAAAAAATGTGGTCCATCTTTCTCTCTCCACCATGTTTCTCTCTCTAGAATGTCAAAATCTAACAATAAATGCCTACTTCTCTCTACTTCTGCTCTCGCCCGCGTCATTTTTGGCTTTCTTGACACTAGGACTGCTAGCGAGATGTGAGATGTCGGCTCAGATAACGCGAAAGGGCTTCTAAACCGGGCTCGACTCGGACGCAGTGGGAGTACGGTGGTCCAGCGGAGTACAGGAGTGGGGATTCCACCCCAGTCCAGAAGTCGGTTTGAATTATTACTACTACGGCTCTCACACGTGAACCGAGCGCTCCCATGCGTACGTGGCGGGATTCTATTGGTGAGACACCTAATGGGATAGGCATCGTCCACATGGGGGAAATCGAAATAGTGGAGCTGGAACCCTGTGGACTGTGGGGACCACCCTGGTTCCGTTCGAGTTCGAATCTCTTCCTTCGTTTATCCTCTAGAAATTTCAATCACGGTCTATCTCACCTCTGATGTGGATTTGTCACACCAGATTTGTACCCTTCTTTTTTTAATTTCTTGTCCTTTTTTTTTTTCCCTCGTCTCCGCCTATTTTTATGAATATATATATAAAAATTAGTCTCCCAATAAATATGAATTTTAGTTACTGAAAATATAAATTTCATGAGAATTAATATCAAATAAAATATAAAATTAAAAAATTTATATTTATTTTATTTATATTTTTTTTATGAATTCATATTTTTAATAATTAAAGTTCACATATTCTATGTTATAAAATACCGGATATAAAATTTTGTGTGTCTATATATATATCTATATGTATAGTATATATATATACATCGAGTATCTTATTGAATTTCAGTTGCAACCGATCGTTTGTTTCTTTTCTTTTTTTTTTTTTTCTCTCTCTATGTGGAGGGATAATTTAATCTACGACCTTCTTTAACTATTAATTTCTATAGGTACACTTCAACTATAAAGTAATTCAAATTATTATTTTTTTGTTACAATTAATGGAAACTAGAAGACTTGCTGATCTATACTTCCGTGCGTTGTCCTTGTCATATAGTCAATTATCAAATGGAGATAATAAAATATTACACTATATTGACTTGTTTAGAAATGAGTGTATTTGAGATATTATAATTTTTATAAAAAAATATGTTAGAAATCACATAATTAGGTTGCAATTATTATATTGGTTTTCACTTTCTATGCTACAAAATTAAATCGTAATTAATTGTTATAATAAATGTCCGGACTCTCAAGCAACATAATTAGCTTGTTTGGCATCCCAACTCAAACTTTTTTTTTTGTCTTTTTCCTAAAAAGTTTTTATCTTTTTCCTAAAATTTTTTTTATCTTTTATAAAAATTCAAATAAATTTACTATTAAAACTTAAAAATTCCAACTCAAACTACTCCATCAAACAAACCAAATATGTTGAGTTCGAGTATGGAAACTACTTTTCAAGACTAATCTCAATCTTCCTATAATGGAATTGAACCGTATCGCCGAACTTCAGATCCGACTGTCCAAAGGTTTGGATTGATATGAAAACTATACACTAAAGTAAGAAGGTGTAAGTCTGTTAAGTCTCTTTAACAACAAAGAGAAAGAGATAGAGTTTTAAAAAGAATGATTATTAGTTTTAGAGATAGAGTCATATGAAAAGAATAATTATTAGTTTTAACTATTTCTGGCGTTCGATGTTTGTATCTCAAGCTATTAAGTGATTTTTGTTTTTTTGTAAATATTTCAAAATTTTTAGTGAGTTTTGTTTTATAGAATAATATTATTTAAAACATTTACCAAAATAATTTGACAAAAAAAAAAGGGTATATTCTATTAATTTCTTAGTAGAGTAATTAATGGGTTCATCTATCAATCAATCTCCTTCGAGAAAAGGGAAGGAAAAGAAAATATATAAACCTATCGGGTGGACCAATGAAACAGACTTGGTATTGAATTGTAACCTGTAATATTAGGGGAATGGAGGGACCAATATTTTGGCCACAAGCTATATTGATGAAGAGGAAGAATTTCAGAGGAAGCGAGATTTTTCGAGTACAGTGGCATTATACTTATTTTGTCACATTCAATGGTTTTTTGCCGCCTCCTCCTTCAACGATATCTATATATTCATATATACATATACATTGAATATATATATATATATATAGATTAAAAAAACACAAGGGCCAAGAAAAACCCGTGCAAGGGTAAAGAAGGGGTCCCTTGTTGCCAATTAGGCATATTATCGTATATCATCATCATTTACACTCAACACAAACATATATATATATATCTATGTATGTTTGTACGTATATTTCTAGAAGTAACTACGAGTACGACTACTGATAGCTGGTGTAAGTGTGCGTGTGCAATCCTAGATTTCCAGCAAAGCTGGCTCCTCAGTGCCATGGTTTTGACTCCCACGTGCATGTGACACTCTACCCATTATCACACATGTCCTTTCCTTTTTTTTTTTTTTTTTCTTTTTTCTTTTCTTGGGAGGACTATTCCATAATTGACATCTTTAGTATTCTTCTTAATTACCATTGTATGTCCCGGTTCATTTCCTATCTCCCTAGGTCATTAAATTATTGTCATGTCTGTTTAAACAGTATCATATGAGTAACAAAACTTTGACATACGCTATATAACTCACCGAGAATTTTCACTTTTATGATCATATGCCTTAACTTAGACAGCCAACCAATATGTATGTTAGGTATATTTGATTAATATAACTATTTCTCGGATTAGAACATCTCTAATACAATATTAAAAGTTTTGTTAATGAAATACTATACTTGATGTCAAGTTCATTGTATGTCAAGTTTTGTAACAAAATTGTCGCAAGATATAGTCAATCAAATTTTAATATTTGATTCTTATTAGTCATTACTGTAACTTTTATCATGTAATTATTATAATATTTTTATTTTAAATCTATTTAAATATTAATTGTTCCCTTTTACAAATTTTAAAATATAATAATAATAATAAATAACATTATACATTAAAATATAAAATATGATTTTTTATACTGTTTATAATAAATATAACATTAGCATAAACTAATACATTGAAGATGATCTATCATTCAAGTTTTGCATGTGGCAGTAACGTAAATTTTGTAATAAAATGAATTATATTCTTTAAAGCAGATTCGGAAGACAATTATTACAGAGCCAAAAGTTGAATGAAAATTTGCAATGAAATCCATTATATTTCTTTGATGTATAACTTTATTCCTCCTAAAAGGACTCGTATTATATGCCTTTTCTCACCTGCTTTACGTACGTAATATGTTTACAGTGTACATATCGAGACCTGCATTTACAGTGCAATATTTCTTTGATGTATAATATTTATATTTCTTTAATGTACATATCGAGACCTACATAATATGTATATTTCTTTGATGTATAATATTTATATTTCTTTAATGTACATATCGAGACCTACATAATATGTATATTTCTTTGATGTATAACTTGATTGACAAAATCGACAGTGCTATACTTCTTTTTAACCCCCTTCATTTCAACAACCCGCAGGTATAAGATCATGTTCTTTAGGAGCCTTTCCTTCCATTAAAAAAAAAAAAAAAGACTTTCTGATGACTCTCATAAATTCAATTTGCATGGAAGGAAGCAAAGGATATCTAAAGTACTAGAGTTATATATCATTTAAACTGTGGTAAGATCGGTCTATTATTTCAATGAGAACATAAACTAACGGATAAACTTTTGTAAGGAACTTATATAGAGAATAATAAAGTTTTAGTGATTTGCAAAATGAGAAAACTATAAAGTTTTTAAAAAAGTGAAATTAAAAAAAAAAAAATTCATTGGAGGCTTCCCCAACTCACCTATAAATGGCTCCGCCCCTGCCTTCATGGAAACAAAAGCTACGAGCTTGTCTTGACAGCCAGAAAGGAGAACTATATATGATATATAAATATATATATATATATATATGTAGTATAATTTGTTCACAGCCAACGGTTCCCATTTATATATTAAAACAAAACAAAAATATTTTCATCTTTCAAACATAAAGAGCCCTTACAAACTCCTCATTTCCCACTCTTATCCATTGAGCTAACTCTAACAAAAGTAGTATAATTTTTTTGTATTACGTAATATGTTTATATTTGGTTCGCCGGTTATAGATGAAATTTTTAAATTAGAGTTTGCTGACTTTTTAAAAACTAGTTATAATTTTTGTTAATATTTCAGAAAAAGATAAAAACTGAGATGAAAAAGTACAGTTTAATTGAGTTGAAATACAAATAAAATAATAATTTATTTTCTTTTTTAAATGGTAATATAATATAATTATTTTTACTGGAGCGCCACAGATTTTTTTTCTTCACCTGACAGTGCACTGCATACAAGCTCTTTCTTTTACAAAGTTATTATACTTCCTATCAATTTTTCAAAGATTCACAAGTATAAGAATTCCAGTTCTGAGGTACACTTTTCATTTTAGGCCTGGTAGAGTTTCTAGTTATTTTTTAATGGCCAAATGCCGTCAAAAGAAGACTAACGTTTATGTATAACAACCTTAACACATCAAAATTTGAAACTCGAGGAAAGCAAAACATGTTATCAATTAAAGTTCAATACCAAATACACAGACTCTTACTTATATTTATATATATATATATATAAGACTCTTGAACGTTGCATCTACTTCAGCCCAAATGTTGTCGAAGCCTCGGTGTAGGCATGAGACGGGCTCAGTTAAGGCCCAGGCCTGAGGTTCCTTATGTTTACCGAATACGGCCGAAACTACCCCAACGCTATTTTATCTAGACCCGTGAGAAGAAAATAACAGTTTTCCGAAAAAAAAAAAAAAAAATAATAAATAAAGTAATTAGTAGATTTTTAAAAATATCTAAAGTACATAACATTGAATAGCAAGCTTTATCAGATAAATGATTAATTGTATGATTGATGATCGGGAGTTATTATATGTCATGTATGGAAGGTTTTAATATGAATTCTTATAAATTAGAATATAAGTTATTATTTGAGCGTAATCATTTAAAAAATATTAGAGATATCGATTGTAATTTTAAATTTTTAAATAATAACTTGTTATATAAGTGAGTTATAATTTTAATTAATTATACTTAATTTATCAATAAAGATACAACGACTCACCGTAACAGTGAGTTGATATGAAAAGTTCAGAATTAAAGAGGCGTTTAACAAATAAATTTAAACATATATTTTTCATCTCAATTTTTTTTTTTTTTTAAAAAATCAATAAAAATTATACTTAATTTTTAAAAAATCATTCCATCCAGATTTAAAAATCTTAACTCAAAAAATCTTTCAGCAATACTCCCGCTGCAGATATTCCACGGTCTCAAGTCGCTGTCCCAGTCCAAACTAACACGTGGGTGGGCCTTAAGCACCAATCAAAATGGACGTAAAAGTTGGGTGGAAATGGCCCACCAACATCACTACGCCCAAAATTTTCAAACAAATGGGCATCTCTTTTGACCAAGAGCCAACAAATGGAAAATTATAAAAAGCAAATGGAAAATTATCATGCATCAGAATCAGATATATATAATAAAATAAAGTAAGCCTCCGATTAAAAAATTAATTAAAGATAAAATTTTTAAGTTAAATTTATTATTTTTTTTTAAATTAATTATAAATTTTATTAATTTTTTTTAAAAAAATTAAGATAAAAAATACTGTTTAATTAAAATTAAATTTAAATATTACATGGATTTAATTTATAGGCTAGTGTATGTCCACACATAATTTGTCCGTGTCAAGTTCGAAGTTTGGAGTGAACATTTCATAGATTCAACTCCGTAACTTTAACTTTTTTTGATTTAACTCAATCATTTTTTTTTTTAATTTTTTGTCTTTCTGAAAATAACAAAATATAAAACAAATCTAACTAATTAAAAAACTAATCACATGTATTATTGAAAATTACCGGACACAATTTTCCCTATTTTAGGGGAAAAAAAATCCTTATTACAAATGACCACGGCTCTTAAGAATCGGATCGAATTAGATTAAATTAAATTGGATTAAATTGAACGTGGTATTTGACATTTGCTTTAACTTAGGACAGTGCTTTACGGAAAAACACTCGCTCGACCAAACTAAGGAAATGGAAACCAACAGATCCCTTGACGGATTTCCCGTTAGATTTGACCAGATTTTTCAAGACACACCAGCGTGTGGTCTCCATTACTTCACGTGAGAGACTCGGTCACTCGCGACTTGCCTCCCCTCCAAAAAAAGTAACTTCTTGCCCTCCAATCACATATTGACACGTCACCATCTATTTGGGTTCTGGATGACGTGGCGAGCACTGAAGTTGGTACAGTTAAAATATTTTATTTTTTTAGTTTACTCTTTTTTTTTTTTTTTGGTTTGAAGGATATGATGGATTATGATATGAAGTGAGAAGGGAAAGCAACTCTGGTTTTATCTTTTGAAGTTCCTCCTATCTATCCACTTTTTTTGTGGGTTGGTTGGGTCCCTCAGTGCCTACTCCATAGCTTATTTCTTATTTGTTTATTCCACCTTTTTCTCTTTAGGTTTGCTGAGATCCTCTGTTGTGGAATTCCAAGGTAAGCCTCTTATTTTTCTCCTCTATTTGTGTTTCTGAATTTTTTATTATTATTACTATTATTCTTTGGAACTCTGTTAGTTATGTTGTTACCAAAAAAAAAAAAAAAAAAAAAGTGTTTTTGTCTTTAATTGTAGCTAGTTCTCTTAATGTTATTATGTTACTTTCTGAAGTGGGCTTTTTTTTGGTTACTTGCAGATTATGTTTCTCGCCTGGAATTTCAATTTTTCTTGTTGTTTGTTTGTAGTTCTCAACTATAGTACTTGTTTCTTTGAGATTGGTTGATCTGGGTACTCACAAAAATCCTGGCTTTTTTTTTTTGGCAAAAAAAAAACTGCTCTCTGTATAATTCAGTTTCCTTTTTTTGCTTCTTGATGATTGAAAAAATCCAAAGAATGTAAAAAAAAAAAAAAAAAAAGAAAAAAGAAAAGAAAAGAAAAAAGAAAAGAAAAGAAAAAAAACTGACTTTTTAGTAGGTGGGTTGGACAGGTTTAGATATTTTTTTGTCTAAGCACTCTAGTTTTGGGTTGTGATATATATGTATATATATATATATTTAATTGGTGAAGAAATGATAGGAATGTGGATCTTGTTGTGAATTTTGGTGATAGTATTTACAATTGTGAGTGGAAATTGTGGTGAAGAGAAAGTATGAGAGGAGAAAAAGATGCGGAAAGAGCGTGGAGTCCTATGTTTCCTAGGCTTCATGTCAATGACACAGAGAAAGGAGGGCCCAGGGCACCTCCAAGGAACAAAATGGCTCTCTATGAGCAGTTCAGCATTCCTTCTCAAAGATCTACTTCAGGATCAGCCTCGATTTTGCCACGTGCGCAAAATAGTAGCTGCGACATGGTTTCTTCGACGTCCTCGGGCCGAGTGAGTACAAATGTCTAGATCACTCTATGTGCTTTTGCACTTTGTTCATGAATTCTACTGTCGATCAATTTGCTTCCTTTTGGTTGGTTGTAAAATTCTCTCTTTTAAAGTATTATAATTTATTAAAGCAATATTCCTGCCTTCTTTTGGTTTCTATACCCTTAAGAGATTATTTCATTTTCGAATGAGGGAATAAAATTGTTTGCTCTCTTTCTTGTTCTTCGGTTTAATAAGCATTATTATTTCATAAAATTTCTCAGATGACAAATCTCTAATACTTGAATTCCTTGGCTTATTTACTATTTTTTTTGGTCTGATTTAAAGAAATGATTTCTATCTGTAGCATTCTGCATATCGAAATATGTTTATCCAGTACCGCAATGCCTCGGTACGTCCTTATATGGCCGAGAAGCTTCATCATTCTAGTTCTTCCGGTGGGACTAAGTTAAAAACTACGACGAGAGATATTGAAAACAGTTCCACGGGACCAACAAATAATCCAAACTCAAATACCACTGAGCCGTTTTTATTGGCTGCTGAATCTGATTTGTCTGAAGCACGCAATCTGTCACACTCTAAGAGCTTTTCATTCCAGGTGTACGTAAATGACGAGGATGGTTCCATTCCTAAAGGAATTACACCGCAGCTTACAACTGATCAGGAAAGCAAGGAGAGGAAAAGTTTTCCTCATTTGAGCTTAAGCTCTACTCCGCAACATAAAAGTCAACACGAAAACGATAAGTCGAGTCACTCAGTGAGGAACTATTTTGAAGAGAACACAAATGTGTCTCAGACTAGTCCAGATCGTTTTGAAAGGTTTTCCTCTGTTGCAGTTGCTAGAGATGAAGATTCCGAAGATAAATTACCGTATCCATTAACTGCAGCCAATAACTTTGAAACTTCTACGCCATCACATTCATCTTTGAATCAAGGAAATTATAGTTCCAAGGCTGTTTTGAACAAAGCACAACCCCAAGAAGAATTTGTGGCCTTACGTGACAAAGTGACCCAGAGAGGCGATAGTCTGGTGGAACCTGCGAGAGGCATGGTCGAAGAAATTTCTTCAAAGGTGAGAATGACAAGTGAATCATGCTTGAGGCAACATCGTGGAGATGAAAGAAGCACCGAATGGCTTGGAAATGGCATCGAGTGTCAAGAAGAGAAGACCTGTGGTACTCCAGTGGACAGACGTATGGTGCTTTTGAGATTTCCATGGTTGATGCTGTATTGGATTTGAATGTCCGCCCTGATGATATCGTAGGAATGATAGGAGAAAGGCAATTTTGGAAAGTAAGAAGAACGATCACCTAGTAAGTACCTCCATCTGGTAATTTCTGTGAGCATATCATTTTTCGAATCATCTAATATATCTGTGCACCTTTCTTGCTTGATAATTCTTTTTGATCTATTTCTATGCTACTATTTTCAGTCATCAGAGGATCTTTGCAGTGCAAGTGTTCGAGTTGCACAGACTGATAACGGTATGCTTGCTACAAAGAGATGTTTGCATAGATGCATGTATACCAAAGCACGCATAGGCACATTCCATATTTTTGTACAATTTTGGAAATAAAACTTGAAAATATACAATTTGGAACAGGTTCAGAAGTCGATTGCTGGATCACCTGATATACTGCATGAAGACGGCCCTTATTTGCACAAGCCTGTGCCGAAAGCATCTCCGGCAAAGAAGATTCAGTCTGAGTACATCCTAGAGCCGCTGGCACCAATTGTCAAACCAAAAGGTCTGCCAAATACGGGCACTGAATGTAATCAAGAGGATGTGGTTAGGAAGCTTCCTCTTCATTCTGTCAACAACAACACAGGCAAAGGACTCGTTGTCAAACAATCAAATTATGGGGAGCACTTGAGAGACCCGCCGTCCGCTCCTACAACCACTAACAAATCAGTCGCCTTGCCTTTCCACTCTCCACCACCGGGAAATCAGTGGCTAGTTCCTGTCATGTCACCTTCTGAAGGGCTTGTTTACAAGCCCTACACCGGGCCATGCCCCCCGACTGCAGGTTTCGCTGTGCCAAACTATGGCAGCTGCGGCCCTATGAGCCTAAATCACGAAATCCTTGCTGGAACACCACCTCCATTGTGTCAGACATATTTCCCTCCACCTTATGGCTTGCCAGTTATGGGCCCTCTTGTATCAAACTCAGCTGTGGAGCAGATTATTCCGTTGGGCGTAGGACGTGCAATTGAGCAGAATATCACTCGTCATCCAAGGAAACTAGCTTCGCAAAACCGCATGAGAGTTCGTGTAACGTATCAAGTCAGATGAGTTGTGCGAATTCCTGCCGTGGTGGAGCAGTTCAGGCTGCGAAAGGGAGCGAGTTACAGAGAAGTGCGGCGACTAGTCCTTCAGAGAGGAGCCGAGGAGATGAACTTCCTCTTTTCCCCGTGGCACCAACTGCCAAGGAACCTGAGAAAAAGACACAACCGACGAAGCATCAAACTCGCGTTATCAAGGTTCTTCCGCACAATCCCATATCAGCAACTGAATCGGCGGCTCGGATATTCCAGTCCATACAAGAAGAAAGGAAACATCTGCGGCTTGTTTCATCTTAAGACCCTGGCAAATGCACAAGAGAAGTACATGTTGTAGTCTTGTTCAAAAGTATGATAATTTTGTGTCTGTAATATTCTATTTCATTTCTCCAAAGTGTTAATAAGATGTGAATACAAAATCTATTTTCCTCCTTATTTTTTGCTGTCAAGTAAAAACTTTAATGTTCAACAACCTTACTGCAGTTTAGATTGAGGCATAAACATTCTGGACAATCAAAGAAGTCTTCATGTGAAAGCTTAATCCAAAAGACGGTGGTCCGTGTTTTATGAAAAGGAAGTATTAGGTAAATAGATATTTTTTTAACACTTATTTAAACGGATAACCTTTTTTTTTTTTTTTTTTAAATAGATAATATCCATTTTTACTGAGTGAAAAAAAAATATTTATATTGGTCAATTATTGATATCATTTAATCAATTTACTGATTAATCATTTTTAATAAAACAATCATCTTTTAATTTTACAAAGCTTCGCAATTTAATTGAAAAAAAAAAAAAAACAGAGTTAGTAAGAGCTAAGAAGGGGCGCTACTGTAGTCATATTTTTATCAAGGAGGAGTTAATGTGAGTTTTATATAGTTTAGAGGGCCGTTAGTGTAATTTTATATATTTTTGGGGTTAAAACTCTAATTTTGGAATTTGGAGTTACTGAGGTTTCAAGAGTTCAGACGGTTCGTAGTTCCCAGGGAGTGAATTGGTAATATGCAGCAGGGAGTTTCCCACCAAAGAAATCTTAAAACAAAAAAAAAAAAAAAAAAAAAAAAAGGTTTTTTTAATTGGCGATTCCCATAGAGTAAAGCTTCATTCCTCGGACTAAAAATGGCTTCCAATACAGGACCCAAAAAGTTACAACCTCCATTACCATCATCATCATCAGCTCCGCCGCCAAAAATCAACGTCCAGAAATTCTCGGAGTCGCGAGCCGCCGAGCTCGAGTCCCTCCACTCCGTCGTGGCCGTCCGCTTGAACGGCGATTTCAGGTCCAAGCGAAGCAAGAGGCGCCGGACCACCTCCTTCGACAGCAAGGCCGCTCGGAGACGCCGCAAAAGGCCGCGACATCCCGACTCATCGAAGAAGAAGACCTATGAAGACGACGACGAAGAAAACGAAAACGACATTAGAGTTTCTCGTCGTATGCGAAGGAGAGCTCAACTTAGGATGAATCCGGAGAAGGGCTTTTCTACTACTGGGGACGGGACGAAGAGGCTCCGGACCCACGTTTGGCACGCCAAGAGGTTCACCATGACCAAGCTCTGGGGTTATTACCTTCCTCTTGGTCTCCACGGCAGGTAAGTTGATTATCATTTATATATGTGTATATATTTGTGTTACTGCTTTTGTCTTTTATATATATATATATATATATATATATGTTTGTAATTGATGTTGTAGAGGAAGGGGTTCTAGATCTCTGTTGAAGTGTTTCAGAGATGGAGTTCTCATCCATGATGCAAGCTACCAAGTTGCTGTTCAATTGGAGGGTTCAGAGGTTAGCACAATATTTTCTTTAACTTCAGTTTTTGGTTAAAAAAAAAAAATACGAATAATAAATAAAGTTATGAAATTTATGACTTAGTTGAAAATTTTATAATTTTTTGTTCATGTACTGCATATCCAGGACTCGTTGTTGTCAATTCTAAGAATGGTACTCGAGCCCTCTCCATCTGCTCATTCTGGTGGCCTTTCGGACTCTGTCATATCCGGTGCACTCTACGCAAATGCCATGGTGGGTTATCTGGTTCTAGTACAATTTTTTTTTTTTACTCTGAAATATAATGTCTGAAAGTTTGCTAAACGTTCTATTTTGTATGTTTCAGCTTCATCGTATCGGTGCGCCAGTTTCAAAACCAATTGCTCCTGTGATGTATATGTGGCGACCTCGTTGCTTGCAGAACAAGGGCAATGATGTTGCTTCCGTTGATGATCAAGGACTTGAGAAAGCAGAGAGTACCGAGTCTCATTCTTGTTTTCGCCAACTTTGGGTGTGGATTCATGCTTCTGCTTTTAGTGAAGGATATGATGCTCTGAAGTTAGCTTGCGAGAAAGAGGTAAACATAACATTCAAGCCTAGGGAGCCTATAAGATCACAATGGAAAAAGCTACAGAATTTAAAAAACAGAATTTTAGGTGAATTCAGAGGCCATTGAAGTTCCCCACTAGCTCATAGCCTACAAACAAAACAGTCTTTTGTTTTGTTACTATTGGAGTAATTGATTCCATGATTGCTGCTCACCTGGTTGGCAAATAGAATGTTTTGGCTCAATATGGAAACTGTTTTTCTAATTTTGCTTGGTTGGCAAGTGACTGCTCTTTTTCTATTTGATTGTAAGTTGTATTTATTATTTGTTATTAATATTATTTGGTTGAATATTCAGATGGTTGAGAGGGGCGTCTCGGTTAATTTTTTTCACTTGAGGGACAGCTTGCAAATTGGAAGTGATGGGATCAAAGGCATTTCAGCTTCTTCAAAAGACGCTACATATTACTCGTGAGTTCCTTAGACGTTATTTTAAGTTTTGACGAGTTCAGGAGTTGGGGATGAAAAAATGATGTTTGGATTTACAGGACTTCGGAGGATTCTTGGCAAAGGGAGAAAAATGCAGTTGCTGTAGCCGATTATGATTCTCAACACAAAACTTCTGTACTTGAAAAAGAGGATCACATAGCTTCTAAAGCAATCTTATCCCTTAGTGTCATGGATCCCCGTGCAACGACAAAGATAGGAACCACTGCTAATGTTCAAAAGCCAACATCTAGCGATAAGGTTGGTGATGCTACAGGAACTGAAATTAGAGAGCACGCTGATGCAGTAGGAATTGCAGACAGGAATAAGTTGAGGTCAGATCCTGGTGGCGATGACACCGAGTTTGCCGAACTTTGTGGGATGCTGAATCTGGCATAATTTCTCCTCTAGCGAGAGTGTTCTTTGCCAGGAAAAGCATGAGCTGCATAAGAACTTCTTTTGCCTTGATGATCCAAATCAAACTAAGGTCCAATGCGCTAGATGTTGCCCCATTTTGCTTTTGAAAGATGAGAACAAGAAGGGCTTGGCTATTGGGTAACCTCTTTTGCCTTGCCTATTCTTCCAGTTATTTTTCTTATTTAAGATTTCTTAATGTATTGCCTTTGCAAAAGCAGGGTGTATTATTTTGAAATTCAACGAAAAGTGTTTGGTGCCTGATTTCTTTTTTTCTTATTACTTTTAGATGGTCTGTTATACTCCCCTTAAGTTGGGTCAGGGCCTTTTGGGTTCCGCTTGTTTCCAAGGGTGCTCATGCAATTGGTTTGAGGGAGAAGCACTGGGTTGCATGCGAAGTAAGCGTGCGCATGTTAAGTCCATACGGTTCTGAGTCCTAGGTTAATAAACTCCGCATCTAAATCTTGCACTCCTTTTTGCAGGTTGGTTTGCCATATTTTCCGTCGATTTTCCTGATTGCAATGCATATGCATGCTTAAAGGCAACTGAAGCTGCCGGCTCTAATCTTAAAGAGGAACTTCGCCCTCCGGCAATAAGACCTTTGAGAATTCCCATTCCACCGCCCTGGGATAGTGTCCAGGTTTCTTTAAACAGAGTTCTCACAAGAGTAGTGGATCCTAAAGAAAAACAGGACAATGGCAATTTAATAGCGAAATCAGAGCATGCGTGTTGTGATGATAGGTTACTTGATGGTCATGATACTTCTTCAGATTGTTCTGTAGCAAGGACATCTTCGTCGCTGACTAATTTCTTGCATGAAATCAAAGGCAATCATCTACTTCTATTTCCTCAAGTAGCCGATGAAGGACTATTTCTCAAACTTGCCAATGATGAAAACAAGCTTCGGCTGGCCCAAAATGGGATTTCTAATGTTATCTACAATAGTAAACTATGTTTCCTTAGGGTTTTTCTCCATGCTTACAAGGAAGGCTCTTTTGAAGAGGGAGCTTTGTTTGTGCACCTCGCCTTACTGATATACACTGTGGACTTCAAGGTAGGTAGTTTTTAAGCTTCTTTTATATATGTGTTTGCGTGTGTGTGTGTATTTAAATTTGCAACTATTTTAAGAAAGTCTCTTCTTTGTCTTCAAATGAGTGGCAATTGAACTTTTACGATTCTTCTAAGAACTGCTTCAGAATAAAACAACAGATATACACCAATTTTGATGTCGATAAATATCCGTTTAATGTATATTTCAGTCAAGTGAACATGGAGGGAGGACTTCAAATTCCCCCGTCTGCGTAACATCATACTTCAAAGAGCAATCTTCAGGAAGTGGAAGCTCCAAATGCCAGAGGACATTACTGCTAGGGAATCTTATCGTTTGCCGATAGGCTTTGTCACAACAGGATTTGTCAGGGGGAGGTGAGCACAATGGTGATCCTTTGCTTTTATTCAGCCATTTGTATTCTGAATTTGTCTTTGCTTATGGAAATACAACTTTACACGCAGCAAGAAGCCGGTGGCAGAAGCATTTGTGAGGCAGTCTTACTTTCTCATCTCAGGGAAGAGCAATGGAGCAATTTTCCTGCGAAGCAAGGCGGAGAGAGATTTATGTTATTGTAAGGAATCTGCGATCGACAGCGTATAGACTAGCTCTTGCCACCATAGTTTTGGAACAGCAGGTAGAGGATGTGGAGTCCCTTTGACATGTTTTTGTTTGTTGATGTGGTAGAGAACACAAGGCACCACCTTTTAATTTTTGACTCCGAGTTACTGATATGTACAGCGGCCGAATTCTCAAAGTAGAAAGAAAAATTGAGAAAAGCACAGAATGCAGGTTTGAATTTTTGTTTCAACCATCTTATGAGAAAAAAAGGATGCTACACTCGCATGTAGCATTAAAAACCAAACAGATTAATGGCTCCCAAGTCCAACCCCTTAAAAAAACAACAATTATAATTTTTTATTTTTTTGACTTTTTTTTTAAATTTATTTTCCGTTTGAGGTGACATTACAACTGTACTACCTGTCGTTTTTCATAAGCAAAAATGAATCTAAACGTTTTGACATTTTCATTTACCTGAATGGCTGAAATTTTAGAAACGGCATTTTATATGTAGTGTGTTGTTTTTCCATTACGATCAAACGATATTGTCGCTTTTATGAATCAAAAGATTGTTCTGTCATTTTTTTTGGCTCCAAAATTGTCGTTGGCATACTGTACCAAAAAAAACGACATCTTGACGAAGAAGCAAGTCCTTTTATGGGCAATGTCGATTTTCTTCGTGGAAGTGAAAATCTGAGAGAATTTATTATCATAACGACATGTCGTTTTTAATGTGAAGTAGAAACGACAGATCGTTTTTTAATTCTCGAGTTTCATTTCAAACGACATGTCGCTTCTTGAGTAAGACGCTTATCTTTTTATTTAAGATCATGAACTCAAAATCACAACTTCAGATATTTATTTATTTGCAAGACAAGTGAAGAATAATGCCCTTTTATTCTCTAGTGTTTACAAATATCAGAAAACACGGAATATCCATGACCACCATAATAGAAATGGGCTCTCGAGCCAGGTGAACGGTATATGGTGAGCAGGTGAACGGTGTATGAGATAAATATCATAACATTCGAGTTTAGTAGCGACCGAATAAGATTCGTCTGAATTTTGAACTCCACACCTTCCTTAGGAAAGTATCCACTCCCCATTTGAGTTGACTTTTGCTCATCTTGAATCGTAGTAGGTATTGTTGTCCCTTTAAGATATTGAGTTCAAATTCATTTTTTTTAAATAGAGGCGGAGCCTTTCAATTTTCAGTGATGATAGTCACCCCACTCACTTTAAATTTCGCTTTTAAGCATTAAAAATCTACACGAGGTTCAGAATCCTCTTCCAATAAGTGATAACAGTCCTTTGATCGCTGATATCAATCCTTCTTTTATTTTTATTTTTTCATTTGCAAAACTTTTTTCTCCTGCAAATTTTTAAGTTAACAAATAATAAGTAGCTACAGTAAAAAAGTACGATCTGCTTCTGATTCTGGTTTTGTGATTTTTAGGACACATAATGTGAACAAGGGATATGAAAGTGGAAAATCAATTCGAAATACATAGATATATACACATATATACATAGTCATATATATAGCATTTAGGAAATCGTACATATTTTCCCCTTACAAAAGGAAATAGTACGTACGTACACATTATCGTACCCATTATAGTGGACTATTTTCCTTATTTTGCTAGAAATAATGGATTCTTCCTTTAATTTGTAATTCTGCCCCGCATAATCTATTTCCGTTTTATTGAGGCAAAAAGAAAAAGAAACTTTCCGTTAATTTCCCTAAAAATCTTTGTTTACGATAATAACCAGCATATCTCATCTTCATTAATTTTTAAATTGGAGTCTTAAATTAAAATATGTTATTTGGCTCTTTCTCACATAAATATATATATATATATATATATTCCTTGAATTTTCCTAAAAAAACTTTATTTCAATTAATAACCAAAATAAAAGTAAATATATATTCCTAGAAAATAAAGGAACATAAATAAGAGAGGTAAAACAAAAGCATGAAAAGGGAAAGTTCCGTCCATTTTTTCAATACTAGTTGACGAGCAAGTGCAGCACAGACCAAAAAAAAAAAAATCTATGTCGCGGTGAATGGACCATTGCATGGTAGTGTCTAGGAGAAAGACGAAAGCTCTGTCGATAATGTAATAGAGCACTTGATTATGTTATTTTTACAGCAAATAATAGATCGAGAGTAGAGACTTTTATGTTTTCTGTCTTTTCGCAACACTTGATGCCTGAAAAAATTATGGCTGGAGTAATAACCCAAAACGTAATTTTCTAAAGACAATTAAAGTCAAAATAAGAGGTATTTTAAAACAAAAAAAAAAAAAATTGCTTAGGATTATGAAAGGAATGAAACAAAATCTGTATTGTTATTTTTTTTTTCAATATATATATTTCAAGTGTTTATACTTTTTAACTTCAGACAATTCATTTTCAACTAAACGTAAATTTTCAAACTCAAATTAATTTTAATCAAAATATCTTCAAAACTCCAACTCAAATGCATCAACCAAATAAGATTAATCTCACACTTTAATCTTAATGAGTCAGTAGCAATTAACTCTTATATTTTATTTAACCGAGACACACTATATACAAGATATGCGTTTACATTTTTACCCTTTATTTCAAGTTAAATATAAATAAAAAGCATTGAACTTGAAGAAAACTGAAAATAAACATTAACATGATTAAATAATCCCTTACAACTTTTCCCTTGTCAACTTTGACAACCATTTGAAAATCCAGGACCCCCAAAATAGAAATATGTCCCAAAATTTCCATCCTTGTCTTCTCCAACATCCAAATTATAGCATGAAGGCCTTGTGGCACAAGGTACAAGTTGCTCCGGATCTCTTAAAGCACCATTTTCATCTACGTACTTGATGTTTCCAACATAACTTGCTTTCCCAATCCAAAACCTTCACTTGGAAAATGCCCACTTCCCATATCAGTTTGCGCATGGAAACCCCCCATTATTATTGTTTATGATCTCGCCGCCGCAGTTTATTGCATCAGAACTGTCGGCCAGCGCCGTGAAAATTGACCCCGGCCAATATCCTATTGCATTGTCATCAAGTTGCAGCCACCAATGTCCGGTCTCGCTTCTCTGTCCAATAGATATATACAAAAGTTAAATTATCACTTATGTCTAACATCACATAATAATTTTGACGTGTTATGTCTTTCATGGATATAAAAATATATATATATAGAGATATTATACCTTGAATATGTATATGTTCATACTGTATTGAGGGCCATTGTAGGTGTGGAAACATAGTTTATCTTCGAACCTAAAGCAAATTGCTTGTTTACTTGTACGAAGCCGGGACACCCAAAATTGAAACAACCTGTGCAATTATAGCCGTCCTTCTGGTTAACAAAGTCACATGAAAACAAAAATTTTCTTATTGTTAGGGAGAAAAGAGAGAGAGAGAACCCTCTAAACACCAAATACATAGGACCGAAATCCTTGTGTTCCCACCTGTTAAGCTAGCCCCAATATGGTTATATAATTAGTATACACTTGCGTGAAATTTAGTTGTGAGTTGTGACTAAATCAATCATTGTGTAGGTATATACCAAGGGATAATTTTTTTATATTTATAAAAATAAGAGCAAGACTTACAGTCCAGTATATAAACGACTTTATGAAGGTGTCTTCTGAATAAACTTGTATTAATAGTGAAATGATTTTATCATATTTTTGAAGCGCAAATTAAGAATATTATTTAACTTTCAAAATTAAATAATATTATTTGACTTACCATCCACCCAACTTCCAAAGTGTTCAATTTTTCTGCTGTGTGCCTGATAAAACCCAAACTTGAGCTAAACTAAATTCTTCACCATATGTTGTTGGAGTCCACAAGTTGAGATTTGCTTCAACTCCATAGTAATTTCCACCCTTCAAACTAACTTGGGCGTACTAAAATCACCAATATCGAATAGGAAAAAAAAAAAAATCCTGATTAATGTAACACTAAATGGAGGAAGTGGGGAAAATTGAGAAAGTCATGAAAGAAAAAAAAATTCAAATCTAAATCATTACATTTTAGAATTTTGTACCACACTATTTTTTTTTTTGAACCTTTATGGTATTCAAATATTAACAAAAACTATCTATGAAATTCTGTATTAGAACACAAACATTCAAATGAACGTTAAAATGCAACCTAGAAGCCGTTACCTCAGTGACCAAATGTAGCATTGGACACGTGATAGGAATTAGGCCCGTTTCCGTTTGTGGGAATATTGAAAGAGGCAACAGATTTCGTTTTGCGTTAAAATGGGTATTGTTCCTTCTGGACAGTCTCCATTCTCATGCCATTCTTGTAATAGCATTATTTGATCGTCTTTTGGTAATTATATGACATTTTGAATTTGAACTTGGCTGCATCTGCTGCCGCAAACTTTTAATATATAAGTGCACTTTTTTATTTTAATTTTCTCAATTTACAGCCTTAACGACAGACAAACAAATAATATATTTACATGTATTCTTGAAAAGCATATTGAAATATATGGTTAAACATTGATGATATTTCTAGGTCACTCTGGTAGTTGAGATTTCCCTGCAATAGCAACAATAATTTAAAAAAAAAAAAAAAACCCAAAAAAAAAGTAATATAACAAATGATAAATCTGAAAGATATGGTTCTCCTGTTAATATACAAGATGTATAGTTTTTCACTAACAATATACATTTTTCAGGTTCAATCACGAAAAAGAAAACCTCTATGGTATGATTTTTAAGAAGCGGATGATCAAAAGCAGGATGCCGATAGATACCGACACAATCTATCACTTCACCATTTTTACTTTGTAAAATTGAAAAGCATATGCATGAACAACATTTTTCTCATAAAAATATTGTGCCTTAATTTAAAATATAAAAAAGAAAAAAAAAACTAGAAAAAAAGGTCTACAAATTAACTCTATTGTTTTGACTGTTCCCTTGTGCTTTAAAAATTCTAGATCATGATGGATCCTAGATGCATATTTTCTTGCCTCTGCAAAATCAAAGTGAAGTAGAAAACACAAAGTTAACAAGGCGACCACTAGGATTTTATGATTTTTGCAACCCATTAACTTGGATACAATGAAAATGAAAAATCATATATATTTCTATGGAATACAGATGTCTTGTATAAGTTATGTGTGTGTCTATATGTATATATATATATATATATATATTTATATACTCTTTAAAATGAGCCTGTAATTATTATTTTATTGAGGTCTTTTATTGCGCTAATCATGAATTAATCCACTTTCAATGACAGAATATTGTTTTCCTAAATATTAGATCTATATTAACGTTTCCTTATCAGATTTTAATGTTATAAAGGTAGATGTTAATGTACAATTTTTTTAAAAAAAATGTTTTCAAATGAAAAAAAAAAAAAAAAAATCGGTTAGCTCTGCCCCATTTGGGAGTTGGACTAATAAATGGGGTGCAATGATGTTTACTTTAAAGATTAATTTGTTTGATTAAAAATACTGTATTTCTTGATTGCTTTAAATAAATTTTTTACACCCATTATTGTTAATTAATCAACAAAGTTGAATGGGATTACAATCTTATGATTTTTTTTCCCCTTCGCGTTGGAACGTTTTATTATACATAAAATCTGTATCTTCCTTATTGTTGATTTGTTTTAACTAGTGTTACAGATTGGTGTATTTACTTTACTAGCTATTTTTTATCTTTTTTTTTTTCCTTTAGAATAACTTTATTAGCTTTACTTGTTAGAAGGATTGAGAATTGAATTTTGTCACAGCGAGGAAAAAGATTTTAAATTGGTTATAATGATAGGTAGTTTTTGCCTACAAAGTTTATAATTAAAAAAAAAAAAAAAGGAGGGAAAAGAGTAAGAAATTAATTGCATTGAATCTAGCCACATCAAATTCATATTTTTAAAATGGAATGTATTAATTGGTGTAGCTATAAACGGTATGATGGTTGGCCATGAATATGGTCAAACTGGATATGATCTGTTTTCTTCACATTTGTCACATAGAAGATAAAAAACGAGTATTTTCTGGGATCTTTCAACATATTTATGTCGATCCATAAATAACAATTTCAATAAAAGAGAAAAGGGGCATCAACCTCATCCATATGGTCATGTCAATGGAGTCTTGTATTTAATTACTATGTTCTTTCGGGAACATATTTAAGTGTGCTTTTTCATAAATGAATGAAGCACCATTATCAAATAATCTCCATTTTTATTTGAAATTTTTATTTGAACACCCAAATCAAAAAACATTTTCAAACTGCTATTAATTGTTGTTTCAGCAACAAACACTGTATGATATGCAAACTTGAATATTTTCTTTTTCCTTTTTTTTTTAATGACTACCAAAATGTACATTGATACATCTCTTTTTTTTTTTTTTTTTCTGTTGGGGGGGGGGGGGGGGGGGTGGGTGGTGTGTGAATGGACATTGATACAACTTTCCTAAACTTATCTTGGAGAAACGCCAGTAAAGTGCTCATAATGTGGAAAAAGCTCACTTCTTTTATCTTCCCGTCAAATGGGCTCTACAAGGCCACTACAAGGCCGACGAACAATTAAAAAAAAAAAAAAAAATCAGTAAAACAGCAAAAAAATGCATCCTGGATTGATGCTAATGGCTTTGGCTCTCTTTCAACTTGCAACAGGAGCCCTTTCCCAACCGCTCCAATTGTCGCGATCTTTTAAAACAATATGCCATGGCTGCTCCAGGATGCTACTTCCAGTCACCATCATAGAATTATGTTTCAAAAACCGAGAATGGAACAATGGTATGCTAAAAAATAAAAAAAATGGCGGAAGGAGTTTTGGCATTAGTGATGACATGGATCACCTCAACTGGGATTATCACAGAGCTCCAACAGACATACGCACTCGATATGAGGAGTGTGCGGGAACATGTCTACTGGCTGTAGGCTCTTCAGCTTGTAACACCCTTTTATATTTTGTTCTGCCTGCATAGCATCTTTTTATTAAGTCATCTGGCTGGAAACTTAAGAACTCTGAGACAGTTTTGTAGATTGTGAGACATACCACTCCATGACAGAGGTAATCAAGGTCACGTGCGCAGGTTGCTGGATTACACGATATGTAAACTATGCGAGGCGCCTTGAGCTTTAGGAGAAACTTAATTAACTTCATGTGCATTCCCGGTCGGTTTGGATCTGCACAATTAGTGTATTTTAATAAATAAGGCCAAAGCAATAAACACAAATGGCAATGTAGAAGAGCAAAGCTAAGATCTAATTCAAGGTTAAGGGCAGTAAAATAGGGAAATTTGGACTTTCTAGTAAAGGTTGAAACCGTAATTCTTTAACTACTTAACCTGAAATCACAATATCAGGTCTAGGGAAATTGTTCCCGAAACTTGCATCGATTTTATTCAGATCCCCTTGCACAAATGTTGCATTGTGGATTTGGTTCAGCTCGGCGTTCAGACGAGCATCTGAGATTGCTTGTGCAACTACTTCGTATCCATAAACATGTTTGACCCTGGTATGTAATACATAACAAAAATAAGTCAAACGTGTCGCATGGGTTAGACATGGCATTAAATGAAATGAATAGTTGAGAGAATCACCTTCTAGCAAGAGTCAGACCAATGGTGCCAGTCCCACAAAACAGGTCTAGAACAATCTCCGTGCCATCTCCTCTGAGACCAGCACTCTCTTCTATAAGTCTATATAGAACTTCTGCCTAAAAGTTTTGAGTTTTGTTCATTTAACATCATGAATAGTATGAGACTATTAAATGAGCTATTTATTACGGGAACAGTTATGTGAAAATGAGAGCGGGTTTGAATTTTGTCATACTACACACCTGATGCGTATTCGTCTGGAAGAAAGAGTTTGCTGATATCTGAAAAGTAAGCCCTCGTAAGGTTTCTGTGATGGATGGCTTCCATACAAAGTATATTCGTGTCCTCCCCAACAGAAGTGTTACCGACAGAAGTATTTACATTATTCATCACGCTGACCTAAGAATCATAAAACAAAAATTAACTAACAAGAAATACTATTTGTAAATTAATTACACACAAATCACGTATCTGAAGGGATTCGACACTAAAGTTAAGTTAGAAATTAGAAAAACAAACCACTTCAGGGATAGCTGAAACTCGGTCAACAAGGGGCTTCAGGAGCTCTGGCTTGTAAGATGAGGTACAAAATTAACCATGAGTTCGGGAAGACCAGTGTTCAAGTTCCTGGGATTAAAATTACATCTTAACTGTTTAGTTCAAGAGGAATACAATGTTTGTTATGACACTACTGACATCCATGAAATCCAAACGGGAGGGCAATGATCAGTAAGTTAGCAACGAGAAAAATTCATAGTAACTATAAACACGACGAGGATTGAAAAAGGTTGATAAACAATCAGCATTAAAAACACCATAGTACCTTCCAGTTCTCAGCATAAGATGCTTGAGAAAACCCTTATGAGAGTGAACATTATAGGGAGAGAGTTCTAAATCTATATCTCTCCAACAATCTTGGATAGTTGCAAGAACCTATGGAAAAAGATACACTAGTAAAGATAGGTAGGATAATACAATCACCACGATGCTAATTAAACAATTTACCAATCCTCAACTAGCAAAAAATGGAAAAACCACGAGAAAACAGGTAGAAAAATAGGGAATACCAAATTAGCAGGCTCACTTTGCAGCAAACACCTGTTGACATTTAAAACCTTATCGAAAAATCCAGGAGCATGCAGTCCCAGAGCATAGTTCATAATCTTATCTCCCTCATTCTTTTCCGCTAACAATTCTTTGGGTACCCATCTATCAGGGCCAAATGAAAACTCCATCTGTGGCAAATAAACTATAGATAAGATTTTTTCCCTTCTGGTAATCAATTTCGAACTGGTTTAGAATAAAATTAGTACAAATTATGGAACTGAGAACAACAGATTCCACAAGGTCAATAGAACTAAGAAAATTTACATAAAGAGCAGACCTTGTTCCTGTAATGAAACTGGATATCGCAGGGAGCAATGGGCTTCATAATTTCGAGAGATTCCAATTCCGATTGAGAAAATCTCCCAACATGTATCACCAAGTCGCAGACTTGTTGCTCCTTGGCTCGCAGCTGTGCCTCATAAGACAAATTCTGTGTTTTACACCCTCCACAGTAAGAAGCATACTCACAAGGGGCATCCACCATGTCCCAATGAGGAGATATTGTCTTTACTTTTGTCACCTGCACTTTTGAAACCCCCAAAGAGACAGCTTTTAATACCATTATTTCAACTCCTATATGACACTACCTAGTCTCTTAATCCAGCCAAGTTCTTGCTCTTAACATCGAATTTCACCATAAAATAAACCATCAAGATACGAATATTACCGTCGTTGACTCATAATAAAGTTAAATTTGACGTCTTAATCCAAAATTTTCTTCTATATTCCGACCACCATTCCCAAAGAACAACAAACGTACTCACAATCAGCCTAAAAACCATAAACTCCAGATTTTTCCATTTTCGTCTCCTAAATTTTCTAAGCAGCCAAACAAAATTCGGAAAAGTTTCCTACCATACGACACTAACTAGTCTCTCAACGCAGATTTCATGATTTTCACCATCAAGATATGAATTTTAGGGTCAATGACTGATAATCAAGTTAAATTTAACGTCTTCATCCAACATTTTCTTCTAAATTCCGACCATCATTCTCAAGTTACAACAAATGTACTAACAATCAGCAAAAACGGACCAGCTTCAGCTGGCCAAAAGCAGCATAAAATCCATAAAGCTCCAAACTTTCCCATTTTCGTCTCCTAAATTTTCCGAGCAGCCAAACAGAAACTGGAAAAGTTTTAGTTTCGTACCTCAGCATAGCTACCCTTCCGGCGAGTGACGCGGCCGATGAAGCGCTCGCCGGGGAGGGCACGGTCGCACATGACGACGAACCCAGAGTCGGCCACCTTGCAAAGACCTTTCCCTTTGAAAGCGAGCGACTCGCAGACCAGCTCCACCGTCTGTCCTCGCTTCGGAAAATACGAGCTCGACTTGTCAACAACGTTGTTGTTCGATTGCTTCGTCGTGTCGGACTCGGCTTGCTCCGAAGCCAGAGAAGCGAATGGGATAGAGGAGAACCGTAAGGTCTTGGCCAGCCATGGGCGCGTGGTGTACACGTGCCTAAGGCCATGGCTCGGCACGGTGGTCGCCATGCTCATCTCTGCGACGAGTCCGAGGAGGGAAACGAAACGAAATTTTTGGCTTGGTTTTGGGATAGAGGGTATTTTGGGTATTTGAGTATGTTTAGCACTGATGTCCTTATATTTGTCACTTTTTCACAATTTATCTACAAAATTTTAATTTTAACATTTATTTACTAAACCATTTTAATTGCTATTATATTTTCATATGAGTTAATTTTTAATTAAATTGATTTTAAAATCTTACTGATGTTTCATATGAAAGACAAAAAACAAAATTTTTCATTTTTTAAATTAAGGGAGTGTTTGGTGAATGAGTTGAGTTGAGATTTTTAAGTTTGAATAGTAATTTTTGTTGATTTTTTAGAAAAGACAAAAACTTTTTCAAAAAAGACAAAAAAACATGATAAAAAAATACAGTTAAAACAGAATTTCTACCGTAAATATTTTAAATTCATTCAAATTATTTAATGTTAAATTTTATGAGGGCTAATTTATCAAAGAGTGAAAGTTTGGGGGCAATAGTGCAATGTAACCAGTTTAACCCGGTGGTGGCAGAGCCTAAGATAAACGACGTCGTACTAGATGAAACGAGCTTTTAGCTTTAAATTGTAATTGTCAGATGAAAAAAAACCCTAAAAGCCAAAATCGCAGAGTTAGGGCAAACCAAGCACAGAGCCGACAGACGACGAGTTTGCCATCTCTGTTTCTTTTCGGCGATTAAGAGGAGTTCTGGAAATCATCCATGGGTATCTTGCTTCTATATAAATTTTCTGAAATTTTTGTGAATTGGGAAATTGTGATTGGTCTGTGACGGACGGGCTGGTTGCAGGTAAGGTTCACGGTTCGTTGGCTCGTGCCGGGAAGGTGAGGGGACAGACCCCTAAGGTCGCCAAGCAGGACAAGAAGAAGAAGCCCAGAGGAAGGGCTTACAAGCGTATGCAGTACAACCGGAGATTCGTCACCGCCGGTACGTTTATCGCCTCCCTCTCTCCTCTCTGTCATTTTTTTTTTTTTTGCTCAGAAAGCAAACCAGTGTGGTTCAATCGTATAGCTAATTTAAGACTGTAAAGGTCTCGATTTTCCCGTTTACGATCGAATTAAACCGTGTAGTTCCTAAAATTAATTTTGATTTTTTCTTTTACAGAATTTAGAAATTGAAGTACTTGAAGTGAATTGGGGATTCAGGTGATTGACCATAATGTTTTGTTGGGTTTGTGTTTGCAGTTGTTGGATTTGGCAAGAAGAGGGGACCCAATTCTTCAGAGAAGTAAATGCTTGTTCTATGAGGACTTCTGATGGCGTCGTCGAGCTGCAACCTTATAGTCCCAATATATATATATATATATATATAGTATTTTTTCCTTTAAGGGACATTTGGTTTGTGATCGAACTTCGAGATTGAGAATCAATATGTGCTAAAAGATTTTTTTTTTTCTCATTGAAAATGCTTTGAGAATCAAAGAAGCTATCTTCTTTTTTTTTTTTTTTGTTAAATAATTAAAGGAGCTATCTTTTTGTACATAAATTTCTAAGTCTCGGCAAAAGATTTGCCCTTTTACTTGGATCTTTTTTTTTTTTTTTTTACCCAGAAAAAAAAACGTGTATTTTATGGAAAAAAAAAGGGGGTAAATTAAAAGAGGACTTGCGTGGAAGTTTAAATCCGGCATTTGAGCACCCTTCTTTATATTAAGAAGGAAGTGATTAAGAAAGGGTATTTCAAATGGTAAAAAGCATCTTAATTTCGATCCTCCTTACTTGGAGAGAATATTAGATAAAATTCATACCAATCATATAAGAAAAATTATCTTTGTTCTATTTTCTTGGCCTAGATAATTTACCATCACTTTGTTGGCCAGGTGTGGCTCACTATTATTCGGCCGTGGTTGAGTGTGTGCGCCGGCGAATAGGTCTTTACCTTGGTAAATCAGGCTCATTGGAGCACCTTTAACGGCTCTGGGGTTAAATGGCCATGGAAATATTGAACCAATTATTTCTACACAACTGTCAATTTTAATGTCAATTGCCGCGTAAAGATGTCCCTATTATCTTTGTCGACATTTTGTCAAAAAGAAATTGGCACGTAATTCAAACTCAATTAAAAGAGATAATAAAGCCAGCAGAATTATTCGACAATTAAATTTATTTGGTGAAAGCGAGAATTGAAACAATCGGAGAAACCGAAGTCGCACGAAAATTGACTGTTGGCGAAAAACAACATTAGTTTAAGCCACAACACGTGGGCACAAAACAAACCGCACGACTGAGTGACGAACGCACTCGAATCACGGGCCCTGATCACTGGACACCGATGATGTAGTAGTAGCAGTAGTAGAACACAAGAAGAGCTTCCCCAACAACAAGGACCAGACATACAGACATACAACCCAAGTTTTCCGACGAAACTCCTAGGTTTTTCCCGTCTATAGAAAACATAGGGAATAAAATATCATTCCTAGGCCCCCCAAAAAAAAAAAAAAAAAAAAAAAAAAAACACTCTCCTTGTTCCAGAAACGTCTTTGGCAGTGATACAAGTACCTTAAACAGCCACCATCTGCTGTACACCAGGTAAAAGAAAATTCCGTCTTTGTTACTGGGATTTTCCGTTTCCGTTTCAAAGTTTCTACTTTGATTAGAATTTTCCTTTTTTTGACCAGAAGCATCTTACTTGTCAAATACCCAGTTTTGGAATTGATATCGATCGTTATAGGTCCGCGATTCAGTTCGGACCCACATTGGTCGCAAAAGAATTTGATTACCCAGATCGCTAAAACTTAAGTTCTTCAATATTTGGAGAGAAAAAAAAAAAAAAAAAACAAAAGTTTTTCAGTATTTGATCATTACCCTTTAATTGGATTTGATTGAGAGTTCAAACCGAGATGGCATTGGAGGAAGGGAACGATTCAACTTTAACGCTCAGAATCAACCCGGCTCGGGTTTTGCCTCTGAGACTCCTCCAGTTTTTCTTGGTGTTTTTGGCCATGGGTCTTGGGGTTTCGGTTTTCAGTATGTACACGACTAAGTATTATAAAGTTGAGAGTGTGGTTCCAATTACACAGTCTGTAATTTCAGAGTCTATAACCACGCCTTGCTCTGAAGAGCCAAGTAGTTTAGAGGATTGGATCAGGCCTCCGTCGAAGCTATCGCATACCATGAACGACTCGGAGCTGTTGTGGAGGGCTTCATTTGTGCCTAGAATAAAGCGGTATCCGTTTAGGAGAATACCCAAGATTGCTTTCATGTTCTTGACGAAAGGACCGTTGCCAATGGCTCCACTTTGGGAACGATTCTATAAGGGGCACGAGGGACTCTACTCGATTTACATTCATTCTATGCCGTCTTACGAAGCTGATTTTCCACCTTCGTCAGTTTTTTACAGAAGACAAATTCCGAGCCAGGTATGCTCTAAATTGTACTATAGAAATAATTTTATATCTCCTTCATTACGGGCTGAAACAATTCTATGAATTTTTACAGCTAAAATGTTTTGAACTTGATATATTTTTGGTAAAAATGTATTTGTTTGATGTTCATGGCAAACCAATCAACTTTACTTTCAGAGGAAGCAGCTTATGTTATTGCTTGTGCACTTATTCTTTTGAAATATCTAGATCTCGGTTTATTTTGTGGGACTTGATCAAAGTTATTGAATTGTTTTTAATTTTCGAACTTGGCTGTTGGGGCATAACATTTGGAGGGCTATAAGGCTACACTAATGAATGCTCTGTGTCACCAAAATCAATCTTAAATGAAATATTTAAAGAATAGCAGTTTTGGAATTATGTAGCAACACAATAAGGTGGCAACAAGTTCCTCAGTGTTTGGTCAACCATCAAATCTTACCTAACTTTCAAAAAAAAAAAAAAAAAAAAAATTCTGTGTTCCCTTAACTTTGACTTGGGTTTGAGGAGCTTCTAGGTTGTTCTGCTGTCCCTTCTGGTCAATTCACACTGTTTCTGGTTTTTCTCAATTTGTTGATTCCGTTATCAGGGAATATCATAGCTTTGGGCCTTCACTTTTTTGCTAGTTTCTTAGGTTGTCATCGAGTGTCTTGAAACTGAATGTACCTTTTAACCAATGCATGTTACTTCTTTTATATTTATATGTGTGCATATAATAGTTACACGTATAGTTATATCAAGATACAAAAATTATCCCAAGCTTCTGTCTTAACTGGAGTTCTCTGTCTGTGAAATAAAACTTCGAACAGTTAACTAATGTGTCTTAACTTTTAGGTTTAGCAAGGCCATCAACTAGAGAGCTCTCTCTTGGTACAAATAGTGAAGGCTTGAGATTGGTGTTCTCGTGATTCTTAGGTTCAATATCTGCAACCAAGAAAAAGAAAGGAAAATAATAAAACTTATGGATACTTAATGGGGTTATTCACTGATAAAAAGCCTTACAGGTGTGGTTGAAACGCCTTGGCCCGTGTAACTGACAAATTGGTGATTATTTACCACACAGTCTGCACTGGTGGGGAAATGTATAGTTTTGAGTTTGAGGTTCGGGCTTTGAGAAATGAATTTGCAAAAGTTGTTCGACTTTCTTTTCTTTTTTTTTAATCAATTTTTTCTTACTGGACAACAGAATGAATGCCTGGAATGGTTGCTTCTAGCTAATCTATGTACAAACCTGAATTTCTACAATTGAGTTGAGTTATTGGATGGCTTGTTTGCCACACCATGTCCTCGTGATTTTATGTTTCAATGAATATGACATCAAGAAGCAGCAACAGCAAATAGTTTGTACTTATTATTATTAACATCAATCCCGAAACGCATAATAGTTTCACCAATAACAATTTATTTATTATTAATCTGGAACACATGGTAATGTATTTCCCCTGTAGATCATCTTCAGAAAACTATTCCTAGGACATTTATGTCTCGAGAGGTTTCTACTTAGAAATTGTTGTCCTTCCATGCCATAGCTCCTTCCTACAACCAGACTTTAAATCTGGACGCCTTTAAAGCGCTTTTGATAACCAGTTAGCTTTTCAAAATTTTGCTGCACTTGGCAGCTTGAGCCTTCAGAATTTTTGGAGGTGACTATTTTTATTTTCTTAAGCATTTGAATTTGCTGTTCGTTCTCATTTATTTCAAACTATTATCATTTACATGTCTAGCTTGTGCTTGTGCAGATAGCAGAGTGGGGAAGGATGAGTATGTGTGATGCTGAGAGGAGACTCCTAGCTAATGCATTGCTTGATATCTCGAATGAATGGTTCATCCTCCTTTCGGAGTCGTGCATTCCTCTGAACAACTTCAGCATTGTCTATCGCTACTTATCGAGGTCCCGCTATAGCTTCATGGGTTCATTTGATGAACCAGGACCTTATGGAAGAGGACGTTACAATGGAAACATGGCACCTGAGGTCAACTTAACTGATTGGCGTAAAGGGTCTCAGTGGTTTGAGATTAATCGCGTGCTTGCGGTTAAGATAATTGAAGATACAACCTACTACCCCAAATTCAAAGAGTTCTGCAGACCATCATGTTATGTTGATGAACACTACTTCCAGACAATGGTTAGCATCGAAACTCCACATCTTTTGGCTAACAGAAGCATTACTTATGTGGATTGGTCAAGAGGCGGTGCTCATCCTGCTACATTCGGGAAGGTTGACATCACCAAGGATTTCTTCAACAAGATAGCTGAGAGTAGAACATGCCTGTACAATAACCAGCCGACGAAACTTTGTTTCCTCTTTGCCAGAAAGTTTGCTCCAAGTGCTTTGGAACCTCTGTTAGAATTAGCATCTGAAGTTCTAGGATTTTGATACTCGTCGGTTTTTCTTCATTTTGGTTAAGTACTGATCAGCGTGAGCGCATTTTAGAATCTTGATATGAGCTAACTTAGATGGCGACGATAAAATCAGATTGAGTACAGAAAAATGGAACCCAAATTTAGTATGTTAGGATTGTTTCTGGTGTATACTAGTATAGATTGTTATTGGGTTCCCAATAGATTGAATATATTATCACTGCTACCTATTTTTAATAAGCATTTTACCTCCCCATTTTCTGGGGCGTATCTATAACTGAACCACTCTTGGATAATATGCTTATTAATGAAGCATTGTTTTTCCGTGGAGCTTTGTTGTTTCATTAAGAAAAAAAAGTCACCTTTAAATCACCTGATTGTTACAAGTTACCACAAAAAAGTTACATGCGGCATTTTGTAAGAATGCGCCCGTTAGCTTGCAAACATTTATTATCCTAGTCATATGTAATGTGATCAAACTGCATCTTAATAAAACAAGATCGTTAAATTACCAATTACAAAAGCAGAACGATATGAATCTCATTAAATGTGAAGATTCAGTGGCAGTTGACCAAATATACAACAAATTCTGAAAAATACCCATGAAATTCATATCAGGAACAAGAATATGATATCCCAGGAAAATTAAGTGTCATTTGAACTTGTATACATTTCATTTTGAAAGACAGCCACAAATTCCATTACAGTTCATCATGATATTCTCTTGGTAGAGAAGCCTCAGGTTGGAATTCAGACAGATAGCTAGCAGCCAGTGTGGCGTGAAGCGCCGCGCCATAAGGAAGTGCGTCTTCATTGATTTGGAAGTGGGGGGAGTGCACCGATTCAGGCTTTCCATGGCTCTTGTTCTCCATCCCGAGTAAGAAGAAATATCCGGGAATCGCCTCTTGGTAGAAAGAGAAGTCCTCTGATCCCATCAGCGGTCGCATGTCTTTGACTTTATCTATGCCGAGCATTTCACCTGCTACCCTCCTGAAGTGAGCATGCAAGCCTTCATGGTTTACGGTCGGAGGGAAGAAGGGTTTCTCATTTTCAAGGAAGTTGACTGTGGCATTGCACCTCTGCACTGAGGCCTGCCCTGTTATAACCTATTGAAGAAAGAAACAGGTTTTTTTATATCGGCAGCAACAAAGGAAAAGAATCTCTAACGTTGAGAAGCTAAGAAAAGGAAGTTATCAAGTCATTTGTACGAGAATCAACTTCATTAAATATCTACATAGCATGCATGAAGGTGTGAATGGTTTGAATTCCCGAGGTGAAATATGTGACTGTAAGCTAGAGCATTGAGATAAGTCACATTCATCACCACAATCTTAGATCAAGGCAAACAAAGAATTTTATAGTTGATGACTCCATGTACCTCCTCAATACGGTGTCGGAGTTGCATTAGGCCTTCCTTTGAAAAGGCACGGAAAGTGCCGCCAATTGAAACAGAATCTGGAATGACATTGAACGCACCACCTCCTTGAAATTTAGCAACAGTCACTACCTACAGATTTACCATAAGTTTTAAGTAGCGTCAATTGTAATGTGAACGAGAAAAATAGAAATGTTACTTCTCATAGATTCCGGGCCAAGTTCTTAGCAAAAGGTGTGAAGAAAAGCAGAAAAAGTCTATGAATATTTCAAAGAGAGGCGACAGAGGAGGGAAAAAAAAAACTAAGATCATATAACAGAAATACAAATATTTTAGTAAATATCAAACTGCCTCAGTTAAATTTGACTGTAATTAACCAACAATTACGAAGCAAAAGCTGAGTGCAGAAACCAAATGAGGAATCGATCCCTTGAACATATTTGCGGAGTAAATTGAGCTCACATAATCAAAAAGATGACTTTCAAGCAACAAAAAGAAACAAAGGGATAAGAAAGCTTAAAGACGCAATCTTTCATTACAGAAAAGAGAATAAACAGAAAATGGTACCTGCGAGTCGAGTGGATCAGCTTCACGCGAAACAAGATGCTGTAAGCTGACAATGACATTCGAAGCAGCAAGTACCGGATCGATGGAGTGCTGGGGAAGGGCTGCGTGACCCCCTCTTCCGCTTATTACCGCCTCGAAAAAGCCACTCCCGGCTAACAATGGACCATTTCTAGAGGTCACTTCACCTATTGCTAACTTAGGATCTACGTGCAGTCCAAATATCGCTTCAACATTCTCTAGAGCTCCGGCATCTATCATCGTCTGAGCGCCACCACCTCCCTCCTCCGCTGGTTGGAATACAAGCACAACTGTTCCCTGTCGATAAAAAAAAGAAAAAAAAAATCTTGATTTTAGGCATTTATCAGCTATGAATGACCATCTGAAACGAATATAGGAAAGTAATCTTTTATTTTTGTTACTGATTTGGGTCAGGCCATTTATCAAACAAGACAAACAATAAAAAATGGAAACTCAAAACACCAAGTACGAAGAGACAAACCTGTAACTCTTTCTCGTGTTCTTTAAGGATCTTGGCGGCTCCGAGAAGCATTGCCACGTGGGCATCATGTCCACACGCATGCATCTTCCCGGGGATTTTGCTCTTGTGCTCCCACTCCACCATTTCCTGTAAGATTAAATTTCACAAACAACTCTTTTTACAATCAAACAATTATATGCAAGCAAAGAATCAATTTTTACAATTTTTCTGGTTCACCAAAATCCCACTCTAGAGGTTAATAACCATTTATAGCTATATATATATATATATGTATGTATATGTAAATATAATAACTGGTACCTGCATAGAAAGGGCATCCATATCAGCTCTAACTGCAACGAAAGGCGGTTTTCCGGTCCCGACATAGCCGACAACACCGGTAATCGCTAATGGGTATTTGTATGGAATTCCCAGCTTATCTAATTCTGCTCTTATCAGCTTATTGGTCTCGAATTCCTCGTAACCCAGTTCTGGGTGTTCGTGGATTTTCCTCCTGATTCCGACCATCCAATCAAACAGCTCCGTTTTCTTGGCGAAATAGAGGAACTTTGACTGCCCATCTGAGGTGGAAGAGGAAGATAAGAGTAGAGGAGTAGTTCCAAAAAGGAAAATGATAAAAAGAAAAGAGACCCAGTTGAAGGAGGACCCCATTGTTGCTGAAACAGATGGGATTGAAGGTGTTGGGAGGTAAGAGACGGGAATTCAGGAAACATAGGAGAAAGTTTTTTAAAAGTGAAATTAGGCCTTTTTGGTGGACGGAGAGAGGTTGAGAATTTGGGAATGAATTTTTGTTTTGTATTTTTAAAAATTGAGAAAAATGTGGAAAGTGGAGATTGGAAGGTCAAAAGCTGTGCTGAGTGCTGGTCGCTGTTAGCTAAAAGCTACTGCCTAATGGACTGGAGTGGTGTCACGGGCATCACAAAATTTCTTCCCACGTGCTAAATCCAAATAAATTATTTAAGGTTAGTTGGTTTTGAAATGTATTTTGAGTGGTTGAAACAAGCAACTTGTGCAAATTATATTTGAGGAAAATTTCGGAGTTTTGAATATTTATTTTTTTATAAGATTAGTTGAGTTTTTGAAAATGTATATTTTGTTAAAAAAACAAAATTTGTTTTGAATGAAAAAATGTTAAATTTTAAAACACAGTCTTAAAAAAAATATGAATAAAGATTTCTTTTATTTATCTCAAAATTTTATCTAAGTTAAAAAATTTATAATAGAGTCAAATAATATTTTTAAAGACAATAATAATCAATTATATCATAAAATTTTAAATACAATAATAAATAATATAATTAGATATATAACCACATAATATCAAAAATAATAATAATAATTAATTCCACATTCCTCCTCTCACTTTATTTATCATCTTTTAAAAAATTACTAAAAAGTTTAAAAATATCTATAAAATAGGTTATAGGCTAAAATTTCCCTTAAATAAATCGTCTTATTTTGACTTGAACTAATAAAATGATTGACTTTTAAAATTTATGTTTATTGTAGAGATTAGAAGATGTGAATATGAAAAAATAATTTTGAGTTGAAAAAAAAACATCTATTTTAGAAATGTGGATTGGAATATTGCCCCAACACTGAAAATGCTGCATTGTTTGGAACTCAAGTTTCAACTTAAAAAATTCTAACACAGTTTTTTTTTTTTTTTTTTTTTTTGTGAAAAGTCAATAAATTTTAACTCAAATCGGTTTTCCAAACACTCCAGCAAGTGTTCTTTTTTTTTTTTTTTCTTTTTTTAAAAAGAATACAATCCTTTTTTATTTTTTTACCATGCTCTTTGGTGTTTGTTCTTCTCGTTTTCTTCAAACGTTGTCTTTTTATTTACTCATTAGAAATTTAATAATATGACGTTACCTGTTAGTCAGATTTTGAAATCCGTTGCAACAAAAGATTTTAATATTTTAAAATAAATAGCAAATTTTACAAACCGATAACATCCAGAACGACATCAACTGTTGAAGCATAAAAAATTACAATCCTTGAAAACCGGATGAACCTTTAAATGCCAAAACTTCATGAAACGACAACTAAAAAACTACCATCCATGAAAACGAGACGGAATAATAGAAAGGCACAGTCTAAAATGGAAACACATTGCAAACCCATGCAAATTTAAGATCGACATAAACCTTATAATATGAACTTAGCCTAACGACAGAAACTTAACAAAACGACAAGATTCTGTATAGAGAAGTCATATTTGCAGTCCTAAAACCAAACAACAAATAGCTACACCCTATACAGAGAACAGTTTCAAAACAAAACATCAACGTTGAAGACGGAAGTAAAGAATTTGCACTTCCACACACACTCGCTCACAAAAATCCAGTGTTTAAAAACACGCACCAATTAAAAACGACATAGTATTTAGAATACAACAATATATCAATGAACGTTAATCTAAATGGTCGATGAGTTCACAAGAAAACGCCGGGAGACTAAAAAACGACCTAAACATAGTGAAACGACAATCATTGAAACGACATTTACCTCAAACGGCATAAACTTAACAAAACGGCAGGTTATCGTCCTTGTATGAAAATAGAAAAAAGACAAGACAGAAGTCACAGAACATAATCTAACTATATATAAGAAAGGAGAAAGTGCGTCGTCGTTTTTCTTTCCTTTTGATGCGTCTGAGAGATTTGCTTGACTAAATCGTAAGAAAGACATACAAAAATGTGTTTGTAGGATAGCAGTTAGAGAATCGAAGTGTGAGAACGGAAGCGTAGAAAGCAATCGAATCAGATAAAGAATAGGATGCCATAATTATAGCATGAGATTTGAGATGCTAACAACCATATTTTTGTTTATTTGTTTTGGTTATCATTACCAACTATATACCCCACTTCTCGATAGCTACTAATGCATCTAAATTTGAAAAGTTCAGAACAAAGAATATTTTCAGTCGCACAAATACTAATTTTTAAGACGAATAATTTTTGTTTACCAATTCTCAAAAAAGTTTAAGTTAAACAATGATAAAGGTGCGGATAAATATTAAGATTAATTTAAAAGTCCAATACAAATAAGAAACCTGAAATATATTAAGGCCTAAGACGTGATAATATTAAAGGGGTTAAAGAGTACAATTGCAGAGTTTTGAACTTAATCTCCCATTCTAATACTATATTAGTTTATCAATTTTCTAAAAAACTTAAACTATTAAAAAGTGTGCTAACAACAGTTTTATATTTGAATAAATAATGAATCATATCCGTAGTTTCTTCTTTTTTTTTCTTTTTTTTTTTTATGGTGCTAGAAATGGGACCGGATTCTGCGTCATGTCTCTTAGCATTATCTTCTCTGTTTTTTTTTTTTTTAAGTCAAAATTATATTTTTTCCCCCACATATAGTTCTTAGGACATTTTGATCCTTTCTCTATATATATTTAGCAGCACCAGCCTCAACCATTCCCTGATAACAAATCCCAAAATCCCAACTCCCTTCTGTTGAGCAAAATGGTAAGAGATGAATTTCTTTATATATTTTTACAGTTATATTTAAATTTGAAAAACTGTAGAGTTTCTAATACCAATTAGAGTGGTTTAATATGTCGACCTTTCGCAGTTAGATAGAGCTTCCCTATTTGCTTTCTATTTTCACCAATCACTTTTTCGTTTTTGCTCTAGAATGAAAGTAAACACGGTTTTTCTCCTTCCAATATCAGTTTGATCATGAGTTAGATTTTATATTTCTAAAATCATCTTATGTCATTATCAGTAGTTTAGGAAAAACTATGTAAAATATATTAAATTTAGTCACGTTTACATCATAAATTCAAATTTACCATCTATATATAGTTTTTCTATAATATTTTCTCTCATAAAATTTTATATTTATTATTCGAATTGATTTTTCAAATTTATGATTGAAACAGACCATTATTTTCTCTCTTAGATATGAAGATATATGGAATGGATCTAATCTTTTTTTTTTTTTTTCCTAGTAATTTCTCAAGAAGAAAAGGATGTTGAGAAAGTACTATATTGTTATCATTTTTTGTACAGGAAGGTAAGAAAGAAGGCCAGGGAAGTGGGAAAGGGAATAAGAGCATAGTGGTGGGACCATGGGGAGGGAATGGTGGGAACAGCTGGGACGATGGGACCTACAATGGAGTTAGAGAAATCACGCTTGTCTATGATCGTTGCATCGATTCCATTAGTGTGGTGTATGATAAAAATGGTGAGCCCTTCACGGCAGAAAAACATGGAGGCAATGGAGGCACTCGAACTGCTCCGGTAATAATTTTGTTTTTCTCCTTTTTTTTTTTTTCTCTCCCCCCCACCCCCCCTATTATCATAAGTTTTTATTATATTAATAGACATGTTTACAGAACAGTAATATGGGAATATTAAAAGAAAAGATAATGGGATTGAAAAGAAAAAGGATAGAAATAAAAATTGAGAGTATTGATTCAGTTTTTTATTGTTTTTTTAATCTACTGGCTAAACAATCTAATTTCTTTTTAATAGTTATTAAACTTAGTTAATTTTATTACTAAAATGTCCTTATTCACAAAAAAAGCTTATGTCAAGTGAACTCACTTATATATATAAGTAAAATTGAGATTTATTATTTTCATTTAGAAATTTATATCAAGATAGGTATAAGAATTGTCATTATTTTTCCTAACATATTAATTCTTATGTGGAATCTACTGAAGTCATCTACTGAAGTCATGTTATTAATTTTGTAAGTAAATACATAATCAGAAAGAAAAATAAACCATTCACCATGGATGTGGTGGCTTAGCAATAAAAGGTTATTGTGGATAAAGATGGAGAGTCTTAAATGTTAAAGACTTGTTTACTACCCAATCAAGTACTTAATACAGAGTGCTTAAAACTACACCTACTTTCCAAATTTTTTCAATTTAGCAGAGAAAAAAAGAAAAAAGAAAAAAAAATCATCGTCCTTTTTCCTTTCTTTTTGATGCTAGCAAACGCGTCCTATAAGAGATTTGCATGACTAAATCACACTAAACTAAAAAGTAATAAGGAAACAAAAATAAAAATAAAAAATAAAAAAGACACAAATACTTGCGTTTTATCTTTATCTTATAAGTAACACTATTATTATTATTTTTTTTTTTTTCCAATTTCAGATTAAGCTAGAATACCCGGAGGAGAATTTAGTGAGTGTGAGTGGGCACCATTGCCCGGTGGTGTATGGAGCCAATCCAGTGATCCGATCACTGACATTGAAGAGCAACAAGAGAACATTCGGACCATATGGAGTTGAAGAAGGCACGCCCTTCAGTTTTCCGATCGAAGGAGGTTTCATAGTTGGGTTCAAGGGAAGAAACGGTTGGTATTTGGACGCAATTGGGCTTCGTATATCTCGTGTCCAATCTGCAAAACTCATTGATAGGGTTCAAAAGGCTCGCTACCACTGCCTCCTCTAAGCCCTTCGTCACCTGTAGTAATAGTATAGCCATCAAAAATTGAATACTACTATATTTGCTTTTAATTATTTATTAGCTCATTAATGGTTTAATGTATTTTATGTATTTAAAAAACACACACAACACACACACAACTTGGGCTTGTGATTTCTGTCTCTCTTTCTCCGCGTGTATATATATATATATATATATATATTTTTTTTCCTTCTTTTGGTTGGGTTGAAACTTTTGGAATGCAAATCAATGGACATGTTATAATAAGATGTCTTAATTATGTATTATTGAGAGCAATAGAAATTAAAAAGAAAATAAACAAATAATAATGAGTAAGATTTATAAAAGTTCACTTTAATATAAGACTATATTTACTTTTGATTCTCCTAGTAAATCACTACATACAATCATCAGTCCTGACCGATGTTCAAGAAGTTTACAAGAGAAATTTACACAGTCAAACTCTCAGTGTTTTTTTTCTCTTATAATTTTTCTCATAATAAATTGGAATGACTATGGTCCTATTTATAAAGAAAAATGGGACAATCCAAAGTACAAGCATGAAATCCCAAACCATTCTTACTGAAACAATTGTCAATAATGTTGACTTTTTTGAGGTTTCGCTCCCAATCCTCCGGGACTACATCCTATCGAAGGCCGACCCGCATATACACAGTATCAATTTAGCTCCGCAACTTCTAACTTATAAGGTGGCTTTAATGTCGTATTTTTGTTAGCTCCGTGTCGTTTTCCTTGCTTGTCCAATGTTACGTCATTAAATAGAAACTACACGTTGTTATTGTTCCTGCAAATGCATTTAAGCTTTTAACGAAATATCGTTTACTGGTCGACAAAACGACATTTCCGATCTTTACATATATATATATATATATGTATATATATATATATATGTATATATATATATTATGAATGCATTTCCAATTTTCTTAGAAAACAACATATTATAAATTTCTAATATAACATGTTGGAGAATGAGAAAGAACGAGAACAATTGAGGCAAAAGAAAACTGAAAATAAAGATGGATTTGATGCATATTGAGAATTTTTTTTAAGGTTTTATTTGTTCTTACTACAAAGTTTGTTAAATAGTTTAATGATAAACTATCTCAATCTCAAGATACAACAAACATTTGAATATAATATCTAGCAATAATATTGTATTCCAATACGAAATCAGTAAATTTATGAAGTTTTTAAAAATACAAAGGTACATTTTCATAAATCGTTACAAGTACGATAATTCATGTAATCTTTTTCAAGATATGCCTGTTCATTGCAAAAACATCTCTTTTAGTATTTATTTAATTATCATAATTGATGTATCAGTTATTGATAATAATTCAGTGTTGTATGAAAATATATAACCAACAGACAATAATTCGAAATAACTTAAAAAAATAAATTTGAAATTCTCATATCAACACGAATTGCATGGCGGCACGCTTGACTGGTGTGGCTCCGTAGCCTTCTCAGTCCAAAGGAAGCACGGCTGCACTGCTCACTCAGCCTGATGGGTGGGCTGCAAGGAGCACTGTCTCGCCGCCCTTTCAGTTCGCTGGGTGGGCTACAGGGAGAGCACCTGCACGGCAGCAACCTTGTGTGGCGCGGCCGCACCACTCTATCAGCCTCCACAGCCCTGTCAACCCTCTCGACCTTATTGTGTCTTTTAATCTTATGTCAAATTATATATATATATATATATATATTACGATCTCTCTTACAATCCTCTATTATATTGTAATATTTCTTTCATAATCAGCAATAAAAAACTCATATATACAAGCAGGTGTTTTCGATTTGAACTTTCAATTAGTGAAAATACTTCAAAGTATGTGCTTAGCATTAAACTTTGTCTCTTAAGTAAGCACCAGAAAACATACCATACATATATGGAACTATATATGTATCAGAGGCAAAGTTGTTTTACCTACCGTCCTTGAGCTAAGAGTAGTTAATTTAATAAAAGAACCCAAAAAGTTATTTTTTCCGGGAATAAAAATCATTCGTCACCCCCGAGTTAAAAATCTTTGCATAAATTAGCTTGTTATTATCAAGTTTTAATCCAATTGCTGAATGATCAGTATCAATTCACCGCCGAGTCTGCCGGGTTAGCTTCGCGAGAAACAAGATGTTGCAAGCTAAGGATCACACTAGCGGCTGCTAGCGAGGTGAGGCTGGGCTCCATGACCCCCTTGTCCTTTGATCTCAGCCGCAAAACTACCAAGCCCAGCCATAAAATCACCGGCTCTGCTCAAAACACTGCCTACCGGAGACCCCGGCGCAACATGCATCCCAAATATGGCCTTAACATCATCTAGAAGTCCGCTCTTCAGCACTTCTCTAGCCCCAGCACCTCCTTCCTCAGCAGGTTGGAATACAAGAACAACGGTTCCCTATTATTCAATTACTATAAAATTTAAAGGAAAAAAAAAAAAACAAAAACAAACAAATATACATACGTACATGTATATATAGTTTCTGTTACAATTTTACTGTTCAATCAATAAGACAAGTGGTAAAAAAGGAATTAACAAATAATTACTTTTAATTCTTTTTCATGTGCTTTGAGGATCTTGGCGGCACCAAGCAGCATTGCCGTGTGTGCATCATGTCCGCAAGCATGCATCTTCCCGTCGATTTTGCTGATCTGGTGCTCCCACTCCACCCGTTCCTACAGAGCATTATAATTCATAGTACAACTAAATTCGGCGTCTTGTTACACACAATTGTATAATCACAAAATTAATAAATTCACGACAACGTCCAATGGAAATAAGATTACTCAAATAGATCAGGTTGCAAAATACAACTAATAAATTCATATGTATGTAGAAACTACATTAAAACTAACATCACAAATTGCTCATTTAGCCTGAACTTTTAACTTTATGTAACTTTAAGCTCTGATATTTTGTTATTACTGGAATACCCCTAAATTATTAAAATGTTGTTATAATAGTCGTTTTCGTTAATTTGTATACTGAATCCATCAGTAATTTTGTCAAAAATTAATGCTAACTAACGGATTTGTCCAAAGATTAATAAAAAGGACTATTGTAATAATGCTTTTAAAAGTTATGATCATTCCAGCTACGGGAAAGAAAAAAATAGGGAGTACCAGTAAACTATTAAAATATTATTAAATAGTCATTTTTATTAATTTTTTGACCATGTCAATTAGTAATTTGATCAAAAAAGGATGCTAACTAACGGATTATATTTAAAAATTAATGAAAAATACTATTGTAATAATATTTTAATAATTTATAGGTATTTCAGCTATGAAAAAAAGATCATGAAGCAAAGTTGTACAAGGTTAAAAGTACTTCAGAAACCAACCTAACAATTAACCATTATAAATTTTCAAAACTTAAAAAAAGCAACATTCGCACCTGGATTGGTAGAGCGTCCATGTCCGCTCTAAGCACAACGAAAGGCTCTTTCCCATTCCCAACATAGCCGATGACGCCGGTTTTTGCAACCGGGCTGACGAAGGGAATTTTCAGAGAATCCAATCCGTCTCTGACCAACTTACTGGTGTTGATTTCCTCGTAACCAGTTTCAGGATGTTCGTGTATTTGCCTCCTGATTTCGACCATCCGATTAAACACCTCACTTTCGTTAGCCTTCCGGGGGAACTTTGAGGAGATAGATTCTGAGAGTACGAGTCCTGTTGCTGATCCAAACAGGCAAAGTACCGAAAGGAAGGAGCTAACCCACTTGAAAAACGCCATATTCTACTACTATATAGCTAAGCTACTACGTCTGATGGGGTTGGAGTTATTGGCAAAGAAAGTATCATTGGTGAAGTTTATATAGGCTTCAAGGACGCAACTAAATTGAACCACGCCTACTATTGTGATTTGTGTGTTTGTATTATTATTTTTTATTATTATTATTATTTTACTATTGGCTTCTTCTTCTTTTTTTTCCTTTGATAAATACTATTTGGAAGATTTAGTACATTTGAAAGGGACGTATCAGAGTAAATAAATGAAAGGGAGAAAACAAACAAAGATAATACATTTATCGTCCTCATAAATTAGAAGAAATCCTCAAATATTGAAGAAATTACAGAAATTTTTATAAGAGCTGTCATTTTTTTAGTATCGGCTGGAACTATAATTTTAGTAATTGAATTAATTTTCAACGGCTTAATTTATAAGCGTGCATGTCAAAATTGTGCAGCACATAAGAGCTAAAATTTTAGTTACTGCCTAATGAAAAAGAACAATATTCATAATACCATAGGACTCTCTAAGGATTTATTTTCAGTCGTTTCTTGTTTTGATCTAAAACTATATTTGGTAAAATAGAATAGGATGATGAAAGAAGTTGGGGGAGGAAATTTAGAGAGGAAAAAGGGATTGTTAGGTTGCTTGGTAGAGAGAAAATTAAAAAGGAAAAAAATTATAAATCCATGAGACTCGCTGTACAATCCTTCCAATTACTTTGAAATGAAAATAGAAGGAAATTTTTTATTTAAAATTTATTGCAATAGAATATCTCCAGTGTAATGTTAGATTATTGTGACGATAATAAATTTTAGCATTTAATTGAAAAAAATGCTCTACGTTGGAGTGTTATCTTTAATATTAAATTTTTCATATACTAAAATTTATGAAAAATTTACTACAAAATATAACCGTCAAATTTAACATTTAATTTATTGATTATTGTCTTGATTTTTTCATGTAATTTATTACAAAATTTTCATTTTTAATTCTTTTAAATGCTATTAAAGTTCACTTTTATGATGTTGACACTTAAAAATTCCCTAATAAATCCTTCAGTGAGGGATCTTTGAGAACTATCAAGGCAGCAAGAAATCATAAAATAGTAAAATGTAAAAAATGCAGAAAATAGATAAAACAAAGATTTGTACAAAGTTCACCATTTGTAGAATGGGTGCTTGAGGGTTTCACTATCTTTTCAAGAATTACAAGTGGTATAATAATCTGTAGAATGTTTTTTAAATCTAAAAATAAAAATAAAAATAAAAACAAATACAAAAGCAAAACAAAACAAAAAAAAAATAAAAACAAAAACAAAAACAAAAAAAGCACTACACCAATTAAAGAAAATGCTTTTAAATCTAAAAAGGAGCAAAATGAGTATTGATGTATCAAATAAATAAAGACGAGGTTACTAAAATTTATTCCAATAATTATATAATCCAGAAATCCACAACAAGTACTCACTATGTACAAATTATTCTAATAATATAGTCCTGAAATTCACTACAATTAATCGTGGAGGTGCCCAGAAGAAGATCATCAAGCGGAATTTATTTACTCGGACAATTATCACGGTGATCAGAAAGTTTATGATTAGAGTTCATCATGAAGGTTTTTGACTTCTCCAAGGACATCGGACAGATACGTAGTAGCTAGTGAGGCATGAAGTGCAGCACCATAAGTAAACGCATCTTCAGCAATATCGAAGTGCGGCGAGTGCAACGGTTCTTGTCCGTGCGTGTCGTTCATAATCCCGAGGAAGAAAAACAACCCTGGTAGTTCCTCCTGGTAGAAAGCAAAATCCTCCGACACCGTTACTTGTGGAGCTTCCACAACTCGTAGGGGCCCGAGCATTTCAGTCGCCACACTCTTGAAGTGAGTATATAAGCTTTCGTGGTTATTGACTGCAGGGTATAACGGTTTCTCGTTTTCAAAGAAATTAACAGTAGCATTGCATTTAGATACAGCGGCCTGTGCTACTATAACCTGTATAAATTGCAGATCAAAATAAGTTTGGTAATTTTCATAATTTTTGTATAATATGTGACAAATAACCAAAAACAAAAAAACAAAGGAGGAGGGAAAAAAATATAGTTAGCAAAAAGAGATCAAGAGAACAATTATAGGCTAAAGAATTCAATTTACTTGGGTTCTTTTGAGACACAAATTTAGTCGAAATATGTATTGATAAAGTTATGCGTGAGTACGAAAATAAAATACGAGCGAAGTAGAGAATGACAATGTATATTTAAGAGATGCCAAATTTATTAGAAATCTTATTTTAAATTACTCTCATATCCGTGAATATATTCGTCACAAAAATTGAATCCAAATAATTGAAAATTGCATGAGATGCATCACAGACACTTTAATTACATCCCAAGCCTAACTAAGAAAATTAAGAAGAAAATTTCTTTATTTGAATTTGGATAGTACTGTGACCATAAACCAGGAGAAAGAGAGCATGCCCATTAGGCTCAAGAATCATCAAATTCAAAACAAATTAATGATGATCACGGGTAGATTTAATTACCTCCTCAATACGTTCCTTAAGATTCTTGATGGTCGAAAAAGCTCTGAAAGTGCCACCAATTTTTACAGTATCCGGGATGACATTAAACGAGTTACTCCCTTCAAGTTTTGTGACTGTTACCACCTGCATGTTGAGTAAGGATTGACAAAATTAATCTTCTGTTCAGTTTCGATGTTATAGATTGTGTCTAATCAATTATTTTATATCACACCATTATAAAGCATTTTAAATTTACGTCAATGACATGGAGTACATTTCAAATATCAAAAATGCACCATTTCAAATTTTTAATGTTTTTATCATTTTAGGAATGCAAATTAATGATCTTGACCGAAGAATAAGAGTTGAAAGGTACTTTGGGTTACTTTGGTAATGCTTCTAGAGTTTAAAGGGTATTTAGTCCTAATGCCCCCTGTACTTGTGATCCTTTGACAACTTACCCTCCAACCTTTTAATTTTGACAATTTACCTTCTAAATTTGTTGATTTGTTGATTTATTGCAATGTACTCTTTTTAGTTGATTTTTGTTTGAGTATTTAAAATTAGAATTTTTGCAATAAGATTTATATTAGATTCGGAAACTGTGGGTCATAAATGAGGTTTTCCATCTTCACATGAAGCATACAAAAGCTTTTCATGACTAATTTAATAGAAAAATAATTTGTAGGGGGCACGTAGCAAAAATTTAGCAAGTTGAGGGATAAATTGTCAAAATTAGAAGTTTGTGAGGTTAGTTGCTAAAAGATGATGAGTTTGGGGAGCAATTGGTGCTAAAGACCTGAGTTTAAAAGTCATTTTCACAAACTACAATATTAATATTGTATTTTAATAAAAGTATATTCAAGAGTCATTAACACAAACACTAATACATTTTAATAATTTATTTGAAAAAGTATAATTTTTTACTTTTGTTTTTAGCTTATGCCTTCTGTTTTACAAAAAATAAAAGTAGAAATTATGACAAAAGCGCAGCAATTCCAACTAACCCTTTACCTGCAAGTCCTCTGGATCAGCTTCACGGGAGATAAGATGTTGTAAGCTAAGGATGACAGTAGAAGCCGCAACGACTGGATCTATAGCGAGGTGAGGTAGGGCAGCATGGCCACCTTGTCCTTCGATTTCAGCCTCAAAAGTGCCACTCCCAGCCATAAAGTCACCAGCCCTCGACCACACTACGCCTACCTGTACGCCTGGCGCGACGTGCAGCCCAAATATGGCCTTCACTTTGTCTAGAAGTCTGGTGTCCAGGACTTTCCTAGCCCCGGCACCACCTTCCTCGGCCGGTTGGAATACAAGAACAACTGTTCCCTGCCGATTTTCAAAAAATGTACAAACATATAAACATTGTTACATGCTTCAATTAAGAAATGGAAATATTAATAAACGTTACATAATTAGTAAAAAATAAATAAAAGACAAATGTGGTAATTTAGTAATATAAGAAATGATGATCATGTGTATTAAAATTACTTGCAACTCTTTTTCATGTGCTTTGAGGATCTTGGAGGCTCCAAGAAGCATTGCCGTGTGTGCATCATGCCCACAAGCGTGCATCATCCCGTCGATTTTGCTCCGGTGCTCCCACTCCACCAGTTCCTACAGCATTTAGTTACAACTAAATTCAGTGTCTTGTAACAATTATTTTCCGGAAAATAAAAGTAAAAAGAAGAAGAAGAAGAAGAAACATTCGCACATGGATACGGAGACCGTCCATGTCTGCTCTAAGAGCGACGAAAGGCTCCTTCATGGTCCCGACATAACCGATGACGCCGGTACCAGCTACGGAGCAATTGTAGGGAATATTCAGGTCATCCAGTTCCTGTCTGACAAGCAGACTGGTATTGAATTCGTTGTAAAGAAGTTCAGGATATTCATGTAGTTTTCTCCGGATTCCCACCATCCAATCAAACACCTCCGGTTTATTTGCCTCCTCGAGGAATTTGGAGGTGATAGGGAGATCTGAGAGTATGAATGTTGGTTCAAACAGGCAAAGGACTAAAAGAAAGGAGCTAATCCACTTGGCAAACGCCATCTTTCTTCTATTATATCTATAGCTTGTATACTGATTAAGGATTGTAAGTAAAGCGTGTGGTGTGGGTGTGGGTGTGGGTGTGTATATATAGGGATTAAATGACGTACTGAACAAAATTGAACCACGTACGAGGCCGGCCAGTCGAATTTGTTTGACTATTGTTATTGTATTACAGAAGAGATGGTCCCAAAAAAAATTTGAGAAAGAGAAGAAAAACAAGGAAAACTATATAAACATATATATATTAGATGTACCGTTGTATTTTCTTGTCGTCTCTGTTTTAAAAAAATAATTAAAAAAAACCCACAATAATATAAAAAACCATTGAATTTTCTCTATTTTTTTTATTTAGTTTCTATTTAAAATGGAAAAAGACATGTTATTTATTACTCTCGTTGGTCATAGATGGTCCAGGCAACAAGCCAACGAAGAAGCTACGCAAGTTGTACTAATGATACACACGCGCGTGGAGTGCTAAATACATATTATATTACAGACTTTTTGTTTTTTCAGCTACTACTTATTTTCTTGACTTGGCCATCTGACTTTTCTCAAATGAACATGGCTAAAAACAGGTTTTTTTTTTAAATTTTTAAAATTTATACGATATCAAAATTTTAAAATTTTTAAAATTTTTACATTTATACGATATCAAAAATTAACATTAGATTAGCATAATACAAAGTAAACTAAAGGATACCATAATTTGTGTCATATTAATCAAGAATAAAAAATTTATGTCATATTAGTCAATTTAACAAAAAAAGATGATCATTTATGTAATTTTCTCTTTTTTTTTTTTTTTCAAATATATTTACAGCAGTGTCGTTCTTGCCTCCTTTTTTTAATCCCACACCCACACTTTTCATGCACCAACTTTTTACTAGAAAATCGGAAATGTATTCACCAAAAGAATAAATAAATAAATTAAAAGATAGGAAATGTCATTTTGTCGATCATTAACAGTGAGAGTTTGAATTTGGATTTAAATTAAATTATTGTAAAATAATAAAATATTTCATATGCATTCTAAACGTTTCTTACATTGAGCAGTTAAATACTTATTTCAAAAAAATCATTTAAAGGGGCTATAATATATTTATTTTAATTATTAGATGAAGTCGTACAACAATACAACAAACTACATGTATATATTCACGAATTGGGACACAAAAATATAACAATAGCGTGAACTGATACTATATATATAGTGATGGGCCAGGATTTATTGATAGGGGTCAAAAAAAAAAATTTTCCGTTCAAGATATTAGGCCTATTAATCCTTATATTTTTAATAAAATTATTTTATTTTTTAAAATTCAAATTGTTTGTTCAATAAAATATGAGTGGTTATATTTACACTCACAATATTGATAGATATCCACATCTTATAAAATGTTTTCTAATATAAACATAGTAAATCTATCATTTTATAGATTTTTTTATATAATATCATATTTAACCCTCTCATGCACCTATTTTTATTTTAAATTTAATTTATTTTCTTAAAAATAAATTAACAACTAAAAAATAAGAAAAAAAAATGCTTTTTCATTCTAAAAAGAAAACATAAAGTATCTCTAAAAAAAAGGAGAAAAAATAGTGCAGAAGAAAAACTCAAGTAATGTATAAATCAAAAATCAATAAAGGTCATACTGCATTTAATAAAAAACATAAATATAGTATCATATAAACGAACATAGCAAGAAAAAATAAATAAAAAGAATAATCATATATAAAATCGTTAAGAATTATTTTCAAATACTAAAAGAAAAAAAAAACACATATTACTAATGAATTAAAAATTAAAATACATATTCAATAGTTGTCGGTTCTTCAAGAGATATTTTTCTTTTATTTTTATTTACTTGAATCCTCCATTAAAAATTTTCATGTAGTTATAAAAATTTCTTAAGAAAAGAAATTAATGAAAAACAATTTAGAGTTCAGAACAGTTTAGAACAATTTCTTAGGATTTTTGTTCATAAAAAATATTATTTCCATTTATGGTTAATGTGGTATAGAGTTTTTAATTATTTTATAAAAAAATTTCATGTATACGTATGTAGGGATATGAATATTTTTAATGATTTTAGGACATTTCTTGTAAGGTAAAAATACATTAAAAATCTTTATTGACTTTGTGGGCATATTTAGTAATATTATGAGTACAAATAAAATCTCTCTGAAATATTTAAGGGTGTCAAGTCTAATTTATACATATATCCACTATATTAAAATTAAAAAAAAAACACATTATATTAAATATTAAATTTTAAAAATAAAAAAAAAAATCTTTAGGGGGGGGGGGCCGCGCCTCCTTCCGCCGTTGTATGTATAGCTAAATTGAGACACAGGAAACTCATACCAATTACAAACCATTGGCAATTTGGCACTTTTATTTTATGATATGTGAAACACATTTATCAAACCAAAGAGGGAGCCAAAAGCGTGTTTCTTAATAATATAAACAGAAAAATTAATGTCAAACGTGCCAAATTGGCAATTACAAACCATTGGCACTTTTACAAACCATTGGCAATTACAAAAGTGCCAACTTCAGAGATATGAATTTTTATTCCCACTTTGGTTTGACAAATGTGTTTCACATATCATAAAATACAAGTGCCAAATTGCCAATGGTTTGTAATTGGATGAGTTTCCTGTGTCTCAATTTAGCTATACATACAACGGCGGAAGGAGGGCCCCCCCTAGAGTTTTTTTTTTTTTAATTTAATATAATGTGTTTTTTTTTAATTTTAATATAATGAATATGTGTATAAATTAGTCTTCGTACCCTTAAATATTTCAAAGAGATTTTATTTGCATCATAATATTATAAATATGCCCACAAAGTCAATAAAGATTTTTAATGTATTTTTACCCTATAAGAAATATATTTTAAAAAAAAACCCCAATTTTCTCTGGCGATCATATTCCTTCAACATTTTGTCTATTTGTTATGTCACTGCGTACTTAATTATCCCGACATTTTTGAACAAGTACGACCGTGCAATTTATGAAACATCGCATAAATTGATAATATATATTATTACCAAAAAAAAAAAAGCATCGATTCCAAAATCCAAATAATTGAAAATGGTATATAAGCAACGCATGACAAGTATCATGAGTTGATCCCGTAACTATATCCGAAAGCCCAACTAAGCCTAAGAAAGAAATATTTTGGTTCAAGAAATATTATTAAGCCTCAACTCATTAAAGAAATTCTTATTTCTTTATTTGGATAGCGTGACAAACCAGGAGATAAAATTTAATTAAAGGGCAAAAAAAAAAAAAAGAGAGGCATTAGGCTTCATAATCAAATTATTCATCACAATGATATTATAAGTTGATTTAATTACCCCTGAACGCGCTTTTTAAGCTCCCCCATGATCGAAAAAGCTCGTAAAACTGCCACTAATTGTAGCTTTATCCGGGATGACATTAGTTTTCGTACTCCCCTCAAGTTTTGAAACCGTTATTACCTGCGAATTAAGGTCAACATCAATTAATAGATATTAATCCACTAGCGGAACTTTTAGGTGAATGGAGAAACCAAATGATCAGCACACAAAATATTGCCTAAGGGAGAGATTATACATATCTATATCTAAACTTAGACATACACCACTCAAAGAGCCAATAACTCTTTTCATTCCTTTTCCCCACTTATCATCTGATAACCACTGGTTATTACATCAACGTCATATGGATTTTTTTTATTTATTATTTTTACTTTGTTTATCTATTTCACATGTGTAAACATGCAACTAGCATATTTATAATTTGAATGTGAATATTTAAATTCTACATCTTAAATCATATGTAGAATCATTGTTATGCTACTTTTGTGACAAAACTCATAAAAAAATCACGTGACGATTGGGAATAGTATTTTTGGCTTGAAGAAGGAAACTTCATTCTTAGAGGTTTCGAGATAATAATCTACAATTAAGAAAGTTTTCTTTTGTAATTATTTGATTTAGGAAAATCACTTTAATTTTGACTTAGTTTTTGGGTCAAATATAAATTTAATTTCCTATTTTTTATTTTTATTCTCAAAATTATTTAGTTCTCCATTTTTATTTTTAGTTTCTCGTTTTTGTTGAGGTATATTAGTTTATAATATGTTAGCCCAATCATATTAAGTATTTTTTTTTTTTTTTTTTTCAAGGTAATTTTTCTGAGTGAATTAGAGTGTTTACTCTTTTATTTTATCAATTATTTATGTGAATCAACGAGTAATTGATGTCTATTTTCTTAGCATTTTATATAATAACAGGTTAATAGATGTTTCAGTAAATTAATGGATTTTGAGAACATAATAGATCCAGTTTTTTTACTAATATAATAGATACACACACACACAAATCCTAATAGGTGAAAACAACGTCCTTATTGCATACTTATCACAAAATTAAAAAAGAAAAACTAGCAACTCAGCTAGAACCTATAGTGACAAGCCAACCCACGTAGTTGAGGTAGACGGAAAAGACCCTAAACAAACTCCGCATGAACAACTCTAGAGGAATCGTTCTCACATCAGCGTGTGAACTCAAAGCCTCTTTCGCCATCACACGCCACTACGATGCCGAGCTTACCATGAACCCATCTCCCATGATTGCTCCTCCACTCGTAGTCCTCTCCCATTTCTGCCTCGCCAAGGGGATCGAGGCAGAGGGTGTGCAGATCCACCGTTGAAATGGTGGATTTCCCCTAGCACCTCACAAGAATCACCGCCCTCCATCCACGTAACCCACCCCTAGCCCTAACCAAGATGCCTAGTCCTTCATCGTGGGCTGGGAATTCAAAGGTCAACTTGATGGCTGCTACGAATTTCAGCCTTAGGAGACTCACAAAATGAGAGATGAATATTCATAAAACTTTTTTTTTTCCTCCAATATTAATGATAAATTTTTTAACCCAAAGATATTGAGACTAAGATCTTTAATTTGTTCAAATATAAATTTGGGTTGAATATTGGTTAAAAAAGGACTTATCATGCTTTTAATTTTAACGACTTGCATGCTAGTAGTGTCAATATATTTGTAAAGCAAGAAAATAAAAGTTTAAGGCATAAATTGCAACTGTGTGATGCTCAAGATGCACTAGTGCCATTAATTAGCCCCCCTTTTTTTTTTTTTTGCTGGAAAATTAATCACCTGCGTATCTATTGGGTCAGTTTCACGGGAGATGATATGTTGTAAGCTGAGAATCACACTAGCAGCTGCTACGACGGGATCTATAGTGAAGTGAGGTTGGCCTGCATGACCCCCTTTTCCAATGATTTCAGCCTTAAAAGATCCATTCCCAGCCAGATAATAACCAGCTCTCGACCAGACTTCGCCTACCGTTGAGTTGGACGCAACATGCAGCGCAAATATGGCCTTAACTTTGTCTAGAAGTTCGGATTCCAGGACTTTCTTTGCCCCGGCACCACCTTCCTTGGCAGGTTGGAATACAAGAAGACCGTACTTCCCTGATTTTAGAGTGTACAACATTATTGCATATATATATATATATATATATAAATGTTAAAACTAAGGAATAGAAATATCAAGGACAAGTAAAGCTGGCCATGTGTTATAACCTTCTTTTTATAATTTTTCTTACTAGTTTTTGTTACAAAATTAGTCCCAAAAAAAAAAAGCAAGTGATAAAAAGAAATCAGCAAATTAGTACTTTTAATTCTTTTTCATGGTGTTTTAGGATCTTGGCTGCACCAAGAAGCATTGCCATGTGTGCATCATGTCCACAAGCATGCATCTTCCCGTCGATTTTGCTCCGGTGCTCCCCTCCACCCGTTCCTACAGAGCATTATAATTCATAGTACAACTAAATTCAGTTCTTGTTACAACACAATCTTATAATCACAAAATTTATAAATTCATGACGACGTCCAATGGAATTAAGATTACTCAAAAAGATCAGTTTGCAAAGTACAACTAATAAATTCGTATGTACATAGAAACAACAAAAAATGAACACCGCAAATTACTCAATAAGTTTTGAACTTTTAACTTTGTATAACTTTGATCCCTGATCTTTTTTTGTAACCGGAATACCCTAAATATTAAATGTTATTATAATAGTCATTTTCGTTAATTTTTAGACTGAATCCGTAGGTAATTTATCAAAAAGTAATGTTAACTAACGGATTCTATAAAATTAATAGAAATGACTATTTAATAACACTTTTAATAGTTTATGGTCATTCCAGTTATGAGAAAGAAAAAGAAACAGGAATGCCGTAAACTATTAAATGTTGTAAATAGTCATTTCCATTAATTTTTTAACTATATCAATTTGTAATTAATTTGATCAAAAAGAATATTAACTAAAGTATTATATCTAAAAATTAACGAAAAATACTATTATAAAATATTTTAATATTTATGGGTATTTCAGCTATGAAAAAAAAATCATGATGCAAAGTTGCAGAATAAAAGTACTTCAGAAGCCAACCTAACAATTTACCATTATCAATTTTCAAAACTTAAAAAAGCAACATTCGACCTGGATTGGTAGAGCGTCCATGTCCGCTCTAAGCACGACGAGGCTCTTTCCCATTCCCAACGTAGCCGATGACGCCGGTTTTTGCAACCAGGCTGACGAAGGGAATTTTCAGAGAATCCAATTCGTCTCTGACCAACTTACTGGTGTTGATTTCCTCGTAACCAGTTTCAGGATGTTCGTGTATTTGCCTCCTGATTTCGACCATCCGATTAAACACTTCACTTTCTTTAGCCTCCCGGAGGAACTTTGAGGAGATAGATTCTGAAAGTACGAGTCCTGTTGCTGATCCAAACTGGCAAAGTACCAAAAGGAAGGAGCTAACCCACTTGAAAAACGCCATATTCTACTGTATAGCTAAGATACTACGTCTGATAGGTTGGAGTTATTGGCACAAAAGTATCGTTGGTACGCAACTAAATTGAACCACGCCTACTATTGTGATTTGTGTGTTTGTATTATTATTTTTTTATTATTATTATTTTACTATTGGCTTCTTTTTTTTTTTTTCTTTTGATAAATACTATTTGGAAGATTTAGCACATTTGAAAGGGACATATCAGAGTAAATAAATAAATAAATGAAAAGGAGAAAACAAACAAAGATAATACATTTATGGTCCTTATAAATTAGAAGAAGTCCTCAAATATTAAGAAATTACGGAAATTTTAATAGCAACTGTCATTTTTTAGTTTAGTAATTGAATTAATAATGTTTCAACGGCTTAATTTATAAGTGTGCATGTCAAAATTGTGCAGCACATAACAGCTAAAATTTTAGTTACTGCCTAATGAAAAAGAACAATATTCATAATACCATAGGACTCTCTAAGGATTTATTTTCCGTCGTTTCTTGTTTTGATCTAAAACTATATTCGTAAAATAGAATAGGATGATGAAAGAAGTTGGGGGGATTTAGAGAGGAAAAAGGGATTGTTAGGTTGCTTGGTAGAGAGAAAATTAAGAAGGAAAAAAATTATAAATCCATGAGACTCGCTATACAATCCTTCCAATTACTTTTAAATACTATAAAAGTTCACTTTTATGATGTCGACACTTAAAAATTCCCTAATAAATCCTTCAGTGAGGGATCTTTGAGAACAATAACGGCAGCAAGAAATCATGAAATAGTAAAATGTAAAAAATGCAGAAAATAAAGAAAACAAAGATTTGTACAAGTTCACCATTTGTAGAGTGGGTGCTTGAGGGTTTTACTATCTTTTCAAGAACTACAAGTGGTATAATAATCCGTAGAATGTTTTTTAAATATAAAAATAAAAATAAAAACAAAAACAAAACAAACAAAAAAAAAATAAAAATAAACACAAAAACAAAAAACAAGCACTACACCAATTAAAGAAAATGCTTTTAAATCTAAAAAGGTGCAAAATGAGTACTGATGTATTAAATAAATAAAGACGAGGTTACCAAAATTTATTCCAATAATTATATGATCCAGAAATCCACAACAAGTACTCACCATGTACAATTTATTCTAATAATATAGACCTGAAATTCACTACAATTAATCGTGGAGGTGCCCAGAAGAAGATCATGCAGCGGAATTTATTTACTCGGACAATTATATATCACGGTGATCAGAAAGTTTATGATTAGAGTTCATCATGAAGGTTTTTGACTTCTCCAAGGACATCAGACAGAGACGTAGTAGCTAGTGAGGCATGAAGTGCAGCACCATAAGGAAACGCATCTTCAGCACCATAACACGATAGTTTTTAGACAAAATCGTCGTGGAATAGCCATATATCATGACCGATTTTAGAAAAACCGGTCATGGAAAGATTACAAAGAAAAAAAATTCATAATTCATGTGATTTTCCACAGGTGGCAAATCTCGTATGTTATCTATTGCACAACCCATATTAAAATAATAGCTAAGTTTCAATTAATTTTGTGTTATAATGTACAACAATTATTACAAAAACATACAATATATTACAAAATTTATAGATTGTCTTCTAACTATTGGATGAACCGCATTACAAAATTAGCCCACTCTTTCCGTACTAAACTCATCTCAACGTGGGTATAAAAATCCTTAATTTGAAGTAAGGATAATCCATCGAGAGTCAAAGTTATTTCTTACATAAAAGCTAAAATAACATATCCGCATTCAACATAACCTTTTTGTCAAGGACATCGAACAGTATCAATCAATATTTCATAGTTGCGTTGCTTCCTTACTCCTTTGGCCAACAAAATCTTCTAGTCATTAAGTTCCCTAACAATTTAGTAAAATTCAAAACAATTAAAATAAGAATAATGAAATATCAAATCACAATTTAGAACATAAAAATATACTCACAACTTAATTAGGTCGAATATGTAATATGCAAAAGCATAAATCACAAAATCAACACTTTTTTCAGGAAAACAATTTAAACCAAATCCTCACCCAAATATTTTAAATCAATCTAAAATTAATCCTCACTCAAACATGTAAATATCATACAATCGGGTATTTTGTCGAATATGTAATATGCAAAAGCATAAATCACAAAATCAACACTTTTTTTCCAGAAAACAATCTAAACCAAATCCTCACTTAAACATTTTAAATCAATCTAAAAGTAAACCTCACCCAAACACGTAAATATCATATAATCGGGCATTTAATCGAATATGTAATATGCAAAAATATAATCAAGTTATCAAAACTTTTTTTTTCCGGAAAACAATCATCCAAAATTACAAACACAATTAACAATCACCTAAAATCACAAACACAATTAACGAAATGGTCTTCAAAATCATAATATGTGCGGCGCAAGAGAGAGCAACAGAGAGAGAGACTTACCAATTTCACGAGCGTGGGTGCGGGCAGTGGGGTAGGTAGTGAAGGATGGGTTTCGAGGAAGAGATTGAACGGAGGAGTCATTACGGAGATTGGAGGCGAGAGAAAGAGGGAGAAGTATGAGAGAGAATGAATGGTAGAGTAGCCGCTGGCGGAGATTGGAGGCGAGAGATAGAGGGTGAGGGGTGAGAAAGAATGGAGAGAGGGTAGCAAAGATTGAAGGCGAGGTAGAAAGGGAGAGACGCGAGAGATAATGGAGGGAGGAGTCATGGAAGAGGAGATGGGTTTCGAGGGAGAAATTGGAGGCGAGAGTGAAAGGGCCGTGAGAGAGAATGGGTTTCGGGAGGGAATGAGGGTTTTTTTTTTTTTTTTTTAATTTATGCTCTTAAACCCGTTGCTGAAAAATTAAAAAACTAAAATTTAAAATATGAAAATTCCTGTTTCACAAACGGTCGTGGAAGCTTCGATTTCCACGACTGTTTTCAGAAACCCAGTTTCATGTCGTGTTTTTGGCGTACTTTCCACAACCGTTTTTTAAAAACAATCGCATAAGCTCCGTCGTGAAATCCACATTTTGTAATAGTGTTAGATTTGGTCAATCAGTGATTGACTATGAAATTGATAATTGACTAATGGTTAATCGGTGATTGATTATGAAATTTAGTGATTTACGTTATTGTTAAAAGGTCATTTTTTCTAAAATGATTAATTAATTTTTTTAAGGTCAATCACTGATTAACTATTACGTAGTCAATCATTAATTGACCATTTAAAAAAATTAATTAATCATTTAAAAAAAAGAATTATTTTAACTAATTTTTATAAACATTGGCTATTTATTAAAAAATTTCTTAAAAAAAGGCCATATAACTATAAACCCCTTTGTTTAATGCATAAAACGACATAACTTTTTACCTCAAAACTATTCTTTAAAAAAAAAAAAAAAAAGTGTAAGTTGGTCAACTAAACAAGAATCTGAAAACAAAACAAAAACAAAACAAAAAATAAAAATAAAAACAAAAACAAAAACAAGCACTACACCAATTAAAGAAAATGTTTTTAAATCTAAAAAGGAGCAAAACGAGGACTGATGTATAAAATAAATAAAGACAAGGTTACTCAAATTTATTCTAATAATTATATGGTCCAGAAATCCACTACGAGTACTGACCATGTACAATTTATTCTAATAAAATATGGTTCTGAAATTCACTACAATTCATGGAGGAGGTGCCCATAAGAAGATCATGCAGTGGAATTTATTTACTCGGACAATTATCACGGTGATCAGAAGTTTATGATTAGAGTTCATCACGAAGGTTTTTGACTTCTCCAAGGACATCAGACAGATACGTAGTAGCTAGCGAGGCATGAAGTGCAGCACCATAAGGAAACGCATCTTCAGCAATATCGAAGTACGGCGAGTGCACCGGTTCTTGTCCGTGCGTGTCGTTCATAATCCCGAGGAAGAAAAACAACCCTGGTAGTTCCTCCTGGTAGAAAGCAAAATCCTCCGACACCGTTACTTGTGGAGCTTCCACAACTCGTAGCATTTCAGTCGCTACACTCTTGAAGTGAGTATATAAGCTTTTGTGGTTATTGACTGCAGGGTGTAACGGCTTCTCCTTTTCAAAGAAATTAACTGTAGCATTGCATTTAGATACAGCGGCCTGTGCTACTATAACCTGTATAAATTGCAGATCAAAATAAGTTTGGTACTTTTCAAAATTTTTGTATAATATGTGGCAAATAACCAAAAAACAAAGAAACAAAAAAACAGAGGAGGAGGGAAAAAATATAATTAGCAAAAGAGATCAAGAGAACAATTATAGGCTAAAGAATTCAATTTACTTGGGGTCCTTTTGAGACACAAATTTAGTTGAAATATGTATCGATAAAGATAGACTTCAGTACGAAAATATGAGTGAATTATAGAATGGAAATGTATATTTAAAAGATCCCAAATTTGTTAGATATCTTATTTTAAATTACTCTCATATCCGTGGATATAATCAACGTCACAAAAATTGAATCCAAATAATTGAAAATTGCATAAGATGCATCACAAACACATTTAATTACATCCCAATCCTAACTAAGAAAATTAAGAAGAAAATTTCTTTATTTGAATTTGGATAGTACTGTGACCATAAACCAGGAGAAAGAGAGCATGCCCATTAGGCTCAAGAATCATCAAATTCAAAGCAAATGATGATCACGAGTAGATTTAATTACCTCCTCAATACGTTCCTTAAGTTTCTTGATGGTCGAAAAAGCTCTGAAGGTGCCACCAATTTTTACAATATCCGGGATGACATTAAACGCGTTACTCCCTTCAAGTTTTGTGACTGTTACCACCTGCATGTTGAGTAAGGATTGACAAAATTAATTTTCTGTTCAGTTTCAATGTTATAGATTGTGTCTAATCAATTATTTTATATCACACCATTATAATGCATTTTAAATTTATGTCAATAACATGGAGTACATTTAAAATATAAAAAAATGTACCATTTCAAACTTTTGATGTTTTTATCATTTTAGGAATGCAAATTAATGATCTTGACTGAAGAACAAGAGTACTGGAAAGGTACTTTGGGTTACTTTAGTAATGCTTCTAGAGTTTAAAGGGTATTTAGCCCTAATATCCCCTATACTTGTTATCCTTTGATAACTTACCCTCCAAACTTTTAATTTTGATAATTTACCCCCTAAACTTGTTGATTTGTCGTAATGCACCCTTTTAAGTTGATTTTAACATTAAATTGAAGATTTAAAATTGGAAGATTTGTAATAAGATTTATATTATATTCGGAAACTTTCGGTCATAAATGAGATTTTCCATCTTCACAAGAAGTGTACATAAGCTTTTTATGACTGATTTAACAGAAAAATAATTCATAGGGGGTACATAGCAACAATTTAGCAAGTTGCTAAACGATGACAAGTTTGGGGGGCAATAGGTGCTACAGACCCGAGTTTAAAAGTCATTTTCACAAACCACAATTTAAATATTGTATTTTAATAAAAGTACTCAAGAGTCGTTAATCCAAATACTAATATGTTTTAATAGTTTATTTGAAAAAGTAGAATTTTTTAATTTTGTTTTTAGTTTATACCTTTTGTTTTACAAAAAGTAAAACTAGAAATTATGATAAAGCATAGTAATTCCAAACTAATCCTTTACCTCCGAGTCCTCTGGGTCAGCTTCACGGGAGATAAGATGTTGTAAGCTAAGGATGACAGTAGAAGCCGCAACGACTGGATCTATAGCGAGGTGAGGTTGGGCAGCATGACCACCTTGTCCTTCGATTTCAGCCTCAAAAGTGCCACTCCCAGCCATAAAGTCACCAGCCCTCGACCCCACTACGCCTACCTGTATGCCCGGTGCGACGTGCAGCCCAAATATGGCCTTCACTTTGTCTAGAAGTTCGGTGTCCAGGACTTTCCTAGCCCCAGCGCCACCTTCCTCGGCCGGTTGGAATACAAGAACAACTGTTCCCTGCAGATTTTCAAAAAATGTATAAACATATGAACATTGTTACATGCTTCAATTAAGAAATGGAAATATTAATAAACGTTACAGAATTAGTAAAAAATAAAAAAACAAATGTGGTAATTTAGTAATATAAGAAATGATCATGGAAATTAAAATTACTTGCAACTCTTTTTCATGTGCTTTGAGGATCTTGGAGGCTCCAAGAAGCATTGCCGTGTGTGCATCATGCCCACAAGCGTGCATCTTCCCGTCGATTTTGCTCCGGTGCTCCCACTCCACCAATTCCTACAGCATTTAGTTACAACTAAATTCAGTGTTTTGTAACACATTATTTTCAACATAAAAAAAAAAAAAAAAAAAAAAAAGAAAGAAAGAACGAAAGAAGAAGAAACATTCGCACATGGATAGGGAGACCGTCCATGTCTGCTCTAAGCGCGACGAAAGGCTCCTTCATGGTCCCGACATAGCCGATGACGCCGGTACCAGCTACGGAGCAATTGTAGGGAATATTCAGGTCATCCAGTTCCTGTCTGACCAGCTGACTGGTCTTGAATTCCTCGTAAAGAAGTTCAGGATATTCATGTAGTTTTCTCCGGATTCCCACCATCCAATTAAACACCTCCGGTTTATTTGCCTCCTCGAGGAACTTGGAGGTGATAGAGAGATCTGAGAGTATGAATGTTGGTTCAAACAGGCAAAGGACTAAAAGAAAGGAGCTAATCCACTTGGCAAACGCCATCTTTCTTCTATTATATCTATACCTTGTATACTGATTAAGTTTTGCAAGTAAAGCGTGTGTGTGTGGGTGTGTATATATAGGGCTTCAATGACGTACTGAACAAAATTGAACCACGTACTGAGGTCGTCCAGTCGAATTTGTTTGACTATTGTTATTGTATCACAGAAGAGATGGTCCCAAAAAAAATGAGAAAGAGAAGAAAAACAAGGATAATATATAAACATATATATATATATATATTATATGTACCGTTATATTTTCTTGTCATCTCTGTTTTAAAAAAATAATTAAAAAAACCCACAATAATACAAAAAATCATTGTAAGTTATCTCTATATATATATATTTTTTGTTTAGTTTCTATTTAAAATGGAAAAAGACAAGTTACCTATAACTCTCATTGCTCATCGGTGGTCCAGGCAACAAGCCAACGAAGGAACTACGCAACTTGTACTAATGATACACACGCGTGCTAAATACATATTATATTACAGATTTTTTTTTTCAGATACCACTTATTTTCTTGACTTGGCCATCTAACTTTTCTCAAATGAACATGGCTAAAAACAGGTTTTTTTTTTTTTTTTTTTTTAAGAAAAACACCTGACTGACATAAATTTAAAAATTATTACGCTAACACGACACCAAAAATTAATACTAGATTAATATGACACAAAAGTAAATTAAAGTATATTATAATTTGTGTCATGTTAATCAATATTAGTCAATATAGCTAAAAAGATGGTCATTTATGTAATTTTCTGTTTTTTTTTTTTCACACATATTTACAGCAGTGTCGTTCTTGCCTCCTTTTTTTAATTCAACACCCACACTTTTCATGCACCAACTATTTACAAATTTTACCCATTATTTACAAGATTGATTTCTTCTTTATAGAAATTTTACAAGAAAGATTAATACATTGATTTTTTTCACCTACATATTCTTTTCAATATCGTTACAGTTATGTGTTATGCGTATTTTGAAAACTCCACACTAAACAATTTTTTTGTTTTAATAAAACAAGTACTTTCTTTGTAAGAATTGAACCTTTTGTAAAGTCCAACGTCCTTTTTTTTTTTTTTTTTTTAAATTCTGCTAATATATAAATATAAAAGTAAACATAATCTTTACATATGAAACGTAAACAGTTACTAATCACATATCGAAAATGCGTGTGCAATTTCGAGACAACGTGTACAAAGCGTGTTTTATTTTTAATTTTGGATTTGAGCAATAATACCTTTTAAGTGTTTTTTTTTTTTTTTTTTGTCTTTTTCCTCTAATTTTACTATTCACTTTACCAAACATTTTTAAACAACTCAAATTTTAAAAGTCTATAATTTTATCATTTTAAGTTAAAATGAGATGATTTTAAAAATAATTATATAGAATTTCGAGAGGAACGATACAAGATCAATATTGTTAATATTTTTCTGAACACTTATTAAGTTTTTACACTTTTTTCACTCTAAATAGTTCATTTTCAATAAACATATATTTTTAAAACTTAAGTCATTTCCAACGTTTAAACCACAATGTTTAAAAGTGATCCTAAATAGGCCCTTGATATAGTGGCAACAAATGAAAAAATATATATATATATATATTATTGACAAAACATGTACAATAGTCCTTAAAATATGTGTGTGTATACGGAGAGAGAGAGAAACATATAGACCTTCAGAATTACAGTACTACTAGAAAATATGAAAAGTTCTGAGTAAAGGCTTTCCTTTTTTCTTTTTACTTTTTCTTTAAAAAAAAAAAAAGCTAGAATTTACAAAGGTTTCTGTACGTACGCCCACACCAATATATATATATATATGAACATGTAAAGTTATTTTCAGAAATATAGAGCCAAAAATAGATGGCAATCTTGTAAATTAAGTAAAAAAAATAAGATAACATTTTTGTAAATAATGGGTGTAGAAAATGTGGAATTGACGTCTCCTTCAAATATGGTTAAAAAATGACATGTTATTAAGTGTGTTTACTTGAGAAAAGTGAGATAACACAAGTTAAGAGGATAAGATAGTATCCGTAAAATAAAATTTTAAAAAAAAGTTTGTATATTATTAGCTCTCATAATATATATATATATATATATAGGGACTTCATGGGAGGGCGTAGCTTCATCTACACTAGTTTGGTCCGACACATCCAGGCATACAAAATGTCTTCTGACACCATAAACCCCTGTTGGGGTTATAGAGGAAGAAGTTTGGATAAGAACTGGTAAATTTAAAATTTGAAAGTTTCCGTTTTTTTAATATGGGAAAATGATGTGTCACATACTGTTAGTATATCATACACACGGTTTTTGATGTCCAGATTCAATTGAAAGCTCGCTAAGCAATTACTTGTTATATTTATCATGATCAGTTTCTGCATTTTTGTTTTGCCCATCCCAAACCGGACCTGAAGTCATTTTTGTTTTGTTTTGTTTTTTTTTTTTTTTGGGTTACGGACAGTAATTTGTTCTTGGCCTTATAGTTGTCCACGTGTCCAAATTTAACTCGTTAAAGTCTTCTAACCAAGATATTTACTAGCTGATAACTGAGAACTTTGTTAAAAGAATGGATAAATTATCATTAACCATGGATCAATATACATCTGAAATAAAAATAATAATAAATCAATAAAAAGATTTAAATGGATCTACTTATATTCACATATTAGGAAAAATTGAAGATAAGAACTCACATAGAATACATCCTGCAGTAGAGTCAAACATATAATTTAGTAGATGTACATCAAAAAATTTTTTAATCTAAATAACATCCACTATAAAAACTAAAGGCTAAAATTTTAGTAAAGGATTTTAATTTTTACTAGGGCTGAATTAAAAGGAAAAAAAAAAAAAAAAGATTCAGTGGGGGCTAAAGCCCCACTCATTCCGTAATAAATCTGTCACTTAACATACCAATTAATTCAAGAAAAATCTAAAAAAGCATGTCACACCTTTTTGTGTATTATTTTTACATGATTTGAAGCATTATTATTATTTTAGTAAGCATTATTAGTCGCATTTACTCGTATTACTAGTTTATCCGTCGATGTGGCATATACTCTCGGGTACGAATATTTAAGGATATTGATTCTGTCAATTACGTTTTTTTATTGATAGTGATCCCCCATCCACGTCCCCAAACCTGTTTTGATTTTTTCAACGTGATTTTTGTTCCTTTCTTTTTTTTTTTTTTTTTTTTTTTATATTTACTCTGCCCTCTTTTAGAAAACAGTTTACTGTCCAATTCTTACGCCAATTGTAGATTGATGTTCAGTTTTGAATTTATTTCGTTTATTATAAACCGAACTATATTGGATTAAAAATTTCTCTGCCAAATTTTTTTGTCTCGAATTTTGCTGAATTGGTATATCCAGAGCTAGCTATATTATGTAAAACTTGAATTACCATATTGGTTTAAATTTCAAAGCATTTAAAACTATGTAAATGTTTGCTTTCAACCAAATATATATATACTCACATATATATATTTATTTATATCATGTGAATGATTGAATTGGTTGAGCAGATACAATTTCACATGAAAATTAAGAGTTTAAATAAATGTTCACTTTTTTATTTGACTTTTTTCTTTTTTCAATGACAGTCCTACTAATTGCATAAATTGTTTGAAGAAGCTATTCCCTTAAGAGTTTGAATATCAAGTCTGATTCTACCTAATTAGGCAAATGTATTATATTTTTAAGTTACTTTTGAGCTTTCAGAAATTTATATTTATGTTTGGAAAATATATGTTTGGGCAAAGACTTTTAGAAAAGTTTTTTGATATAAAAAATAGTATAAAAATTTGAAATTAATGGATTCGGAAAAAAAATACGTAAAATAGATCTTGTCTTATTCATAAAAAATCATCTCATTTCAATTTCAAATGAAAATTTACATATTTTTTAAGTTTAAGTTTTTTTTTAAATAGAAAAAGAGAAATTTTGATGTAGAGTTTGAAATTTTGGATCCAGATTCCATTTTGCCATCTAGAAATGTTGCCCCAAATGAGCTATAAAAGTTCAGAATTCAAATTACAACTGTGCAATAAATACATGGTGCACGGTGAAAAAAGTATTAAAATAAAAGATTATCTATATCTACATATAACCATTTATTTAAACACACATATCATCCAAATTTCAAATAATATCTAATCCAAGATATTTTCTTGTATGTTTTTAAAATTTAAATTAAGTTATGATCCTTATCCAAGAAATCAAATTTCATTCGAACTTTGAATTTCAAATATTATCGTCTTATCTAAGATAAAAATTATTTGAATTTCAAATAATTAATGAAATCAAAATACCTTGACCAGTGACTAATTATATAATATATAAATTTTAGTTATATGCTTGTACACAATATATATGTAAACTTAGTTTGGAAAAAAAAAAATTGATTGCTTTCAAGATAAAAATTGTATTCGGTCCAACCTAAATTAGTTTTCTAGTATTGACATCTAATCAAATCCAATCAAAGTCAATTATTTGAAAAAAAAAAAATGGATTGGATTGGATTGGGTTGGTTTGGTTTTTTTGATTGGATGATTGAATCAGATGAGACTCTCATTTTCTTCCTGCTTACCAAATATAACCTTAGATCATCTCCAACATAAATGTTAATGCAAAATCAATTAGAGCCAAATGAACTATTAATTCTGTCAACGTTCCCATAAATTGGTCCTGTTGGCGATTTTGTAAAGATCTTATAGTTTGATGTAGCAGTCATTAAAAAACTAATACTACTGAAATTGACCGATGCTATACAATCTTATATTTTTTCATTCCTATAGAATTGCACTACCGTTAGTAAGTTCAAAGTTGGCTTGGCATTGTTTTAGGTAAAATTCTGTCATGTGTGTCTCTAATTATAGTTGCAGGGCTACATTAGGACTACAGCTTAGTATAATTAAATGTGACCATTAGGATCTACATGTATCAATATGTTATTGGTTTTGTTGTAATATAAAGAGTCTGTTAGGTGATTAGATTATTTAGTCTGAATGGTTTTGTATAATCTGAAGCAAGATCTGAAACAAGAATATTCTAGGGGTTGTAAAAGTGATTGATTAGGGAGTGCTTGTTTCTGGAGAATCTGAGAGAGAAAGAGTGAGAAACTGATTTAAGTTTTGTAATTTCAAAACTCCTGAGATCTTGTTGAGTCTTATGAACGCATCTACCATAGTGAATTAGAGTACGGAGCGATTCCTTGCCTTTGGAGTAGGAATCATTGATCCGAACTAAGTAATCCTTAGTTCCTAGGTTGATCTATTCCTCTGATTTCAATTTTATTTTTTTCTTGTGTTCGGTTATCTAGTTTCTTGTCTGTTTGGTCTTTTGCAAATTGGAGGGTGAAATTTTATCACAAAAATACAAAATCATTATCCAATTCAAAACTACATTTTTCAAGCAGTTTAAGTGGTTTGATATTTTAATGAAAGACCCAATTAAATTAAATAATAGATAATTGATTTTGACTATTTAATCTTATTAGTAAATGAATTCTTGTTATTTCACAAAATATAATAAGCATTCACGTCCAAAAGATATAAATATGATAAAATTGTATATATACATATATATCAATAAAAATAACATCCAAAATCACACACAAAATATAAAATAGTTTTTTTTCCTTCCTTAGATTACTGCATGTTACGACGTTGGATTTCACCAAAACCAACAAAAAACAAAAAACAAAAAAAAAAAAATCGTGAAACATTGAATATAGTACACAGTTCAAGACCAAAATGATAGACAGAATAATATCCAAAACATAAAGAAAGAGAAAATATATTTATAACTTTATATTTTCTATTAAGTATTTTTAACAAGAAAACCACACACACCCACCCCCATCATATTCAATCATTAGTCACTTCCCAATTTTCTTCATGCACCCCACGTTTTTCTTCCTTTCCCTCTCTCAGCCACCAAACTATAGTCCACCTCTTTGCCCGCCAAAACAAGTGCGCCAAAATCACATAGAGAGGAAATCTCATAAGCGGTTCTAGATTCTTCCTTTTCTTTTTAGTTTTTATATTTTAAAGAAAAATAAAACATTTCAATCAACTAGATTGGTTCTTCTCAAACCTCAAAGCACATTCAAAGGAAAAAAAAAAAAAAAAATAGTCCCGCCAAAACAAGGGTATCAAAACCAATTATTGGATAATCTTTCATATTGACTCTCTCTTCCTCCTTCTCACACTTTCTTGATTCTCCTCTTCCTCAAGGGTCTAAGGCCTAGATTACAAACAAAAGTTTGGGATGGGGACAAAACAATAATGCAGAAATTGATCATGACAAGCAAAACAAGTAATTGCTTTGCGAGTGTTGATCAAGACTCTTCAATAAGGCACGAGACAAACAAGCTCAATTGAATCTGGACACCAAAAGCTGCCGTCTTTTTCTTATATGTATGTGTGTGTATATATATAAATTGTATAAACAAGTCATGATTTTATCACTTTCACTTATTTTAAAAACAAAATTTTTTAAGTTTAGAATTCTTATATAATCAACTACTCTTTACAGCTCACTATTTTATCATTTTGCATGCATGCGTGACTGGTGTAGATAAAGCCACGCAAGCCTCTCTCTATATACACACACACGTATAGCTATATACATATATATATATATATATATATTATCATCATTACAATTTAGAACTTTGCTTAGCATCGGCTTGTTTATTGCCTGGACCATATGTGACAGATGAAAGTTACATTACATGTCTTTTCTAGTTTAGTTAGATACTAACTGATAAAAAGCAGGAAAAAAAATAAGTAATTTTCGTACAATATGGTTTGTTTCTTTTTTTTTTTTTTTTATTAAGAAACGACAAGTACAGAATGCAAATCCTTTAGGATTCGAACACTTCTTTATGTGGACCACTTCTCTCTTTGTATGTTTCTATCTCTCATTTATTTTCTTTGGGGGACCATCTAGTGTGTGTATATACATAATATATTTTCACACTCTACTACTTTCATCATGTGCTAAAATCTTTAAAAGTATTTATGTTTTATGAATATGTATATATGATTTTATTATGATTATGGAAAATGTTTAAAATTAAACAAGCATTAGAAAATGGACGAAATCAATAATAAAATCATGATTTTGTTCGAAAAAAGTTTATGTTATGAAGGGTTTTAATAATTCAAACCACCAAGTAAATAAGTTTAGAATAAGTAATAGATGCTATGGTGTATTACAAAGTTTTTTAAGCTAAAAAAGCTGTTTAAAAATTGTACAACAATGAGAAAACCACCGCAAAGCTCACGGCTGAAGCTGGAAAACTGGGCAGTTTTCTGTCAAGTCTTAGAACAGCTTTTTGAACCTCTTAGAGATTGTCCGAACTCCGAGTTCAAGAGTAAAAAGTTAGACATCGATGTTAAGAACATTTTTGTAAGAAATAGCTGTCAATGAAATTTTGACTCCATGACGATGTTTTGGGATTTTTATTTTTTTATTTTTCAACACAGACCCATTGATTTTTAGGAAAACGGATCCCTTATGGACTGAACCGGTCGCTAAGCCGAACATTAAAGTTTTGAATCTTTCAAAAATGAAGATTTTCTGTGAAGGAAGTTTTTGTCAAGTTCTCGATGGATTTAAGTTATAAATTTTCAAATGAAAATTAACCGTCATTTTACGTAAACGACCAAAAAAATTTACAAAACTTGGGATTCCATCTCCCAATTATCAAAAGAAGTGTTTTTGTGCCATTTTCAACGTTCGATAAAATTTGTCCAGAAACGACAAAAGTGTTTCAACGCTCGGGCAATAAATTAACCATCGTAAAATCAACTGTTTTCAAAATTGGTAGAAACAATAACTTAAGTTTTTCTCTGTAAATCGTATGAGGTTTTGAAAATGTTCCGCACGTTTTTTATTATTATTATTCTTTTATATTCTTGTTTCAGTTGTATATGGAAATGAAGCGCTACACATTGATCCAATATTATTAATGATAATTTCTCCATGATCTATTAATAAAGTTCTCAGTTATCATCACCTACTAAATATCTTTGGTTAGCATCTATCCACATTTAACACGTGGCCGGTTACGAGGCCAAGGACGAAGATGACCCGGTTACAAACAAAAATTACTTCAGGTCCAGTTTGCGGCGGGCAAAACAATAATGCAGAAATTGATCATGACAAGCATAACTAGTAATTGCTTAGAGTTTGGCACGAGATAAACAAGCTCAATTGAATCTGGACAACAAAAGTTGCGGCTTTTATCTTATACATATATATATATATAAGTATATAAGACGTGATTTTATCATTTTCACTTATTTAAAAACAAAATTTTTAAGTTACTTTTAAGCGAATGTCATGCTTTTGAGCTTTCAGAAATTTATATTTACTTTTAATAGTATTACGAAATAAGCAACGAAAATAGGTAACAAAAAAACAAAAAATAATAACACATAGATTTATGTGAAAAATCCTAGACAGGAAAAAAAAAAAAAACACGGGTAGAGTAGAAAAAATCTATACTAAATCAAATATTATAGATTGGTACATGACTAACAATTATTGCAAAAGAAGATAATAATGAAACCGTGAAATTACATTATATATATACTCAAATCCTAAAATCAGATATAATAATGACTTATTTTAGTACACAATTGCCATACTTTAAATATGTTTATTGGTCGACACTGCAACAGTTAAGTTCTTTGAAAGTGAAAAATCTTGTAAGCATTGTATATGCTCACTTCAAGAGTGTAGCAATCGAAATGCACGGGACTCGAAGAGTAATGGAAACTCCGAAAGCAACAACGTCCGAGGATTTTGCTTTCTACCAAGAGGAGCTGCCATGATTGTTTTTCTTCCTTGGGATTGATAACCAGACGGTCGGAAGCGATCCAGTTCACACACATTACTTCCAGATTGCTGAAGATGCATTTCCTTATGGTGCTGCACTTCACGCCTCGTTAGCTACTATCCGTCTGTCAGATGCTCTTGCATCAAAAGCCAAATTTCTGCGTGATGAACTCTGGTTATAAACTTCTTCATCATGATATGAATTGTTCTCCGACTACAATAAAATTTCACTGCATCAGTCATTTATGTGATAATTAATTGTAGTGAATTTCATGATTAATTTTATTAGAATAAATTGTATGTTGATAGTCCTGATAATTGCTACATTTTCAGCCCTTTCAAAATTTCTCAAACTGTAAATTTTTTAGGAGTGGCGTGTTTTTTTTTTTTTTTTTTTTTAACTCACAGCCATGCCATTTTAACATTAAGCTAAAAAGGGTATGCCGTTCCATTTCAAAAATAAAATAAAATAAATTGAAATATAAATATAAATAACAAGTATGCCGTTTTGTGCATTAAGCAATTGGATGTAATGTTCCTAATCAACTTCCAAAATATGTTTTTAAAAAAAAATAAAATTAAGTGAGTATTAATTTTTACACCTCGCATTTTATTTTTTTTTAAGAAAATATACTATAAACACTTTGTAATTTTTTATTTTTATATTATTGAATTATATTTAATATATAAATCTGTATCTTTTCTTCATCAGCACCTATTCTTTTAATCTAAAATCTATATCACTTGTTTTACCTTAATCTTCCGGTTACCCCATATCAGCAGACTGCTGAAACCTATACTATCTTATCCCACCTCGTACCCCACCTCCACTCATGTCCTAATATCATTTGAGAGTACTTTACATTTATACCGTTAATTATCAAACATATCAACCATAAAAACAAACATAAGATTTATATATTCATATACTTCTTAATAGATAAACAAAACGAAACTCAAGTGATTTGGTACGTAAGTGTGTGAGTGTGTAATTTAGAGTTCGAATTATAGACTTTTCATTTCTTAATAATAGTAAAATCAAAAATTAAAAAAAAAATGGACATAACCAAAAAAAAAAGAAAAAAGGGATAGATACAAACGTGTTCGGGCCTGTTCTTTTGTACTCTAACGTGTCAGTTGTTGAGTGGGCATTCTGTAGACCGTGTCCGCCCGGCCTATTCAATTATTTGCTCAAGCATTAAAGCGTGCACACGTATGAAAACATGAGATTTGACGTTTCATTCCACCTGAAGAAAAACGACATGTCGTCACTCAAATTAAGGGTGAAAATAGGTAAGAAAAACAAAGAAGTTTAAAAAATGTTAAAGATAACAGCCAAATAAGTGGCTGATATGTATAGATATCAAATAAGTGGTATAACTCTTAAGGGAATACTTTTTTTTTTTTTTTTTAGTTGAGGATGCGAGATTCGAACTCTCCACCCCAAAAACAAAGTTAATTGAAAGTTTGTACTCTAATAATCTTTAATTAAAGACCTTAATCTAGAAAAATTTTAATTAAAACAGATAGAAATGACCATTCATGTCATTAATTAATACTTATGTATAAATCACATATCAATTTACTTCAAAAGACTAACATCATTATCAATAAAGGGCAAATTACTATAAATTTGTAAATTCATGATGAAAATTATCAAAATTAAAAATACATTATGCAAATTACAATATAACATATAGAATTCATAAATTAATTATTATATGTAGTAACATTGTTTTGTTTGATCCTATGAGTATGGTAAAAATTTTTAAAATCAACCATACTATATTTTTTGCCTCATAAATTATTTTTTCTATTTTTGTCCTCCATTTAGTAACCATAGTTTTAGTTTATGCTATAATTTTAAAATTTTGTATTGCATTGTGCTATTTTGGCATTTTCTCTTTTTATTTTATGTTGTAAAGTAAACTCATAATTTGGTATGAATATGGTAAAAAATGTTAAAATAAATCATACTATAATTTTTGTATATAAAATTTTATAGTCAATCACTGATTGACTATTATATGGTCCATCAGTAATTGACCATTTAAGAAAATTAATTAACCATTTTAGTAAAAAAAATGGTTTTTTTAACTACTTTTAAAAAATTTTGACATTTAAAAAAAAACTAATTAAAAAAAGGATATTTAGCGATAAATCCCAAACATAAATTAAAATTTTCTCTCTTTTTCTCTAAAAAAACACAGATAATGTTGCTAGGGTTCAAAAATTGGTTCATCAAATAAAAAATTATAGCATCCAATAAATATTTACTTTATTAATTTTTGATAAGCACTATCGTTAATTCAAAAAAGAAAGTGATCTATATCCATAAATAATTATCTATTTGTTTAAATTTAAATCTTAGAGAACATATAATCAAAGATTGTATCTTACCTACTTTTAAATTTAAATTAAATTACGATCTTTATCCAAATATAACAATTTTTAATTCAAATTATTAGTAATCATTATCTGCATTTAAATTTCAATGAAATTATGATCTTTATTCAAATATAATAAAATTTAATTAAATTACTATTCATTATTTTATTCAACATAAAAATTATTCAAATTTTAAATAATTCTCAATTAAAATACCTTACATGTACATTTTATTCTCCTTAAAATTATCTAAAGTTATTCATAATTGAGATTAAGGTTAAAATTTCGTATTATCTTTTAAATATTTTATCATTAAAGTTTATGTCATTTCATGTTGATTAATCCCTATTTATGAAATCCTTTATAAATAGAAAATTGTTCAATAAAAAAAAATTACAGAATGATCAGGATTTTTTTATTTAATTAAGTTTCAAATGACACTTTAGAAAATATCATCCCAAGTTAAAAAAAAAAAAAAAAAGTTATTCATGCCATTCATCATAATATAGTATAAATTCAGGTACGATTCCGAGTAATTTCTCTTGATAATTTAATATGAAATCCTGAATTTTATAATAGTTTTCGTCAATTAAAGTTTTCTCAACATCAACTTCTCAATTTTTTTTGTTCTCTGATGTACTCCAACTCATATAACCATCTTCCTTCCTCGCCATGGTAAGCTTTGTGCTTTTTTTTTTTTTTTAAAGGGGTAAGCTTTATGTTTCCGGTAAGCTTTCTTGCTTATGATTTTTCCAGATTTACATCAACGGAGGAGAATCGTAGGATCTGCTGATTGGAAGCTCCGTCTTCCTTTTTTCCTCTGTGTGTTTCTTCTAACTATACCTCGTATTCTTCTCTCTCTCCTCTGTTTTTCTATGTCCACTCAGGGGTAACTTTGTTACTGCAAAGTGCAGACAACCAGTTCCGATGATGTAAAAATAGATGGCGAATACCAGTTATTTGCCTTGGATGCTAGCTAGACGGGTTGTTGATGATGAAGTATTTCGTTTCCTCTTCATTATTATTCCTTTTAGGCTCCACTTATTGCTGGTATGCCGCATGCCAACTTTAAGAGATTGCAAATTTTTCTTTCTTTTTATTTATTTATTGTAATATCTTACTTGGTTTTAATTTCTTTGCTTTCCTATTTTGTAATTTGTAGATTCTTGAATGAAAAAGTGTGCGGTTCATACTTTGCTTTTGGAACAAAGGAATTTTTTGTTTATTTTTATGGTTAACATCTTCTCATAACATTTATCAAGAGGTAATTTAATGAGTATGGATATTTTTTATTATTTATTATATTTTTATAATTTTCTCTCTTCGAGGGCTTCTCGATTTATGTTTCTCCTCCTTAGATCTGCTAACTGTGTTTTTATTTTATTATTTTTTTTAATCGGTTCCTTTTCTTGATCATCATTCAATCTTAATGAAATTGTTGTTCTTGATATCAATTCAAGATGCTTAAGCATTGGAAGTCACTCAATACATCAAAGATACGTACAATTATGCAAAATATAAAGTCAGCTACTGTCGGTGAGTGACTAATAACGCATTCTTCTAATTTCCTTTTTTTTTTTCCTAAGTGTGTTTATATATTTTTGTCTAGAAGGCGGACAAGGATAATCTGATGAAGCATCATTTACCAAGTTTTCAATCATCGCCAAATTACCCGTTGCCACTACGTACCTATGCAAGTGTTCATATTTACTTGTAAGATACATTTTATATTTACATATATATTCATTCTATTAGTATGATGTTTATGTATTCAGTTTGATAGTTTTATATATGTGTTAATATTGCACTCATATTTGATTTGATGTTTACTTTTAAGCCTCTACTAAAATTTATGTTATGTTATTGTATTATTTGATTTTAGATTGATTATGGATTTTTTAAATCAAGAAAGTGAATTTCTTTTGGCAATTAAAAATTTTATAACTCAAAATGGAAATCATTTGATTTTAATGACCACATTTTAGTCAGTGAAGGCAATAAAATCTTAACCTTTATCAGACTTTCATTTAGCCACTACTAATAAGTTGCTAAAAAGTTTATGAAGAAGTACTTAGTGAGTAAGAGTTAGTCGTTACAAAACTAAAAGTAAAGAATTCAGTGACTAACCATTAGTTGCTAAATTGAATTTTTTAATAACTAATTAATTAGTCTCAAAATATCTAAAAAATGATTTAATAGTAATTAATTATTAGTCGTCAATTAGTTTTTCTATAGTAAGTAAAAGTAAATTTGGTCTTATTACGGTACAAATTTTTGGTCCCCTTAAGTTTTGTTGTGATTAATTGAAAATACTTTTGCAACTAAATTTTTAGTCACAGAAAACATATTGTTTAGCAACTATATATTTTTAATCGCGAAAGACTTCCTACGACCGACATTTAGTGATCAAGGCGCGACTAATTTTTTGTAGTCATGAAAATTTTTTTGCGACTAAATTTTAACTTTCCATAACTAAAAATATAGTCTTTAAAAAGTGAAATTTCTTGTAGGTACACCTATTAAATCAAGAAAATGTGAAAAAGCATGTCACACCTTTATGTATATTATTTTATATGATTTCCTTAATGATACATTATTATAAAATATCAGTCGCATTTACTTAGTCTATCCGTCGATGTGCATCTAATGTTGGGTACGAATATTTAAGAATGCTAATTTTGGCAATTACGGTTTTTTTTTTTTTTTTTAATAACTAGTGGTTCCCAATCCGTACATCCCCAAATCTGTTTTGATTCTTATCCATTTTCAACGAAACACGATTCTTGAACTGAGCATATAAGCTTCCGCTTATTGACTGCATAACGCAGGGGTATCTGGGTTTCTCAATCTTGAAAAAATAATGCAGTGTAGTTTTTTTTTTTTTTTTTTGTTGCTATTTTTTTGATGCAGTGTAGTTAAATATATGTGTTTATATATTTACATATTTATATGTATGTTAAATCATTTTCTACTCCTTGGACTTTTTAGCTCGTGAAGAATAAATGATAAAGCAATGTCATGTACTTTGCATATGCATAGTACGTATGTACATATGTATGAATTTTTTTTTATAAGAATATACATATATATGAAAAAATAACTAAGCCCTACTATTATTCTTTTTGACGAGTCAATTGCAACACTACCGACTGTTGTGCAATTTAAGGCCAAAATATAAGCGAAATCACATACCCACAATGCTAACGAACATTATGACGAAAAACAACTAAGATCGTATCTGCACCTCCAATACAAACCTTATTTTTACGATTCAAGTTTTATCTTTTTCTTTCAGTTTTATTATTCACACAAATTTATAACTCAAATTTTCAAAGTTTATAACTTTACATAATAAGTTCAGATGGGATGATTTTTTTTTTTAAATGCATAGAATTTCGAGACGAATAAAACAAACTCCATATTGATTTTTTTTCCGAACACATTTTAAGTTTAATTCAAACGCCTCAATAAACACAGAATCAATCCAAACACAAATTATACAATCTAAATCTTAGTACCAAATACATGCTAAAAACATCGCCTATATATAGATATATATCATATTTTGCTTAATGCATTAAAACGACAAGCCTTTTTGCAGATCAACATATAAAAACGACAAATCTTTTTTTTTTTTTGAAAGGAAAACGACAATCTATTTGATTGAAAAAAATTGTCATTCCTAAAAAAATAATAAAACATAATAATGATAATAATAATTCCACGACTCAAGAAATTTCAAAAGGACCTGCTTTCGATTATTATATATAGCAATTATCAACATCGACATGATATTTATTCCAATAATATATAGAGTCATGAATTCACTGCAATATTTAGTCGCGTACATGGCCTTCATAAGAGGATACAGTGAAATTTATTCAACGTAGCTGATATCACTATATATATATAAGAGCAGATTTACTATCCTATTTTCTTATCTCAAAAACTGTGCTCTCCATAGATTTTTTACAAGTCATCCATTTATTTAAGAATTTTTAATATTTATAATTTTTTTATATGATTAAATTCTTAAATTCAGATGATACGACGTGATATTATTAGGAAGACAGTTAAAGAAACAGAGAATTCGATATAACAGTTCTTAATTCATGTATATATATATATATATATATTTTTTTTAACATAGATAGTTATATATGATATTGGAAATTCCTGGCTAGAATTCAGCATGCTGAGGGTCGATGTCTTGTGATCCAAGGGTATTATCAGACAGGAACGAAGTAGCAAACAAGGCGTGAAGTGCAGCACCATAAGAAAATACCTCTTCAGCAATTTGGAAGTCAGGTGAGTGAACTCGTACTTGTCCAACCGTGGCATTCATAATCCCAATGCCGATATACAATCCAGGTATTTTCTCTTGGTAGAAAGCAAAATCATCCGACACCATAAATTGAGGACTTTCAATAACTTTTTCCGGCCCAACCATTTCAGCTGCCAGCCTCCTGAAGTTTTCATATAATGTTTTGTCGTTATTGACCGCAGGGTAAAAGGTGCTCGTTTTCTGAAGGAATTTGACTGTAGCTTTGCACTTAGACACGGCGGCCTGCGCTTCTATAACCTGTTTGCATATATGATTATATACATTTTTATATATTTGCATAAACAAACAGACAAAAAGTTTCTTAATTAATTCGACCCAAACAAGGAAATATCATCTGAGTGTTGACAGAGATGAGATTTCGCCAGTGAACAAACAAAAATAAAATAAAATAAAATAAAATAAGAAAAGAAAAGTATTTATATTAAAAAAACAAAACCCAAATTTTCTCTGGCGATCATATTCCTTCAACATTTTGTCTATTTGTTATGTCACTACGTACTTAATTATCCCGACATTTTTGAACAAGTACGACCGTGCAATTTATGAAATATCGCATAAATTGATAATATATATTATTACCAAAAAAAAAAACATTGATTCCAAAATCCAAATAATTGAAAATTGTATGTAAGCAATGCATGACAAAGACATAAATAATTAGTATCATGAGTTGATCCCGTAACTATATCCGAAAGCCCAACTAAGCCTAATAAAGAAATATTTTTGGTTCAATAAAAATATTATTAAGCCTCAACTCATTAAAGAAATTCTTAATTTCTTTATTTGGATAGTGTGACAAACCAGGAGATAAAATTTAATTAAAGGGAAAAAAACAAAAAAAACAAAAAACAAAAAAAGAGAGGTAGTAGGCTTCTGAATCAAATTATTCATCACAAATGAGGATAATATAAGTTGATTTAATTACCTCCTGAACGCGCTTTTTAAGCTCCCCCATGGTCGAAAAAGCTCGTAAACTGCCACTAATTGTAGCTTTATCCGGGATGACATTAGTTTTCGTACTCCCCTCAAGTTTTGAAACCGTTATTACCTGCGAATTAAGGTCAACATCAATTAATAGATATTAATCCACTAGCGGAACTTTTAGCGGAATGGAGAAACAAATGATCAGCACACAAAATATTGCCTAATGGGAGACAATATACATGTCTATATCTAAACTTATACATATGAACACACTAAAAGAGTCAATAACTCTTTTCATTCTTTTTCCCTACTTGTCACCTGTCAACTACGTGGTTACTACAACAACGTCATGTGATTTTTTTTTTTTTCACTTTGCTTATCTATGTCACATGCGCAAACATGCACCTAGCATATATATAACTTGAATGTGAATATTTAAACTCTACATCTTAGATCAGGTGTAGAGTCATTGTCATGCTACTTTTGTGACAAAGCTTATAAAGAAATCACGTGACGATTGAGAATAGTATTTTTGGCTTGCAAAAGGAAATTTCATTCTTAGAGGTTTCAAGATAAGTAAATTAATAATCTACAATTAAGAAAGTTTTCTATTGTAATTATTTGATCTAGGAAAATCAACTTTAATTTTGGCTTAGTTTTTGGGCCAAATATAAATTTAGTTTCCTATTTTAATTTTTAATTTTCAAAATTATTTAGATCTCCATTTTTATTTTTAGTTTCTCGTTTTTGTTCGAAGTATATTAGTTTATAAATATGTTAGCCCAATCATATGCAAGGGTATATTTTTCCGAGTGAATTAGAGTGTCTACTCTTTTTATTTTTTCAATTATTTGCATAAATTAACGAGTGATTGATGCCTATTTTCTTAGCATTCTATAGGAATAACAGGTTAATAGATGTTTCAGTAAATTAATAGATTTTGAGAACATAATAGATCCATTCTTTTTACTAATATAATAGATACAGACGCACACAAATCCTAATAGGTAAAAACAACGTCCTTATTGCATACTTATCACAAAATAAAAAAAGAAAAACTAGCAACTCAGCTAGAACCTCTAGTGACAAGCCAACCCACGTAGTTGAAGTAGACGGAAAAGACCGTAAACCAACTCTGCATGAATAACTGTAGAGGAATCGTTCTCACATCAGCGTGTGAACTCAAGATGCCTAGTCCTTCATCGTGAGCTGGGAATTCGGAGGCCAACTTGATGGCTGCACCCGAATTTCAGCCTCAGGAGAAGACTCACAAAATGAGAGATGAATATTCACAAAACTTTTTTTTTTCCTTCCAATATTTAATTGGTAAATTTTTTAACACAAAGATATTGAGACTAAGATCTTTAATTAAGTTTTATCAAAATAGAAATTTGTGAACTAATTGTTCAAATATAAATTTGGGTTGAATATTGGTCAAAAAAGGACTTATCATGCTCTTAACTTTAACGACTTGCATGCTAGTAGTGTCATGTAGATTGCAATATATTTGTAAAGCATGAAAATAAAAGTTTTAAGGCAGAAATTGCAACTGTGTGATGCTCAAGATGCACTAGTGCCATTAATTAGCCCTTCATTTTTTTTTTTTGCTGGAAAATTAATTACCTGCGTATCTATTGGGTCAGTTTCGCGGGAGATGATATGCTGTAAGCTGAGAATCACACTAGCAGCTGCTACGACGGGATCTATAGTGAACTGAGGTTGGCCTGCATGACCCCCTTTTCCAATGATTTCAGCCTTAAAAGATCCACTCCCAGCCAGATAATAACCAGCTCTGGACCAGACTTCGCCTACCGTTGAGTTCGACGCAACATGAAGCGCAAATATGGCCTTAACTTTGTCTAGAAGTCCGGATTCCAGGATTTTCTTTGCCCCAGCACCACCTTCCTCGGCAGGTTGGAATACAAGAAGAACCGTTCCCTGATTTTAGAGTGTACGACATTAATTGACATATATATATATATATATATATATGTTAAAACTAAGCAACAGAAATATCAAGGACAAGTAAAGCTGGCCATATGTTATAACCTTCTTTTTATAATTTTTCTTACTAGTTTTTGTTACAAAATTAGTCCCAAAAAAAATAAAACAAGTGATAAAAAGAAATCGGCAAATTAGTACATTTAATTCTTTTTCATGGTGTTTGAGGATATTGGCTGCACCAAGAAGCATTGCCGTGTGTGCATCATGTCCACAAGCATGCATCTTCCACTACTAGAAAATGTGGATTCGACGACGGTAATTTGACGACCGTTTTTTAAAAAACCGTCGTGGAAAATTCGAGAAAAAACACGGAGCAGAAAAACTGTCCGAAGACCGTCGTGGAATCGTCGGACTTCCACGACGGTCAACGTTGACCGTCGTGGAAGTCCTTCATTCGACGACGGTCAACGTTGACCGTCGTGAAATGAAGGATTCCACGACGGTCAACGTTGACCGTCGTGGAAGTTTCATGTCTTCCACGACGGTCAACGTTGACCGTCGTGGAAGTTTCATGTCTTCCACGACGGTCAACGTTGACCGTCGTGGAATCGTCAGACTTCCACGACGGTCAAAGTTGAAACCGTCGTGGAAGATCTGAAACTTCCACGACGGTCAACATTGACCGTCGTGGAAGAGCTGAAACTTCCACGACGGTCAACGTTGACCGTCGTGGAAGAGCTGAAACTTCCACGACGGTCAACGTTGACCGTCGTGGAATCACGACTATCGACGACCGTCAACATTGACCGTCGTGGAAGCTATTGTCTTCCACGACGGTTTAAAAAAAACTGTCGTCGTTTTTTGATTCGACGACCGTTTTTGTTAAAACCGTCGTCGAAAATTCGTGATTTATTCGCCCGAGCCGTGATGTATGCCTCTGATATTCGCTCGTTTATTCAGTACCTGCAGTTAATTATCATTCCAGATTACTCCGAAAACAGTCGATCTGTTCACCACTTTGTGGCGCCACCATCTTCCATCGATCATTTGAGCCTCTCTTGTAAGTCATGATCCCACAAACTTAGACTTATGTAGTTTTCCATCCTCTGTCTTTCATATTCCATAATTTTGTATGTTTTTGAATTACTTTTTAGTACGTTGCTGCAATGGGCCGCCCTTATTGTTTTAATTTAGGAACTTATCATGATCAAATTATTATTTTTGCCTGGTAATCATAGTTTTAACTAAATGAAATGCATGCAAGTTATCTAAATTACACACCCTTTAACTTCGAAAGTTTTGTTTTATTGATTTAGGATTTGCAAATCATGGATAGAAAATGGATGTGGTTTGATAGATTGTCTAAAGCATATGAAGATGGTGTTGAAGATTTTTGTCATTTGCCAAAGCTCACATACAAGATGATAAGATTCCGTGTCCGTGTCAAAAATGTGGTAATCATAGATCTCATTCCATTGATAATGTTAGAGGGCATTTGCGTGCTTATGGGATTATTGTTCTTACCAAACATGGTATTTACATGGCGAAGATTTTTTCGATATTAAATGTACATCGACAAGTACGAAAGGTAAAGAGCCTATAGTTGAGGAAGACGTTGGTGATAATATGTTCAATATGGTCAATGATTTGGAAGAAAACTTTGTGCACCGGCCGGAATTATTTGAGGAAATGATTAATGATGCGGAAACACCCTTGTATGTCGGGTGTACAAAATATACGAAATTAGGGGCATTGGTTAAATTATGGAATATGAAAGCGTCGGGAGGGTGGACTAATTCTAGTTTCACGACTCTTTTAGAATTTCTAAAAGATGTTCTACCGGAGGATAACAAAGTGCCACCTAGTATGTACGAGGCAAGAAGACGTTAAGCACTTTGGGAATGGAATATGAGAAGATACATGCTTGTCCAAATGATTGCGTCCTTTACCGGAAAGAATATGAAGATTTAGATGAATGTCCGGTTTGTAACGAATCAAGATGGAAGAAGGGCAAGATGCCATCGAATGGTAGAAGAGGAGTGCCAGTGAAGGTGTTATGGTACATTCCACCGGCTCCACGTTTTCGTCGTTTATTCCGTAATGCCGAGCATGCTAAGCATTTGACATGGCACCATGATAAACGTGTAGACGATGGGAAACTTAGACATCCGGCCGACGCACCACAATGGAAGACCTTTGATGACAATCATCCAGCTTTTAGTGCAGAACCAAGAAATTTACGTCTCGGTTTGTCGACGGATGGAATGAACCCACATAGTAACTTGAGTAGTCGGCATAGTACATGGCCAGTCATACTTGTCAACTACAATCTCCTCCGGAATTGTGCATGAAGCGGAAGTCTTGATGTTGACATTATTGATCTCAGGCCCTCAACAACCAGGGAATGACATTGACGTGTACTTGGCACCATTAATCGATGACCTCAAAAGCTTGTGGGAAGATGGTTTACAAGTTAAAGATTCACACCGTCAAGATACGTTCAATCTTCGTGCAATGTTGATTTGGTCAATTAATGACTTTCCTGCACTTGGCAACCTATCTGGTTATCCTGTTAAGAGTTCTATAGGTTGTCCAGTTTGTATGAAGGAAACATCTTCAATCCGGTTGAAGAATGGTAAGAAAACCGTTTATCTTGGTCACAGGAGATTCTTGCCAAGAAATCATCGATACCGCAAACAAAAGAAGGCTTTTGATGGCCATACCGAAGAAAGATCTGCTCCTCGGATTTTGTCTGGCGAAGCTGTATTTGAGATGGTTAAAGATGTGAAAGTTGTTTTGGGAAAAAGAAAACGAGGGGCTGCAGTTGTCGATGGACCTTGGAAGAAGAAGTCAATTTTCTACGAACTTCCATATTGGAAGTCATTTACGTCCGTCATTGCCTAGATGTTATGCATATTGAGAAAACGTTTGTGAATCGCTAGTCGGCACGTTGCTTGACATCCCAAACAAAACTAAAGATGGTGAGAAGGCACGGTTGGATCTTAAAGAGATGAATATTAGACCAAATTTGCTCCCTGATAAAAGAGCAACCGGCACATATTTACCTCCGCTAAGCAACATTATCCAGACAGGAAAAGAGAAAGCTTTGTGAATGGCTTGCGTCCGTCAAAGTGCCAAGTGGGTACTCTTCGAACGTGAAAAGATTGGTTTCGATGAAGGATTTGAGGCTAATTGGAATGAAAACCACGATTGTCATATCTTGATGCAACAATTATTACCTCTTGCATTGCGGGGAGTTTTAACGAAAGATGTAAGATATGCAATTACGAAGTTATGCTTATTTTTCAATTCAATTTGCGCCAAGGTAATCGATCCACTAATGCTAGATTCGCTACAATCGGAGTTGGTGATGACTTTGTGCATGCTAGAGAAGTATTTCCCTCCAGCCTTTTTTGATATCATGATCACCTAACGGTGCACTTAGTTCGTGAAGTTAAGCTATGTGGACCGGTTCATTTGAGGTGGATGTATCCTTTTGAGAGATATATGAAGGTTTGAAGGGTTATGTGAAGAACCGAAATAGGCCGGAGGGATGTATAGTGGAAAACTACATAGCCGAGGAATCAGTTGAATTCTGCTCTGAGTATTTATCCAATGCGGATCCAGTAGGGCTGCCTCCAATTGGGCTAAATACGCCGAAAGGACTCTCCGCCGCGTTCATTCACCAGTAAAGCAAGATGAATGGGAAAAAGCCTGTTTGTATGTATTGCACAATGCTAAGGAAGTGGAGTCGTTCGTTGAGTTCACATGACGGAATTAAGAGTCGCAAATCCAAGGAAAAACAAGATGTGAGAAATGGTTTCAAGATGAGCACAACCGGACATTCATGGAGTGGATAAGGCGACATGTGCATATGAAGCCTAGCGTTTCCAAAGACTTAATGAATCTAGCAAGAGGACCGTCATCTGTAGTCACAAGATATACATCGTACTTTGTCAATGGCTACACCTTTTACACTCGCGAAAGAGATGAGAAGCATCCAGTGCAAAACAGTGGTGTGAGCCTTCGTGCCGAGTCTATGCATATTTCATCCGCAAGGACAAGAACCCGGTATACGGTTCCATGAACTACTTTGGGTTCATTGAAGAAATTTGGGAACTTGATTATTGCGGCTTACGGATAGCACTCTTTAAATGCAAGTGGGCTGACAACAATTTTGTGAAGATTGATAAGGACGGCGTGACAGTGGTGGACTTTAGGCGATTGGGATACAAAAATGATCCTTTCATTATGGCGTCGCAAGCGGTACAAGTCTTCTACACAACGGATCCCGCCAATTTAGATTTGTCTTTAGTTGTTCCAATGAAGCCAAAAATAATTCGGGCTGGCCAAGAAGATGTTGAGGATTGCACCGACATTCCATCTTTCACAAACGGTTTGCCACCGGTAGAGGAGATTGATGATTTGGATGATGATTCCTCACACTTGCTTCGTTCAGATGTGAGTGGACACTTGTTGAGAGGACAAGAAAAAAAAAGAAAAAAAATTTCATTGATTTTGAATCCATTGTGTATATAATTTATAACTTGTGTACATATTAACTTGTACAGATTAATTGTATGCATTAATTTGTGTCACATGACGGAATAAAAAATTTAATTGATTTTTGATGCGCAGTTATATGCAAAATCCACAGGTTTGATGGCATGTGGGGTATATTAACAGATGTAATTTGAAATTAAAACGGGCAAACGACGACGGCTTATTTGGAAACCGTCGTCGTTTTGAATAAAAATGGGAAACGACGACGGTTCGGCAAGCAAAACCGTCGTCGTTTTATAAAGAAACGACGACGGTTTCAAATGTAAACCGTCATCGTTTCGATGAAAACGACGACGGTTTCAACTTTAAACCGTCGTCGTTTCGATGAAAACGACGACGGTTTATTTGTTAAGTAACCGTCGTCGTTTTCATATGAAACGACGACGGTTTATTGAAAACCGTCGTCGTTTCTTAGTAAACGACGACCGTTTAAACATAACCGTCGTGTTTTATTTCAAAACGACGACGGTTGCATTAGAACGTCGTCGTTTCTATTAAAAACGACGACGGTTTAAATGAAACCGTCGTCGTTTTGAGGCGGATTCGACGAGGCAAAATTTTCAAAAATTTTTTGTTTTTTTTGAAACTCTTGGCCGAAAGCGTGCGCGCTTTTTGCTGTCCATATTTGGCTCCTTGTATATATAAAAAATGTCCCAGATTCCCTCCAACTTCTCTCTTTAAGGGTTGATATTTTGCTCCATCCAATTGATCTCAAACTACATAGCCTTGCCTCCACCATTGCCTCGCTTGGAATCTTGGTGGATTTTCTCTTGTTCTCGGCCGCGCCTCCTCGTCTGCCCCTAGATATTTGCTCGGCTCGCCTCATTTGGTGCAGTCGCCTCCGTCTCTCTCTTTCCTCGCCGTCGCAACTTCCTCTCTCCCATTCGATTCGTCTCCGTCGCCGATTGACGGTTTCCAACACCAACACCAAACCCGAGTATAGGGTGAGTTTTCGGCCTCTCGTTGACCATATACGTCTTATAAAAGTGAATGAGGTGAATTGAAAATGGGGTAGTTTATGTGAATGGCGAGTTTGGTAGTGATTTTTGGGTGATTTGTACAATTGACAACAAAATTTTGCTTATGCATGTTACTTTTATGCACGCAACATGTTCGCCCAAATGCCTCTTTGAGGGAGTCTTAGATTGTTTTGTTGTATAATGGATGGGTGACGCGACGGTTTACTAAATTTCCGGAGAAAAATTGATGAATTAGCTTATAGTTGATTTTGACATTTACGGTCCGGAATCCGTCGCTTACACGTTTGTTGATTGTTGATTGTTGATTGTGGCCGTGATATAGATATTGTTAAATTGTTTGAGTGATTAACGGATTGGACAATTTTTCGGAAAACGATAGATGTTGTGCCTTATGTTAACATATGACATGGTTGATAATTAAAGTTCTTTTTTGATCAACTTGTTAAAACGAAGCCGTTATTAAATATGAATTAAAGTATTTTTACTTGCAACGCACCACAACGATTAATGTATACTCTCGGTTGTTTTAAATGTGTGTATGTGCCATGTTTTTACATTCTTTAAACCTAGTTGGTTTTTTGTTTTGTAAACGTGATTCGTTGCGGAAAAGGGATAGATGTTATTACAAAATGTCGAAGATAGCGAAGCGGAACGCTCTACGCAAACTGAAATTAGAAGACCACGACGAACGATTTCACCGAGATTCAATCCCGACGAGGATGGTAGACGAAGAGCAACTCTTATGACAAGAGTTCACCAAGTTAAGACAAAGGGAGAACGACTTCAAGTTTCGTTCGACTCGAAAGGGCAACCAATAGGAAAAGAAGGAGATGTATTACAGAGTTGGATTGGTGTGCTTGCTCGCGAGCACATACCGATTTGGATTGCTGATTTTAGAAGTGTCGATTTAGCCCAAAGGAAAGAAAGAGTGTGGATGGAAATAGTGACTGCTTTCACTGTCGATGCTTCGTTTAGAAAACAAGCTTTAAAGTCATGTGCAGAGTCAGCGAAAAATTTTAGATATGATCTTTACCAAACTTTGTAAGGGATCATATTGATGAAGAAAATGTGTGGCAACGACCGCCAAAGGTGATAGGCAATTACCCCACAATCAGCCAGGATGATTGGCAAAAATTCATTGAGTATCGTCGGACCCCGGAATTCAAAAAACTATCTGAACAAGGAAGTGAGATAAGAAGAAGAGCAAATACGGATCAACGGGGGCGAGACGGATATAGGAAACGTGACCAAGCACATGTAAGTAACTTTACTTAGACACCGTATGAAAATGATATGTTGTACTTCCAATTTCTTCTTACATATTTACTAACGGGTAATTATTATAAATTTTGTAGTTTGAAAAGACGGGAAAATGGCAGAGAGGCATGAAAATTGGTTGCAAATGCGCCTCAAAACCCGATGGATCTTTGAAGAATGAAGCATTCAAAATATTGTCGACTCAATAGTAAGTTTTCGAATCCAATTAAAATATATGAATCTCGTATACTCATATACGTTACGCAATTATATCATATTCTATAATTGTTACAGGATGACTTTAGTGAACAACAGACACAAGGAAGTTTCGAATCTGTGGGACAGAGGACATATTGACCAAGGCATTAGGCAATGTCGAGCATTCGGGCCGGATTCGGGGTCAATCTAAGTTTTGTCAAGAAGGTGCAATTATTCGGAAGTGTGACAAGTTCAAGGATAATACTGAAGTCTTGGGGTTGAAACGACACCTTGCCGCATTAGAAAGAACGTTCAGGAACTTTGTGCGAAGCACGGTATCAACCAAGAGATTATGGTAGAGGAGGCGGCCGTACCGACTGTTGATCAACACAACAGTTTCAAGGCTAGTTGCACTCTGAATGAAAAAGCAGATAGGCGTCGGATCCGAACCACATGCCGAACGCAAGTAGGAATGCCATCTATTTATTCCTGACTTAATTAACGGAGGAGATGTGCTTGTTGCAAACGGCAGAGCATACATGGACTGTGTTCCGACGGACACAGTCCATGGGATTCTTTTAGGTGACGAGAATATACGGGTGACAATTACAGTCCCAAAGTTAAAAGATGCATTATTACCTATTCCGACGCACGAAGCCACATGTATTGAGGAAGCTGTCGGTGGGTTTGTTGCTTGGCCGAAAAGATTAGTCGCCGTTCAACCAAGTTTGAGCCAGGCAAGTAAAGGTCCCAGTCATGCTCATGATCGAGAAGCTGGGGAAGCAACCGAAAAAAAGAGAGCAGGCGGCAGAAAATACAGTCACAACCGGAGGTACAACAACCGGCGCAACAAGAAATGCCTTCATTTGACTTTAGTGAAATCCCAACGAGTTGAGACTTTGGCTTATTACGCACAAAATTCCATGCGGGATGGTACACAAATAATGTGCCCACCACTACAACAATTCGTCATGGGCGATGACATGCCCATATATATTGGGTTTGAAGATGTTTACCATTTCATAACATTTAAAGAATCAGTGCAAACAGCATCATGGTTTACATCAGGTAATACATTTATCCTTAAACAATTCAAATTTTATCCTTAAACATTTATCCTTATGCACCTCAGTTTTGCGTAACAAATGTGTCAAAAATTTGCAGATACTTAGCGGATTGTTGTGCAAGATCAGGTATGGATCAACGGGTTGAGTTTATTTCTCCAGTCCTTGTCTCACCAGTTCAACAAAATGTAGACCGCGCCGCCTACGTTAGAGAGAGGGCCGATTATATTCTACAGAGCTTGAGACATGCCACAAAGGGAAGCTGTTTCTCATGCCATATAACAGCGGCCAACATTGGATTTGGCAGTTATCGATCCGTGGGATGACTTGGTCTTGTATTTTAATCCTCTCGGAAACGAACCGGGTGATGATTTTAAGGCTCTAATTACGACGTAAGTTTTTGGCATGTTAATAATTTTTTTAGGCTATGCATATAATAATTGTTGTTTTAATTGTTTCGGTATTTTCAATTGTTAGGTACTTAATGATTGGAAGACGTTGGTGGGAAGAGGAATAAGACAAAGAGGAACTGGAGACATTGATTGATACTGTTCGATGTCCACTACAGCAAGGTTATGTAGAGTGCGGTTATTTTGTGTTAGCATTCATGCGAGAATACCAGCACTGTTGATGGACTAGCCGCCCTTCAACTGAATGGATTTTTACACCGATGCTGACATGAGCTTGGTTAGACAAGAGTGGGCTACATTTGTAATGCGGTTTCTTCAATTTTGACTGAAAATTATATATATATAAATCAATTTTGTAATATATTCATAATGGATTACAGATTGTGTTGATCGCCAAATTTTTTTTTTTTTGTTTCTTGGTATCCCAAGTGCGACATGTTAATGCATGAAAGCAGTCGTGTATCCGGAAGGGATACCACGACGGTTTTACAACAAAACCGTCGTGGTATCCCTCCAGGATACCACGACCGTTTATGTCGAAACCGTCGTGGTATCCTTCCGGGATACACGACGGTTTTGTTGTAAAACCTTTCGTGGTATCCCGTCCGGATAACACGACGGTTTAGATGTAAAACCGTCGTGGTATCCGGCCGGATACCACGACGGTTTAGATGTAAAACCGTCGTGGTATCCCGGCAGGATACCACGACGGTTTAGATGTAAACCGTCGTGGTATCCCGGCAGATACCAGACGTTCCTAGTAACGGTCGTGGTATCCGTCGGATACCACGACGGTTTCGTTATAAACCGTCGTTGTAATTTGATGTACCACGACGGTTTTTTTAAAAAAGACCGTCGTGGTTTGCTCTTAACTGTTACTGTTTATCCCTGTCTTCATTACACGACGGTTAAAAAACCGTCGTCGTAACTGGAAGATACCACGACTATGGCTTCGACGACGGTTAGAA
>CM046361.1:19293329-19319249 GCA_025413025.1 Ficus hispida
AATTCCCTCTCCTACCATGCTTGCAAGTTTGCAGACACCTTTGCAGAAGCACAACAAGAAATCAGAAGGTTAACAGAGAAGTTTAAGGCTCTTTTCGATCAGAGACAGGGATCAAATACTATGGCACTGCTAGGTTTTGATGAGGAAGTTGCTGCAAGACATGACAATGTTAGAGACCCTGCCGTCAACAACAAAACAAAAGGAAAAGAGAAAGATGACACTCAATCGAAGAATACGAAGGATGCAAGACAAGCAACCGGTAAACGAAAAAGATGCGGCATTTGCAATGAACTTGGGCATAACAGGGAAACTTGTAAGAAAAAGTACAACAAACCAGAACGAGAAAGAGCAGACAACACCAATCAAGTCAGTCTTCTGACCGCATGATAGGTTCGCAACAATCTGGTTCCGCCGTTAGGTTGGCTGACACATGCACTCAATATACAACTCACCACTACAACGATCCCTTCAGTGCACGCAATTTCCATATTCAATTGCTTGGTCCGGCAAAGTTGAGAATGTACAATATATAATATATATGATTAGTTTTTGGTTTCTGCCGATGAAAATATGGTAACTTTCTATAATTTAGTCATCAACAAGGTATTAATATGATTGAAAGCTTTTGCATACTACTACTTTCACTGGGATTTTCAGAAGAAAGTATTTAATATTGCTCGATAATTTTACCGAATATCATATTAAGCTTTTCTTACTACACGCCCCAATCCCTTTATAACACATATATCGACATTAATTTAATGATCCCCTAATAAAAATTATAAGTCGTTGATTTTCTGTTTTGCCAAAGCTTATTTTAATGTCTTTATATTTGAATAAACTGTCTCTAATTTGTGCAAATTTCGTACTCAATTATAATGCAAATATGTCGACTTTTGTTACTCGGGATTATGCCATCTAGATGTTTAATCAGTTTCGCTGATCTTTGTACTTCCATGCCCAGAGTGTGATTTCAACAAAAAGTCTTAACAACTGAGATTTTTTTTCCCTCGTTATTTTAGAAGCTTAGTTCAAGGAAGTTTAACGGCAAGAAAGAATTAATGAAAAGTTGTACGACGTCATATAATGTCACAACCTTATTGATTTTGTTTTTGTTTTTTTGGTTTTCTTTTTTTTTTTTGCGGGGGGGGGGGGGGGGGGGGGGGGGGGGTGGGTATGTGCACGGTAATATGATTTTGTCCATTACATGATTAGAAACTATATACAAAAAAATAAACAGATAATAAATAAAATACTGTGGTGAGATCTAAACTAGAAACCCAAAGTAGACCTTCTATAAGGGCTGCACAATCCACTGATTCTTCCGATTCCAACGAAGTTATCTTTAAATGGTCAATTTTGATCTGCGGTGGAATTGCCATATTCAACTTCCATTGGACATGTCACATTCTCCAAAACTAAATCAGGAACAATACAAGTTTTAAATTTGAATAATGATATACTTGGTGCATCAATCTGAATCATCAATGTTGTCACATTTACGAAGGCAAAGACTCTTGAGCTGCTGAGCAGAAATTCTAACGCTTCGCAGCATGGGGTGCCACTAATTTCTAGATTCTCAAGAAAGATAAATCTAGAAAGATAGAATGTAGATCTTTTAGATCGTGACAGGAAGTCAAATTGATTTTACAAGGCAATTTTGGTAGAGTATAAGAACCAAAACTAAAGTATTTAAGGTTTGGTGCATCGATACTAATACTGCCAAGTTCATCTTCATCTGCAGGATACAAAATACTATCTGACTCAAGCTTGTCAAGTTTGGAAATCTGAAGAGATTTCGGTCCAGAAAATTGTTGAAGTACAAATGACGGATAATATCTTGGACAACATCGTTACTGATAAAAACCCACTGCAGTGATAGTTTCTGGAGGCGATGAAAGGTGGAACGACCCGTTACTGATTTTGCAAATAATGTTTGAGGAAAAGTATAGTAATTTTGAGTAAATCCTTTCAACTCAGTAGCAACCAAGAGATATCTCCCAAACACCATTATTGAGAGCTAATAACATCCATCCCTCAACCATGAATTTTCCAACTTTCTCCATATACTCGGGCCTCGAACTGCGACTACATTTTACATAAATGGATTGCCCGAACTCAAATATTGGAAAGGAAATCCCAAATAAAATTCCATCGTTTCGACAATACACAGGTTATAGCAGCATCTTTTCTAGGGAGAAAAGACAATATTTCATGCAAGATAAAGTCATGTGAGTTGGAGATTCTATCCATCTCCTTCTCATCTATTTTACCGTCCGTTCCTAGCAAAGCAAAGCAAAGCAATGTCATTCACACATCTCTCTGTTCCAAAATCTAGAAATCCAAGCAAATATATAAATTTTTTCTTATCTGGTGGAGGAGAAGATATTAGGAAATTCGAGTTTAATTACTATTTCTATTTAATTTTTTTTTATACATATATTAGGAAATAAGAGTTTAATTAAGATTCCTATTTTATTTAATCATTGTATTTAATGTTCAGTTTGAGTTTGATTGGGACTCTTTATTGTTTATTTTTAGGATTCGGATTAAGAATTCTATTTGAGGATTGTTAAACAAGTTATGATTTAGATTTTGTTTAGCTTCATGCCCTGTTAGGTAATGATATCTGCAATTCTTTTTGCCTTAGCCTTCCCTTGAAGAGGTTTAGAAGTATCTCTGGGACCTTTTTTGACGAATATTACCCATTGACGAAGTGCTTTTAATAAAATATTTATGTTCCGTTTGGTGGAACGGTTTGAATTGAAAATTTTAAATTTGAGTTGGTTGATTTTTAAAAATTAGTTATAATTTTTGTTGACTTTTCAGAAAAAGACAAAAGCTAAGATGAAAAATGCAGTTTAGTTTGAGTTAAACTAACTCACCAAACAAGCATTTAGATATCCTATTAAACAATAACTTTACGATCCATTAAATAAAATATTTTACTATATGACATGTCGTTTTATCATATTAATAAAACTACAAGTTTATTAATTCGTTAGATTAGATTTTAATAATTGAATCTATTATTGTTTATGTTTAAAAATATCCATATAAAAGAAAAAATTTTATCTTTTATTAATTTTATTGGTTTTCTATTTTAATTTTTACATTTAATTGTTACTATATTAAAACTTTAATGTTACACGCATAATTTTACCGGTAATATCACATACACTACTTAAAGATGTGTAATTTGAATCTACTATCTTAAATTAAAATTAAAAATAAAATCTTTATCCACTAATTTCAATTGAAACCTATTAAAAATATGAACATCCTAAGAATAAGGATAGAGATTGACATGTCTAGATAAGTCAAGAGTGGATGGTTCCTCACATAATATATTGATCCCGCATAAAGTGAATAACCCACACATCTGACCAACGTGATGAGATGATTCAAATCCAAACATTTAGCGAGAAGTATATCAACTTGTTAAAGCCAACTTATCTATGAGACAACTAATGCTTGTGAGATCCTTATTATTGATAGTGGCATGCGGTGATTGTAACATATGCTTATAAACAATTAGATTAAAATTACCCCTTAATTTATTTATGTTAAAAAAAAATCACCCCTTAATTGCCTCCGTTTATCTTGCACCCAAGAAAGTAAGCTGTGAGAACTAGTGTATTGTCGAAGCAGTGGAGTTCTATTTGAGATTCTTTCCCTATATTTGAATATATAAAACGTAACTATATTAAACAATGTCCCCGTTTTACCTAGAGTTTAGGGAGCAAGTCCCTCAAGAAATTCATTAAGAAGAAGTTGCAAATGAGGAGATTGAAGCTCACTATGTCTTGTATTGATATCAACTTGTTGGCGATTATCGACGGACGGATGTCATTAGCTCTTGATAATGATGTTAAGGTTTACCTATGTGAAAACATTTATTCGGGATATTAGTCGTAACTGTCCCAACAATAAGGATATTAGTTTTTAGAGTTTTAGCGGACTAGAAACTCTTAAGATTCCGAAACTTGACAAACTTGAGGTGCTTGGTGTTGGGGCTCCTGGACATGTACGTGAAATTGAGAGGATTGTCAGTGATGCACCGAATCTTAAACGCTCCGAGTTCATATGTTATGTACCGAAACTACCTTGTAGCATCAATTTGACTTCCTGTTACGGGTTGAAAGAATTATCTCTAATTTAGTGTAGCATCGGAGATGACTTGCTCAAAGTCTATTTTCCTAGATTTCCATTCCTTGAGGATATAGTAATCTTTCGTTGTCATATGTTGCGAAGGTTCAAGATTTCCCGTCAACGACTTAGGAGTCTTCGACTTTTGTGCGTGATAAGATTAAGATGTGCCAAAAAAAAAAAAAGTAAATTGTTCATTTGGTTATTAATTTTTTTTAGGAAGTTATGATTTGGTTACAATCTTTTGTAGTTAAAAGCTCTTGCTGACAAAAGTTAAGAATTAGATAGATAGATAATATGTATAGCATAAATAAATTAAATTATGTAAAAAAAATCATAATTACCCTTATACATGTGATTCGTATGACATTTTTTTTACTAAATTTTTAACGTTTATTAATATAAAGGATCATTTATACCCTAATAAAGAGTTTACGGAACTTTAAGCTGCAAAAACTTACTCAATAGCTTCCAAATTCTTCCGCTAATGCCTCTCTTACTACCCACAATTCAAAAACATGCCTCTTCTTGACCTCGATCTCGCGAAGTTAGCAATTTAATGATGACTTGGTAAATCACGTCGGCTCGATACACATGAGCTTCATAAGTATTACACTCTCTAGCTGCTTTCTACTTGTATTATTGTATTGATGTGTGTAGGTGTTACTAAAAGTTGGAATCTTTCCTTTTTCGTTCTTGTATCCATCTTGACTTCTGTTTCTTGATGTTCTTATGAACTAACTACTCCTTCCATGTTGCGGAGTACTTTTCACTGCAACTTGTTTCACTCTGTGTGTGTATTTTTATTTTTTATTTTTTATATTTATTTTCAAGTGCTTTCCCTTTTTTTTTTTTTTTTTTTGTTGTTGTAAAACTCGCCAATATATTGCCACTTGAAAAGCTTAATTAATCAATGCAACACTCCAAATATTAAAGATTCCATAATATGTCACCCACTTCATCAACCATTTCTTCACAATCTCCCTTTCCTATTGACTTCTACGCACATGATCTTCAACCCCATTTACCAATAACCCATTAAGACAGTCCCACTCAACCTTTGATAGCCGGTTATACCATCATATTAAGTGACTGACAACAACCAAACGTGCCAAGTGTCCATATAAACTTTATATATACACACATTATTATTCATTATTTAGCAAGTAATTGACCCAAATAATCCCTGAATTCTTTAAAATATAACTATTTGGTCCATGTTTTACTATTATTATTTTTTTGTCGAGACAATCCTGAACTACAATTTTCTTGGCCATTTTAATCCTTTTTGTCTAATCCGTTAAATTTCTAACAGAATGCGTCATGTACAATGCATGTGATCTAACCTATGAGGATATTTTAGTAACTTAATAATAAATCTAATTTAACAAAAATTTAAAAACTCAAAAACAAAAATAATAAAAAACCAAATTTCTTCTCTCTTTCTCTTTCTCGAATGCATTCAAGGATTTGGCGGCGACACACCAGAGACGGAGCTAGCAGTTTCTGGGGCCGCCACACCAGAGACCACTCTTCGTCTGGGGGTGCGGGGGGCCTAGGTTTGTTGTTCATCACGTCGGGGGGGGGGGGGGGGGGAATCTGGCACGAATCTTTGTTAGGGGCCCTAGGTTCGTAGTTCGTCACGTTGGGGGGGGGGGGGGGAATCTGGCACGAATCTTTGTTAGGGCCCTAGGTTCGTAGTTCGTCACGTTGGGCGGGGCGGGGGGGTTGGGGCGGGGGGATGGGATGGGGGATCTGGACCAAACATATGGGGATGCGAGGAGACCTAGGTTTGTCACGCGGGGGGTGTCTGGCGTCGGATCTGTTAGGGGAGGGAGGGGAGGGGAGAGCGAGAGAGAGAGAGAGAGACGACCTTTGGCATTCGGTGTCGGATCTGGGGGGTTCGACGTCAGACCTATGGGAGAAGAGGGAAGGGATTAGAGAAAGAGAGGAGGGGGTTTACATCCATTGTTTTTATTTATTTTTTAATTGATATGAATAAATGTATTTTCATCTTTTTATAGATATTTTCCTTCAAAAAGTATAAATGTAATTCTCAGATAGAAAGGACTAAAATGACTAAGAAAATAGGAGTTCAGGGTCATCTAGGCCAAAAATAATAAAATAGGAACTAAATCATCACCTTCTGAAGAATTTAAGGACTATTTGGATCAATTATTCTTATTTAGTGCAGAAATACGATCATTCTTGATATGAAACTAGTTGATATTGAAAAAAAAAAAAAATCCTAAATACTATAAACTGGAGAGGAAAAAAAAAAAAGTGCATGTTAACTACTTAATAGCTAAATTATATCGTCATATGCCAAATACTTTAGCTACCTCTTTTTTGGTCTGTTAATACCTACGCTACTTGAAAACGTGACATAAGGATGTTTATCCTCAGCCTCATCATTTTGATGTTATCAATCAAAATGACTAATAATTTATGACTAATATTTTACCTGTTTAAAGTTGGCGAGGAAGGATAGGTTTTCTCCATCCCCTGTTTGGGTACCTAGTTACTTACTTTTCAAGAAATGAACAAGGGGAAAATTTTTTTTTTTGACATATAATTTTGCAAGGTTAAAAGTGAAAAAAAAAAAAAAGGGAAAGGAAAGGAAAGAAATTCACAAGACTTGTGTTGATATCACTTCAACTATCTTGTTAAATTGTCACGTTGAGCAATTCTCTTTGTAATGACTTCAAAGTTAAATTTAATCAATTACACACATAACCTAATAATAATTCGACAGTTAACTCTATTATAACGTAATTCCTTTCTAAAATATTGTAATCTTTTGTGGTGCAAGCCCTAGCTCCACTCTCTTGAACCCAATATCTTTGCTGTATTTTCACCACATATATATATATATATATATATATATTTGATGTATTAAGCAGTGAGCAGTAGTATTTTTTTTAGCCATTTACGATGTTGAAGATCGTCTTGTAGATTGAAATTTGTGAAAATTGGGTACCATTTAATTTGGATTTTCTTTCTGAGCAACGTATAATTTTGTTGCACACCACGTGTCATAGGATAGAAAAAATTGTGGTATCGGAACTTAATAAGTTGATCTCCCATTTTGGATATTCTTGTTCAAGGACAAAGTTAAACAACAGAAAACAATGTGGATGAAAAGATTGGCAATGTCAACCTTGACGTAGGAAGTCCATAGAAGATAAATTTTACGAGCCTAACCCCGATGGAGGACGGAGTTGGGACTCCAATTCCACCTAAATAGCACCCAAAAGGGAGGAACAAAGAGAGAACACACTTCAATTTCTAATTCAATACTGAGCAAATTCCAAAAATCTACCAACAAGAGGGACTTTCCACCCTTTAAGAGCTGGCTAAAGCTATCGTAAAACGCAACATGTAAACAAATAAAACGACAAGATCATGTTTACTAAAAAAAAAAAAAAAAAACCAATAACATTAAGCCCATGACAAAATAAAGTCTAGTGGCTGTAACAAAACGACACAAAGCTGAATATACTAAATTGCAAACGACACCAAACTGAAGTTGCTCCTACATCATACCCTTTAAATATATTTCTTTGACGTGGTAGGGTTGTTAAAATGGCACGAACTGAACATAATAACAAAACAAAGATTTGAATTTATGAAAGAATAATTAAAAAAAAATTAAATTTATCAAATCTAAAAACACATGTTTATTTCGCAAAGCAAAGATAAATAACACAGCTACTAAACTTGTCATCCAAATCAACTTTATTAGTCGAATAAATAAACAACCTAAATAGATGTAGTAACTCTCGACAGTTAAAGCCATCTCAGATGCTTTCAAAACTCCCACTCCAAGTTCAAACGTACTTCCTGATATTTTGTAAGCGATGGCAATGTGTCTAACAACATATCCAAACGTAGAAGCCGCTCATCTTCAATTCCTCCGAAACTCTCGATTTTCACAGCTTTCAAGTCATGCCGCCAACATTTTACTTGAGAAGAAACGCAACAAGATGGGTGTTCTCTGTCCAATAGCGTCTTGCAAAGGACCTACATATATCGGAAAACAACAATAATACAGTAACTGTCAAAACACTTTCTAGTCCATGACCAAACTCTGAAGCTTTGCCTACATCTAAACATTCGTGAATCTACAATCTATGTCGAGTTCTCAGTAAAACAAAATCGCTCATTAACCTATTCTAACAGCACTTAACCGGAACAAACACCTCCTATAACGAGCTATAATGATCAGTATGTCAGTTATTATGTTGCTAATTTCTAGAAAAATTAAGATAAGGCCAATCATACCTTTATGAAATTGTTTAGGAACGAGCAACCTGGGGGAACAGATATTGTCATAGGATGACAACTCCAAAGCAGACCATCTATGAAAGTTGCATAATCCACTGACGCTTTACCTCCTAGAGAAGTTACTTTTAAGTGGTCAATTTTGATCAATGGGGGAATTGTCAATTGTCCCAACTCTTCAATATCAAAACAAACCTTCATTTGACCAACAAGTAATGAGTTAGAAGATAAAGAAAACAAAAAGAGTTGCAGGAAAAGTACAAAACGCAACATTTTCTCTGTTATAGTGACATTTTCTTAAGAACATTACTGACCGTACCTTGTTATTCACAAAAAATTCTACGAAAATATACTCTCTCTGAGGCCAATCTCCAAGAAATTTCCTTAGCTTATGGAACAAAGAGCTTTCAACTTTACCACGTGCAATGTTAGATGAATATTCAACTTCCATCGGACATGAAACATTCTCTGGAACTAGAACAGGAATAGTACTAGTTCTTAAGTAGAATAGTGATAGATTTGGAGCATCAATTTCAATCCTCTCAATGTTTTCACATCCAGTAAGACGAAAAGTCTTAAGTTCTTGTCCAGAAATTCGAACCCTTCGCAACCTAGGGCAAAGGCCAACTTCAAGCTTCTCAAGGAAAGGAAATCTGGAAAGATATAGATGCAACCAATCATCTGTGACACGACAATATCTTATGCGTAGCTCTTTTAGATCATGGCAGGAACTCAGACTGATTTTATAAGGCATATATGAATAAAAATGGCCCAAATTAAAGTACTTAAGTTTTGGTGCATCAACACTAACACTGTCAAGAGCTTCAAGTCGAGATTCAGCAATACTAACCGACTCGAGTTTGTCAAGTTTGGAAATCTCGATAGTTTTCAATCCACCAAATTCTTGAAGAGCAAAATATTTGAGGTTAGGACAATTATGGGTAATATCTTTGATAATGTTTTCCCTTATGTCAACCCTCTGCAGCGATAGGCTTTGAAGATGAACTAAGGTGGAAGAATCATTAAATGATTTGACCGCAAACAATGTTTTGGGCAAAGGATAAAAAAAATTAGGAACACCGTTCAATTCTGTGCTGATCCTGAAAGATATCTCCTGAACACCATTGTTGAGAGCTAAGAACATCCATCTATCAATCTCCAAAACAAAGTTATGATCCACTCTGTCCATTACGAAACTCAATCTTTGCATAAGCAACTTCTTCTGACTAAATTTCTGTAGGGACTTGTCAACAACATTCAGGAATCCCCTAACTTTCTCCTTATACTCAGGCGTCGGACTGAGATGGTCTTTTATATATAGGTGTTGGTTAAACTCAAATATTGGGAAGGAATCCCAAATAGAAGTCCATCTTTTTGACAACACACAGGTTCTAGCGGCATCTTTTCTATGGAGAAAATACAATATCCGATGCAAGATAAAATCAGGTAAGCTGGAGATTCTATCCATCTCTTCGAATAATTGCTCGTCTATTCCTTGCAAGCAAGCGGAATCACAATCATTTACACACACACATATATATATATAGTATATACACACATACCTGATTTGAGACAATCTAAACAAACAATTTCTAGTCCATAAAACGTAAAATAGATTTCACAAAGAACGAAAGAAAGAAAGAGCTTTGCTTATGCAATTGAGATACATCTATAAGCACGGTGAATAACTGACACAAATTTAGATTCAACAAAGAAAGCCAAAAGAATAAAATAAAAACTACCTCTGATATCGAGATCTATAGATTCCCAGTCTTGTAAATAATATACAGAAACTCTGCCTTAATCCCTCAATCAAAAACTCTATTATCGTGTCTCTCTCTCTATGTTTGTGCACTGTAAACGCCTGGATAATGCCTTAACCGTATTTGTCGGTCTCCTCTGTCCCTTTAATAATTTTTGTGAGGCAAATCAAATCTCCAAAGCAGGTGAGGATTCTAAATTCTCAGGGTTTCCGAATCCTTTTGCAGTTAAGGCTTTGCTAAACCTAACAAGTTCAGGATTGTAAGTTTTCAAAGCTAGGTATTAAAATTTCTCAAAATAAATAAATAAATAAATTGTTTCAAAAAATTGATTTAAAAAAAAGAAAAAGGTTGTGGTAGAGTAATTTTAGATTAACTACATGTGGTTACTATTTTTAAGCCATTTATATTTAATCGGACGGTGGAGATATTGAGAATGCATAATAACTAAGGTAGGCACTGACTCATGAGATTACTCCATCTGAATTCTCATATCCACCGGAGGAAAAAAAAAAACAAAAAACAACAACAACAAATCTATCTCCATAGCTACTGGCCCACCTCCCACCGTACATGTTCATTACCCAAAAGTACATGTTCATTACCCAAAGCAAAGATAAATAACACAACTACTATACTTGTCATCCAAGTCAACTTTATTAGTCGAATAAATAAACAACCTAAATAGATTACTAGTGGTAATTATCACAGTACAGTGATAATTACAATTGGTAATTGTTATAATTACTAAACAAGAAATGAAATTCATAGCTTGAGAACATAACACCCATTGAGAACTCAATAATGAAAATCCATTTGGCTCAAATAAAGAACTGAACTAGTAGTCAATGGTCACCCAAAAACATAAAGCCCATATACTTTAAACAAACTGTAAATATAGTAGATTTTATTGGCCTTTAGTATGAATATTTATTTTCATTTTTTGATGTGTTAAAGTTATAATTGTTGAACAATAAGCCGTCCTCTCATCCTAAGTAATCTTTATTTTGACTAGATAATTGCCATAGAATTTTTTTTTTTTTTTCTAATGACTGCAAAAAGAGGCAACACAACATATAAAGTCACTCAGTTGAACGTTATTGACGTTATACTAAAATTATACAAGAATATGATATCCGAATCAAACTGTCCTCTAAAATTCATTTTAGTCCCAACCCATAAATGATATTCAGAAGGTCATCCTTAAGAACTCTTGAACACAACCCATAACCGTAGAAATGGAATCCTTACCACGAACACCAACTATGATAGACCACCACCCGTTTTGATACTAATAAACCGGACTTGGTACTTTGAACCAACAAAAAACAGTAGAAAATAGCAAGAGAAACTAGACTCTCTTGAATGATACTAAAACTCGATTAATTACCCTCTCGTATCCAACTATGTTGGTGAATTGCGGTTCAAATTGTCCTCCCTCAGGCCTTACATCGAGCATGAATCCTAAGCTGAGGTTCCCCTCAATCTGTTGATAAACATAATAGGTTAATTAGTTAATTGTAAGGAAAAAAACCAATAAAACAAAGATAAAGAATCCTCACATCTTCAGCAAGGAATTCATCATCAAATTGCAAAAAGTTATCAATCGGCTGTAGACCGTCAGCTTGGAGGCGCATGACCACTGTTTCATTCCCCCTCTTTTCTCCAAGAAACTCATTAACAAAAACTTCAGCTTTCCTTGGACAATTTTTGCACTGGCAAGTTACATGGATTCAGTTAACATTACAGGTAATACTCTAGAGCTTTTAGAGAGAGAGAGAGAGTCTTAAATGTACCATGATTGTTTTGACCGCCTTCCACTTTCGTTTGTTCACCTGTATCCCGAGGGTTATTTCTTGCCAATCTGTGTCAACCTCACAGTTCGTGCAGTTCTCGCACAACAACTGTAATAAAGAGGTTAAATAAACAAGAGCCTTAATAAAAAAAAATGTAAATGGCCATGAGATTAACTAACAGTAAGGAAAAAACCTTGATCCTACAACTCTCGAGTGACGACCAACCATTAACAGGACGTATGTCCTTAAGACCTTTTAGGTCTGTTTGCATTACGGCTTCTTGCTTCACCACCATCTTCCAATCAAAAGAAAAATATGTAAAATCAGGAACTTGGCATGATAAAAGGTGTCTTAAAACCAGAAACAAAAACATTCAAAGTACAATTTGACAACACAAAAAGAAAAAAAAAAATGAAAAAGAGAGTACACTAACTCAGGAACCCATACTTCTACAGAAAAGTTCATATGCTCATACTTGGGGATCGAGGTGCAAACTCAAATTAAAAAAAAAAAAAAAGTACATACCCTTAAAAATAAAAAATAAAAATAAAATATAAAAAAACAATTACCCACTGCACTAATGTTAAAGCACTAATGCAAGAGCTTACTCAGAAATTGTAAAGGGGGGCCTTCACAAACTCAGGAAAGAATCAAAACTTTGATGGGTAACCATCTAAAGTGATCAGGTCTAAGACCCGAATTAAAAAGAAAGATATTCATTAAAACAAATAATCAGATTGCATTTATATATTTAATGAAGGCTTGTAACTGAAGTTTCAGAGAGACACCCTATAAACCAGGTCATATACTAAGGCACAGACCATAAATAGTGCAGGAAAAAAAAACAAAGAGCAGGAAAAAAAATCAAGAAAAAAAAACAAACAAAAAAATTAAAAAACAAAAAGCAAAAGGAAGAAATCAAAGGCATGCAACTTGTTGAGCGAGTTGGTAGGAAAATACTAAAATCGAGAAAACATTTGGTTTGTTTCCTGGACATTGATATGAGTAGTTTTTATAAATACCCTTTACATGGCTCCTAAACTACAGCACAACACAAAGTTCTCTAAATTTCCTCAGTACCCTATCCAACTTTCCACCTAGTTCTTGAAATGGCTCCAACATTAATGTATCATCACCACAAACACAGAACCCTCAATAGGGATCAGGTCTAACCCTCGGTGGGGTGACCTAGTCACAGAGTTTGTCTTGAAAAAAGGTTTTGCAGTGAATGCCTACCATCTAAGGGATCGGGTCTAAGCCCCAAATTAAAAAGAAAGAAATTCATTGGAAAGAAATAATCCACAGAGGCCCCTTATTATACTAGGTTACCCCAAATAGAATAGCCTGATATCTAAATAGAAAGGTCTAAATAGAAGAGAGTGAAGAACTAAGAAGACATAATTTTGGTCAATACGGATTGGATTCATACATTAGTCCACAATTCCAACCGAGCCAACCCAAATGGTCAGTGATTTTGGATTCCAAGATATTGAAACTAAGGAACCAAGAACATTAAAATACCCCCCAAAAACATTTGAAAATTTATATATGAAATTTAGCACTGAGATTCCAAAAAAGCTAGCAATGATAGAACAGAGTTCTTCAAAGATTCAGATTAACAAAGATGAAACCAAAAATATCAGCTTGCCGTGGTTAGTAATATCAAATATAGTGAAATAAAGAAACCAAGAACCCTAACAACCGACTAAAAGAATTTGAAAATTTAATCCAAAGCTTCCAAACTACAATAGCAACAATGAAATTCACCGTACAAAGACCCATAAAAACAAAAAAAAAAAAAAAAAAAAAAAAAACCAATGAATATTTGGAATACCCCCGAAAAGAAATTCAGAAATGCAAATAGAATCAAATTCATCCAATCAGAAGAGGAGTCATAATAAGATTATCAACAAAAATGGAGGTACACGTAGAAAACCGCTTTGCAAATGCAAGAATCTTAGCACCGAAATTCCAAAGCTAGAACGAGAGAACAGATTCTTCAAAGATTCAGATTAACGAAGATGAAAGAACTCAACTCTTCAACTAAACGAGTTATATCAAATATAGTGAAATAATGGAACCAAGAACCCTAACAACCGACTAAAAGTAATTGAAAAACTATAAGTGCAATTTAACACCGAAATTAATCCATAGCTTCCAATCTTTAATGGCAGCTGGTAAATTCACCGAACAAAGACCCACCAAAAAAAAAAGACTCAATATTCTGAATACCCCAAAAAGAAATTCAGAAATGCTACTAGAGAAGAATCGGAGGAAGACCAACTCCAAGCAACAAAAAAGATTAACAAAAATAGAGGTACCTTGGAAATCTTCTTGAGCCAAATGCTGAAGCAGCAGAAAACCCCTTTACAAATCGCGTCTGAAATGAAAGGAAAACGACGGTAGAGCAGAGCTTTTTATACTAAAACTAAACATCCACAACAGGTTTAAGCGACCTGTTTTTAGGCCGAACAATCTGGGTCTGACACTTGCCCACCATAATATTAAAGTTCATAATTTTCCTATTTCATAAATTAAAATTATCAACTTTAATAAGAAGGTTTTTCTCTAATATTTATGATTGATAAAACTTACGAATATTTTTTTTTAAATTACTTCTAATATTTACTGTTAAAAAGTTCTATTTACTTCGTTCGTGAGTTTAAAAAAAAAAAAAAAGATTGAGGCAGCCTGTATTTGGGCCGAATCGTAACAGGCCTGTTTAAAAAATTCTACAGTGGGAAGGCCCAAATTTGATTTACCGAGTAAAATGAATTGAGGCCCAACTCTAGTGTGATTTTGGTGTGCTGTTTTGTTTGATACTTAAAAAAAAATAATAATAAATAAATTTGTTTAAAATTTTAAACTGTAACGGTGGGTACACCACTTACCAGTTTACACGTGATTTCTTCCGTATTGTTCATCTTCACGTTCACACATATCAACTGTCCTGGCACCGATGCCATGTCCTTTTATCCTACGCTACATCACACCTGATTAAACAACCATTAATCCCATTCAACATCATATCATAAATCAACATTTAAGATTTGAATAAGCGCAGAGCTCGATAATCATGTGTTAGGCACATGATTGGACATATTTAGGAATAGACAAAAAAAATCAACATGATACCTGAAAAAAAAAAAAAAAAGGAGGCATGAAAAAAATACCAAAAAGATAAGAATAAATTTGGGACGCAAGAAAATGAAAAAAAAATTTGACGCAAGAAAAAAAAAAAAGCTAACGGACAAAAATAAATAAATAAAAGTTTTTAAGTGCACGGTAGAAAAAAAAAATTAAAGAAAGAAAAACCCAATAAACAAATTAGAAAAAGATTAAAAAAGTTTTGGTCAAAGGCTCAATGAACAGTATGAATTTTTGCCTCTTCTATATGTAGTATAGATAAAATAGTGCACTCTCGTGCATAACAAACAAAGCAAATTGATAGCAAAAATGTAAATGAAAAAATTTTAAAAATAATGAAAAATTATAAAAGACCCAAAAAATTTAAAAAAGAACCAAAAAGATAAAAAGACTGAAATGAAAAAAAAAAAAAAAAAAAAAAAGAACCAACATAAAAACAGTGACTAAAATGAAAAAATTATTAAATTTTAGGATAAAAAGAAAAAAAAAACGAAATGGAGGACGAAAAGAAAAAAAGAAAAACTGATTTCAAAGGGACTAAAATGAAAAGAAATAAATTATAGGGTGAAGAAAAAAAGAAATAAAGGAATAAAAAAAAGAAAAATGATGACAGGCCATTTTTATTAGCCAAAAAGTAAAATTACTCGAGAAAAATGAAATGTTCGGTTCAGCTGAATAAATAGAGAAATTGCTCCACATAACAACAAGGTAAGCTAAACAGGGAAACAAAATTATGTGATAAGGTCAGCAAGGAACATATTCCACAACAAAACAGTAAAACAGTTACTAAGTTGAATGAAGAAAAATAATAATAACACAAGAAAGAATCATTAAACTTTACCAAAGTCACAACTGGTTCTTCTTCTGAAAAGATGTTCCATTAATTTTCTGGAGCCAAAACAACAAAGCACCAAGACAACCTCTCCAGTATTTGACCAATCAGCAATATCCTGTTTCACAGGGAAAAAAATAAGAGAAAAAAAAAAAAGAATATAACTTCAATGGGACACATCATGAACGATTTTGCTCAGAGTTCATATATGGCAGAAGCATTTAAATAAACATGTGCTGATTTTGAAAAAGAAACTTCATATGTAGCCTTATTATACCTACAGCAAACCAACTTAAGCCATAATTTTCTGCCTTTCGGGAGGTAACCTCGTCAGATTGTACCTCTGGCATTCAAACTCCTGAGAGGGTTAACTAGTGTCGAATTCCACGTCTTTAAACAGCTCCTTTTGCAATTTTATGCTCAGTACCAGAACAAGGAAAGCTGTCGAGAACTGAAACTTCTAACCCAGTTTACAGACTCCGAAACATGTGGCCCTATATGATGTTAAACAAAGATCGTTTCTAATACTAATTGAAAAGCTTTATTGTTGGCACTTAGCAATTAGCACATTCACTTCCTTGACAGAGTTCGCATTTTGCTTTTTTTAAAAGACAATCTACAGTACTCCAAACTATACATAGAGGCCGTTAAACAGAGCTTTATTTGTTTCAAATGACATTCAGTGTGGAGAGAAAAAAAAAATCTGAAATCCGATATAAGATAACAATAATCCTTGAGGACCTCAACTAGTGGACAATAAATACAAAACAAGATTCACAGTTTGTTCAACACCATAGAAATAAAGAAAACAAAAATCCCCAGCTGGGGAAAAAAATTATGCAAACAAAGGAATAGACAGATAGATCAGAAATCAAGGACAAGAGGTGATTAAACATGTAATCAATAAAAAAAATTTCGTCACTTCGAGTATCATCAAAGAAGCGGTGGTGTATTGAAATAAGCAGATCATGGTTTGGAACAAAGGCAAAGACGAGGTGGTTCTTATTTCTCTGCTCATTACATACAAATCAGTATCTGAATCCGAGTCCAGATCCACACATTTTGACATTTGTATCAGTAGCACATAGAAGATATTACATTGACGTCAAACTGATATTAATAGAAATACAAGTTCTTTTTTGGAGCAAAAGTTATGTGAAAAAATAGGAAAAAAGGAGAAAAGGAAAAAAAAATCTATTCAAATCTTCTAAAAATAAAATTTAAAAAATCAGTCTAAAACGTGCAGGCATAAAAACTGATTGCTTGGTAATGTAATGTCCTTTAAGAAATATAGGTGCTTAGCTACAACTTGTGTGTATGTTCAAATCCACTAGGTCAAACACCATTTTATGGTACTAAAGATATGAACTTTCAAAAATAACAAAAGTAGAACAACAATCATACAAAAGTAAATCTAAAAATATTTCATTAGAAACACGTGATTGAAAAACGTGATGCTTGAAAACATAGTACCAATATGTAGTAACCTCGATTAATCTAGTTGAACATGCATAAGCCAAGTATAACGAATGTTTTTCATTTAAGAAACCATGTTAGAGGCTCATCACTGTAAGAATAAACACACACACACACACACACACACACAGAACTTGTGATTACCAGATTTACAACTGCATCAGCATCGTTCGGAACTCCTCCTCCGTTATGGACTTGTGAAGCAAAGCAGCACCTTCGCCTTGTTCTTGATCTTTGTTGTTGCGAGGTGACAACACAATCGTATTTACCAACAGGTCGAATAGTGATGATTTTCTTACTTGCCAATCCTAACAAACACATCCAATTAGTTAAGTAAACAGACACATAACAATATTTCAAAGAACTGGATGTTAACGCTGGAACAGAGCTGCAATCAAATCTACTTTTTGTCACTCATATTCCATTTTCCCTTATCCATAATTTGACACTCATTCGTTTATAGTAAAGTTCCAAAAACAAATATTCCGAGGTAAATAGACGAACAAATAAAAAACACAATATATCCAACCAGGCAAAACTGCATATACATTACGTGACTTAAAATTCTCATTCGGCATTTTTCACTAAAGGTTTCATCTTTTTCATCGTCTTCAATGCCTTCTATTAACATTATAGCATCCCCGACTTAATTAGCCAAAGTCCATCAACTTTCAGATAAGACACAGAAAAACCTATAAAATAACCAACAAATTCATTGAAAATAATAAACAATAACAAACAACCAAAAAAAGCTTGTTGTTCAGATCTAATTTGACTGTTCCGTTTCACGATCTCTCAAATCAATTGCCTTGTTCTCTACAAAAGAATTATCTTTTCATCGTCTTCACAAACCTTAGACTCATGTCACATCTTTCATTAACCCCAAAAACAGCAATCTTCAGCCAAAAAAAAAAAAAAAAAACAGATCTTTAGCAAGTAACAAGTTTCAAAAGGGTACCAGAGTGCCTGTTATAAACTGGATGCTTAAGTTCCATCTTCAGAACTCCTTGAGGAGAAAAAATTGTCCCTTTTGAGGATCTCCCAAATAAACTGCCTTGATACCATCACCATCTCCTTCCATCCCGTACACCATCATACCAGATCAAACACCAATAAAAATAAGATCTAAATACGCTAAAGGTTTTTGTTGCAGATCTAGATCGGCCGATTTCGGAGAGAGATGGAGAGAGGGCGTGTGATGGAGGAAGATATCTGTGGTGGGAATTGTACATTGCTTTACCCTAATTGCCTGGATATGCCAACTTTTTGGGCCGCGCCAGGGGCCCTGGTTTGAGAGAAAGTACAATTGGGCTCTGTACAGGAATGTCACATGTTCGACAAATAAGCCTGTCCTTGGAGTTTAACTCTGACTGTTACTCTGACAGTTAACTCAAACTCAAACTCAAACTCAACTTAAATTTTTTATCTTAATTTTTATTTTTTTTTAAAAAATTAATAAAATTTATAATTATTTTTTAAAAAATTAACTTAACTCAAATTTAAAAATTTCATCTTATCTTAAACTCAACTCAAATACAAACTAACTTTATAGTATTTTTATGAAAATAAGTTAAATAAATAATAATAAATAGAGAAATTTATTATTTACATAAGTAAATAACATATTTTTCTAATAAAATTGTTATTTATTATCAAAATTTTTAAAACATGCTACATAATATTTTACTTCTTTCTCTTAGATGGAATTACATAAATAATAGTATGTAGGCTTTTTTTTTTTAAAACAGAAACCACACTGTATGGTAGTTATCATAGGCTTAAGAATAGAAGATCCAATGATTTTTTTGAAATAGGAAAAAAGCAGGATACTTTAGTGTGAACATTTTCAGAATTCCAACAATACCCATGTGCATCGTACTCCTCACGCATGACGAGGAGTCACTGTTATCTTTGCATTTGCAATGTTGTTCGTCTTTGGTGAAATCATCGATAAGCCAAGACGAAAGAGAGGAAGCCATTGTCGTCTTTGCAGTGTTTTGTCTCCAGTGAAATTGTCACGCTTGGAACAACAAGAATGGAATCAGGTTGGAGTCCGAGAGGGATCAAAATGAAGCTTGCGAATCATCAGTCGTCACAAACTAGATTTTGGGCCTATTGCTAACCAACCTTTGCAACCTAATTGTCATAATGAGTAGCATGGATGATTTAAGATTTGTTAATATTTCAAAATTAGAGCGAAACGAATGTCCCATTTTAAAGTTTTGGGAACACATCTCAAAATTTTGAGGAAGAAAACATGAAATCTATCATTCTATTGTTGATTGCATATTGCAAACAGAAATTAATTGTCAAGTTTGTTATGCAATAGGTTGAAAGACGTAAATAATATTTTTATAATAAATAATCAAAATAAAAAAAAAACATTCTTAAATATTGTAATCAAGACGTAAGCATATAGTTAAGGTGAAAAAAAAAAGTTCATTTGGTAAAAGATGAAACAACATGCAATAGTCAAAATTCAAACCGTTCTGACCACAATAATCCTTTTATTAGAACTTATAATTCTTCCAACAATATCCAAAACAAACATATAGACGAGCAAAGTCGAACATTCATTTTCGGTCCTCATATCTAATTTCAAAACTGGGAAATGTCTAAACAAGACGACGTGCAACTTAGCTGACTAATCTCTTACTTCCAGCCACGGACTTTCGCCGCCCGTTTGTTCCTCTTCTTGACACCAGACTTTGCAACTTTGAGGCTCCTGTGCACGACACTCAACCTTGCAAGAGCTGCCTTCTTCAAATCAGGCCTGTCGTAGTTTTCTCCCACCTGCAGGGAGAAACGACGATTAGGAAGGTTGAGTGGTGTAAACTGGCAATAATTTCCAAACGTAATAAGCTCAAATCCAAGCAATCAAAACAATTTCACGATCCTGAAGACGAAAGATAAAATCACATGTCAATAACTCGACTTTTGTATTGTGTCATTTGTTTTCATCTCCTTGTCAGTATCTGTTGTGATTTTCTGAAGCTAATTGCAGGGTAGCACCAGAAGTATCAGCAGGTTCTTTGTTGGACTCATTAGTCTTGAAGCCGACCTTTAAAGAAGCTTGGAATTTGAGTCATTCCCAGAGTTCCCAGCAAAAAACATAGAACCAAAACCAAAAATTACCCGTTTATGACTTGAATTCTTGTTCACTATAACAACCAAAACATCCCATTTTGACCCCAGCATAACAAGCCAAACCCAAACTTCAGAAGCTTGAGGCTCATCCGGAATGCTTGCAAGATTGCAGAGGGCTAGGCCATTTTCTGTTTCAAAAACCGATGTCAATCCTTTGCGCTACCTCTTGTTTAACCAGCTATGCACCAAGATTGAGTCAACCCAAGGTCCAGAATCACCCGAGCTTCTGAGTTGGGCCTAAGCTGATCCTGCAAGTGCATGTGAAGATGATGATTTTGTAATCCCTTCTCTTGCTAATTGGATTGAGACTAGGAGCCTTGATGACCCTGGTAAAGTTGTTCAACAGTTTCTCTATGAACCGACTGAGTTGGATGCCGATAAGATGAGTAAAATTCTAAAGAACAGGTATTCATCACCGGAAGAAGCAGCTCAAGCCCTCGATGGGTGTGGTTTAAGTGTATCAGAAAATACAGTGGAACAGCTTTTAAAGAGATTTAGCCATGAGTGGGTCCCAGCATTCGGTGTTTTCGAATGGGCAAAAGCGCAGGCAGGTTACCAGCATTCCCCTGAGTTGTATAACCTTATGGTTGATATCTTAGGCAAAGCAAAGCAGTTCCACATTATGTGGGAGCTGATTGAGGAAATGAACAATTTGGGAGGGTATATTTCGTCATTAACGATGGCCAAGAGCTCGTAACGAGGAAACTTGCAAGAGCTCGTAAGTATATGGAAGCTATCGATGTATTACGGGGAATTGGGAGATACAGTTTAAGGAAGGATGTCACCGCATTGAACTATCTTATGGAAGCATTGGTCAAGGAGAACATTGTTGAGCATGCCTACGAAGCTTTCTTGGAATTCAAGAAATCAATACCTGTGAATGATCAAAGTTTCAACATTTTGATAAACGGGTGGTGCAAAGCTAGGCAATTGGACACTGCAAGGAAGAGTATGGAGGCCATGAAGTACCATGGGTTTCAACCCGACACGTTTTCTTATACTTGTTTCATCAAAAGCATATTGCCACGACAAGGATTTTCGGAAAGTTTACGCACTTCTAGACGAAATGAAAGAAAAGGACTGCACGCCAAGCTTTTTCACGTACACCATTGTGATGCACGCTTTGGGGAAGGCCAAACAAATCAATGAAGCTTTGGAGATTTATGAGAAAATGAAAGAGAGTTGTTGCGTTCCCAATATATCTTTCTATAACTCCCTGATTTTCATACTTGGCAAAGCAGGAAGTTGAAGGATGCCCGGGAATTGTTTGACGATATGCGGAAGCAAGGAGTTACTCTGAACGTGCTGACATATACTACAATGATTTCTTGTGCTTGTGACCATTTGCTAGAAGAGGAAGGCTGAAGTTGCCCAAGAAAATGGAAGAAGAGTCGTGCAAACCAGATATCGAAACTTACATGCTTTAGAACAAAATTTCCAAAAAGGAAGCTAATCCATTCCATAGAAAAATGCGATTAAAAACGTGAACCTCAAGAACATTGTTAGGTATTGTCCTAAAGCATGGGCGCAGAAGCCAAGCATGTACAACAAACATATTTCATTGAAGAAACCCCGATAGAGGTTCTTCTTACATGTTAGCGGCTCATCACCGTAGAATAAATAATCAGTTCACTGGTTTCTAATTCAAGATTCTTCTTTGATGACAATGAGAAACCGACCACAGAATGAACTAATTTATGACGCTCAAGATCGTCTCTTCTTCAAGTGAAAATTAGCTATGTATGGATTTTCTTTGCGGACAAAGTATCTTTTATGTTGCATAAACCGTGTGTAGTAGGACAGAAGACGTTGTGGTATGGGAATCTATTTGTTCTGACATTTTGGATTTTCTAGTTTCCGCCTTGACTTGTTCTGAGACCCTTTTTAAATTTAAGGATTTTCTTTTTTTTATAATTATTCAAGGGCAAAGTTTAACAACTGGAATGCATGGATAAAAAGAATACTTACAAATCAACACCTGCATTGTCTTACAAATCAACACCTGTATTGTGAAGCCTGAAAACTTCACTACATTTCTGGTCATTGATTCTGATTCTGATCGGGACGGGTAGCATTGATTGAATGGTAATGGAAATTTTCTTCAGCCAGTGTCGTCCCCATAAATGATGTGAGAAAATGAAGGGTTAGGGGGTGTTCGGTGAATAAGTTAAGATTGAGCTGAGTTGAAATATTTAAGTTTGAATAGTAATTTTTGTTGACTTTTTCAGAAAAGATAAAAAAAAATTTCAGAAAAAGACAAAAAAGAAATACAGTTTAACTTGCGTTAAACTGGAGAGTCAAATAAAGCCTTAATGTTGCTTTTTAGCAGGAAATAAGCAACGATACATTCTACAAGAAGTGAACTAGGTGTACCAATTTTTGTTTGGTATCTTCTATTGAAACGTTTGGTACGTTGTAGATATTGTTTTGCAAGGATTTTTTCCAATATAATGAGATTTATAAGTGTTAAGCATGACCAAGATTTGCAATAAGAAACATGGCTAAAGGATTTGCATTAAGAAACATGGCTAAAGGGTCGGATTGTTGGACGGTGCTAACGTTTCTCGATTGTGTGATAGGTAAATAGTAGTGTGGTGGAAGGCCGACCATGTTAGTATATGGCAAAGTTGAGCAGTTGTTCCGAGGAGACGAGCGACAAGTGCGAGCACAAATAATGGAATCGACATGACAACATACCAAGTCCAACGTCCAAAATGGAACATCCAAACGAGCAGACAAAAAGATACAGCGCGACCAAAGTGAAATTCCGGAAGATCACAGATACATATAAACATGGCATTTCTACCGTCCTCCGTGGTAACTTTTTTTAAATAACTTTTATTAGTTGCATTTTTACACATATCATACGTAGCATATGTAACGATATCTATAAGTGCAGATTCAGTATCTTGAATGGAATCCCTAGGTCAGATGCCCATGGAACATTGTGTAGCCACAGGCAATTTTTTTTTTTTTTTTTTTTTAAACTTCAAAGATAAAACCAACTTTTCACTGTACTCTTTAGAATTATGAATTCGAATCTATGACCCAAGCAAGCCTTTAGTGGCAACAGACAATTCACCCAAAAAAAGTGTTTAAATCGTCTCCCCCTCGCTTCTCTATCAAACCACATTGCACCAGTGCCCAGACCAGCTGTGCTTGCTTTGCATGCGAGTCCTTAACTTATATAATCAAGTTGTATGCATATAATTAAGGGGAGGAAAAAAGATGTACTATAATTAAAATAAAACAAGTGCTAGTCAGACTTCAAACCGTTCCATCAAAAATCATAATTTTTCCAACATAATCCAAAACAGACTTATAAAGAGCAAAACCGAAAAAATTCATTTGGATCCTCGCATCTAAATTCAAAACTTGGAAATGGTAAAAAGTCAAGACGACACACAACTCAGCTGACTAATCTCTCACTTCCTGCCACGGACTTTTACAGCCTGTCTGTTCCTCTTCTTGACACCAGACTTTGCAACCTTGAGGCTTCTGTGCACGACACTCAACCTTGCAAGAGCTGCCTTCTTCAAATCAGGCCTGTAGTTGTTATCTCCCACCTGCAGAGAAGAAATGATAGTTAAGAAGGTTGAGCAGCGTAAATTGGCAGAAATTTCAAAACGTGATAAGCTCAAATCCAAGCAGTCAAAACAATTTCACAATCCTACAAATATCAAGTAATGCCAGTTTTTGACTCATGCGGGGCTCCCAGGGCAATCACCCCACAGTTTAAAGATAAGGCCGATAGAACAAAATAAAAAGAAAGCTAATCCATTTCATAGAAACATGCATTTCATAGAAACATGCAATTAAAAACGAGAAGCTCATGAACATAGTAGTATGGGACTAATGTGCTCAGAAGCCAAGCGTAACAAATGTATTTCATTGAAGAAACCATGTTAGCGGCTCTTCTTACATGTTAGAGGCTCATCACGGCAGAATGAATCATCAATTCACCAGTTCCTAATTCAAGATCTTCTTTGAAGACATTGATAAACCGACAGCATCCTATCGACGGAATTAGCAAACAACAACACTCAACAATACAGAGAGCTGGAAATTACCTGGTTAGCAACAGCATTGGCCATCCTTCGGAACTCCTTCTTCATGAAGACTTGTGAAGCAAAGCAGCGGGTTTGTTTTGCTTCTTGGTCTTTGTGGTTGCAAGCAACACAGCCTGGTCTTTACCAACTGGTTGAATGGTAACAGTTTTCTTGTTCGCCAATCCTGACAAACACATCCCATTAGTTGACTCAATAATACTTTCAAAAACTGAATTTTAAACCTGGCATCCTACTTTGATATACTTATAACAACCAAATTCTCATTAAAAAAAAAAAAAAAAAAAAAAAACCCTCATCTTTGCAATTCATTCCATTTCCATTATTTAACCCCATTAACTAATAAAGTTCCAAAAACAAACTTCGTGAGATCAAATATATCAATGACTTATTCAACTTAAAAAAGCACATATTTGGTCCTTCAGTTTAAAGTCTTAATCTTTAATTTAATATCACAACATAAATTAGCTAAAAGCCCCAAACCCGTTAATTTTTCAGGGAATTAAAATACAAAACAAAGAAGCAAACATCAAAAATCAAAATTTGATAAGAAGCCGATTTGAAGTGAGTACCGGAGTGCTTGTACGAGTTGAGGTTGTAAAGGTTGTTACTTTCCTTGCTGAACCGGACGCCGGCGGTCCCATTTCCGAACTCTTTGACGAGGAAAGAGTTGTTCTTCTTCACGATCTCCCAGATCAACTGCCCTGGTACCGTCGCCATCTCCTTCTATCCTGCACACATCACACCAGATTAAACTTGATTAAATCCCCTTTCGAAATCTGGTAATTAATTCAGAAATAAATACGCGAAAATTGGGCGGGGCGACCCAGAAGTCAAGAACCTTTAAGCTCTAGGGTTTTGTTGCAGAGCTCGATCGGCGGATTTCGGAGTGGGCCGTCAGCGGAGGAAGGCGCCTTTTGGGAATTTATACACTGCAAACCCTAATGTATGGAACGAAGGGTACAACCTCTAGGCAATATTACTTTGGAGCCATTACTGAAAAGACGTTAATACTCTTTGCCTTTTTTTGTTTTTACGACATGGCATTTATTGGATTAATATGTTTGTCGTTTGAGCTAATGAAAGACGTTTCGTTCACCACTAATCCTTGTCGTTAGTCACAGAAACAACGTCTCAGCAAAAAACAAATATTGTATATTAGAATTAATATATACATATATATATTCGTGCATCCATAAACGACAGGGGAAGAAGAGAACAGTGGTGTAGCCCAAAAATTGGAACGAAGAGAAAATGATCGA
>CM046361.1:19319349-19508986 GCA_025413025.1 Ficus hispida
TTTTTTTTATATGATTAATTCTTAAATTCAGATGATACGACGTGATATTATTAGGAAGACAGTTAAAGAAACAGAGAATTCGATATAACAGTTCTTAATTCATGTATATATTATATATATATTTTTTTTTAACATAGATAGTTATATATGATATTGGAAATTCCTGGCTAGAATTCAGCATGCTGAGGGTCGATGTCTTGTGATCCAAGGGTATTATCAGACAGGAACGAAGTAGCAAACAAGGCGTGAAGTGCAGCACCATAAGAAAATACCTCTTCAGCAATTTGGAAGTCAGGTGAGTGAACTCGTACTTGTCCAACCGTGGCATTCATAATCCAATGCCGATATACAATCCAGGTATTTCTCTTGGTAGAAAGCAAAATCATCCGACACCATAAATTGAGGACTTTCAATAACTTTTCCGGCCCAACCATTTCAGCTGCCAGCCTCCTGAAGTTTTCATATAATGTTTTGTCGTTATTGACCGCAGGGTAAAAGGTGCTCGTTTTCTGAAGGAATTTGACTGTAGCTTTGCACTTAGACACGGCGGCCTGCGCTTCTATAACCTGTTTGCATATATGATTATATACATTTTTATATATTTGCATAAACAAACAGACAAAAAGTTTCTTAATTAATTCGACCCAAACAAGGAAATATCATCTGAGTGTTGACAGAGATGAGATTTCGCCAGTGAACAACAAAAATAAAATAAAATAAAATAAAATAAGAAAAGAAAAGTATTTATATTAAAAAAACAAACCCAAATTTTCTCTGGCGATCATATTCCTTCAACATTTTGTCTATTTGTTATGTCACTACGTACTTAATTATCCCGACATTTTTTGAACAAGTACGACCGTGCAATTTATGAAATATCGCATAAATTGATATATATATTATTACCAAAAAAAAAAACATTGATTCCAAAATCCAAATAATTGAAAATTGTATGTAAGCAATGCATGACAAAGACATAAATAATTAGTATCATGAGTTGATCCCGTAACTATATCCGAAAGCCCAACTAAGCCTAATAAAGAAATATTTTTGGTTCAATAAAAATATTATTAAGCCTCAACTCATTAAAGAAATTCTTAATTTCTTTATTTGGATAGTGTGACAAACCAGGAGATAAAATTTAATTAAAGGGAAAAAAACAAAAAAACAAAAAACAAAAAAAGAGAGGTAGTAGCTTCTGAATCAAATTATTCATCACAAATGAGGATAATATAAGTTGATTTAATTACCTCCTGAACGGCTTTTTAAGCTCCCCCATGGTCGAAAAAGCTCGTAAACTGCCACTAATTGTAGCTTTATCCGGGATGACATTAGTTTTCGTACTCCCCTCAAGTTTTGAAACCGTTATTACCTGCGAATTAAGGTCAACATCAATTAATAGATATTAATCCACTAGCGGAACTTTAGCGAATGGAGAAACAAATGATCAGCACACAAAATATTGCCTAATGGGAGACAATATACATGTCTATATCTAAACTTATACATATGAACACACTAAAAGAGTCAATAACTCTTTTCATTCTTTTTCCCTACTTGTCACCTGTCAACTACGTGGTTACTACAACAACGTCATGTGATTTTTTTTTTTTTCACTTTGCTTATCTATGTCACATGCGCAAACATGCACCTAGCATATATATAACTTGAATGTGAATATTTAAACTCTACATCTTAGATCAGGTGTAGAGTCATTGTCATGCTACTTTTGTGACAAAGCTTATAAAGAAATCACGTGACGATTGAGAATAGTATTTTTGGCTTGCAAAAGGAAATTTCATTCTTAGAGGTTTCAAGATAAGTAAATTAATAATCTACAATTAAGAAAGTTTTCTATTGTAATTATTTGATCTAGGAAAATCAACTTTAATTTTGGCTTAGTTTTTGGGCCAAAATATAATTTAGTTTCCTATTTTAATTTTTAATTTTCAAAATTATTTAGATCTCCATTTTTATTTTAGTTTCTCGTTTTTGTTCGAAAGTATATTAGTTTATAAATATGTTAGCCCAATCATATGCAAGGGTATATTTTTCCGAGTGAATTAGAGTGTCTACTCTTTTTATTTTTTTCAATTATTTGCATAAATTAACGAGTGATTGATGCCTATTTTCTTAGCATTCTATAGGAATAACAGGTTAATAGATGTTTCAGTAAATTAATAGATTTTGAGAACATAATAGATCCATTCTTTTTACTAATATAATAGATACAGACGCACACAAATCCTAATAGGTAAAAACAACGTCCTTATTGCATACTTATCACAAAATAAAAAAAGAAAAACTAGCAACTCAGCTAGAACCTCTAGTGACAAGCCAACCCACGTAGTTGAAGTAGACGGAAAAGACGTAAACCAACTCTGCATGAATAACTGTAGAGGAATCGTTCTCACATCAGCGTGTGAACTCAAGATGCCTAGTCCTTCATCGTGAGCTGGGAATTCGGAGGCCAACTTGATGGCTGCACCCGAATTTCAGCCTCAGGAGAAGACTCACAAAATGAGAGATGAATATTCACAAAACTTTTTTTTTCCTTCCAATATTTAATTGGTAAATTTTTTAACACAAAGATATTGAGACTAAGATCTTTAATTAAGTTTTATCAAAATAGAAATTTGTGAACTAATTGTTCAAATATAAATTTGGGTTGAATATTGGTCAAAAAAGGACTTATCATGCTCTTAACTTTAACGACTTGCATGCTAGTAGTGTCATGTAGATTGCAATATATTTGTAAAGCATGAAAATAAAATTTTAAGGCAGAAATTGCAACTGTGTGATGCTCAAGATGCACTAGTGCCATTAATTAGCCCCTTCATTTTTTTTTTTTTGCTGGAAAATTAATTACCTGCGTATCTATTGGGTCAGTTTCGCGGGAGATGATATGCTGTAAGCTGAGAATCACACTAGCAGCTGCTACGACGGGATCTATAGTGAACTGAGGTTGGCCTGCATGACCCCCTTTTCCAATGATTTCAGCCTTAAAAGATCCACTCCCAGCCAGATAATAACCAGCTCTGGACCAGACTTCGCCTACCGTTGAGTTCGACGCAACATGAAGCGCAAATATGGCCTTAACTTTGTCTAGAAGTCCGGATTCCAGGATTTTCTTTGCCCCAGCACCACCTTCCTCGGCAGGTTGGAATACAAGAAGAACCGTTCCCTGATTTTAGAGTGTACGACATTAATTGACATATATATATATATATATATATATGTTAAAACTAAGCAACAGAAATATCAAGGACAAGTAAAGCTGGCCATATGTTATACCTTCTTTTTATAATTTTTCTTACTAGTTTTTGTTACAAAATTAGTCCCAAAAAAAATAAAACAAGTGATAAAAAGAAATCGGCAAATTAGTACATTTAATTCTTTTTCATGGTGTTTGAGGATATTGGCTGCACCAAGAAGCATTGCCGTGTGTGCATCATGTCCACAAGCATGCATCTTCCACTACTAGAAAATGTGGATTCGACGACGGTAATTTGACGACCGTTTTTTAAAAAACCGTCGTGGAAAATTCGAGAAAAAACACGGAGCCGAAAAACTGTCCGAAGACCGTCGTGGAATCGTCGGACTTCCACGACGGTCAACGTTGACCGTCGTGGAAGTCCTTCATTCGACGACGGTCAACGTTGACCGTCGTGAAATGAAGGGATTCCACGACGGTCAACGTTGACCGTCGTGGAAGTTTCAGTCTTCCACGACGGTCAACGTTGACCGTCGTGGAAGTTTCATGTCTTCCACGACGGTCAACGTTGACCGTCGTGGAATCGTCAGACTTCCACGACGGTCAAAGTTGAAACCGTCGTGGAAGATCTGAAACTTCCACGACGGTCAACATTGACCGTCGTGGAAGAGCTGAAACTTCCACGACGGTCAACGTTGACCGTCGTGGAAGAGCTGAAACTTCCACGACGGTCAACGTTGACCGTCGTGGAATCACGACTATCGACGACCGTCAACGTGACCGTCGTGGAAGCTATTGTCTTCCACGACGGTTTAAAAAAAACTGTCGTCGTTTTTTGATTCGACGACCGTTTTTGTTAAAACCGTCGTCGAAAATTCGTGATTTATTCGCCCGAGCCGTGATGTATGCCTCTGATATTCGCTCGTTTATTCAGTACCTGCAGTTAATTATCATTCCAGATTACTCCGAAAACAGTCGATCTGTTCACCACTTTGTGGCGCCACCATCTTCCATCGATCATTTGAGCCTCTCTTGTAAGTCATGATCCCACAAACTTAGACTTATGTAGTTTTCCATCCTCTGTCTTTCATATTCCATAATTTTGTATGTTTTTGAATTACTTTTTAGTACGTTGCTGCAATGGGCCGCCCTTATTGTTTTAATTTAGGAACTTATCATGATCAAATTATTATTTTTGCCTGGTAATCATAGTTTTTAACTAAATGAAATGCATGCAAGTTATCTAAATTACACACCCTTTAACTTCGAAAGTTTTGTTTTATTGATTTAGGATTTGCAAATCATGGATAGAAAATGGATGTGGTTTGATAGATTGTCTAAAGCATATGAAGATGGTGTTGAAGATTTTTTGTCATTTGCCAAAGCTCACATACAAGATGATAAGATTCCGTGTCCGTGTCAAAAATGTGGTAATCATAGATCTCATTCCATTGATAATGTTAGAGGGCATTTGCGTGCTTATGGGATTATTGTTCTTACCAAACATGGTATTTACATGGCGAAGATTTTTTCGATATTAAATGTACATCGACAAGTACGAAAGGTAAAGAGCCTATAGTTGAGGAAGACGTTGGTGATAATATGTTCAATATGGTCAATGATTTGGAAGAAAACTTTGTGCACCGGCCGGAATTATTTGAGGAAATGATTAATGATGCGGAAACACCCTTGTATGTCGGGTGTACAAAATATACGAAATTAGGGGCATTGGTTAAATTATGGAATATGAAAGCGTCGGGAGGGTGGACTAATTCTAGTTTCACGACTCTTTTAGAATTTCTAAAAGATGTTCTACCGGAGGATAACAAAGTGCCACCTAGTATGTACGAGGCAAAGAAGACGTTAAGCACTTTGGGAATGGAATATGAGAAGATACATGCTTGTCCAAATGATTGCGTCCTTTACCGGAAAGAATATGAAGATTTAGATGAATGTCCGGTTTGTAACGAATCAAGATGGAAGAAGGGCAAGATGCCATCGAATGGTAGAAGAGGAGTGCCAGTGAAGGTGTTATGGTACATTCCACCGGCTCCACGTTTTCGTCGTTTATTCCGTAATGCCGAGCATGCTAAGCATTTGACATGGCACCATGATAAACGTGTAGACGATGGGAAACTTAGACATCCGGCCGACGCACCACAATGGAAGACCTTTGATGACAATCATCCAGCTTTTAGTGCAGAACCAAGAAATTTACGTCTCGGTTTGTCGACGGATGGAATGAACCCACATAGTAACTTGAGTAGTCGGCATAGTACATGGCCAGTCATACTTGTCAACTACAATCTCCCTCCGGAATTGTGCATGAAGCGGAAGTTCTTGATGTTGACATTATTGATCTCAGGCCCTCAACAACCAGGGAATGACATTGACGTGTACTTGGCACCATTAATCGATGACCTCAAAAGCTTGTGGGAAGATGGTTTACAAGTTAAAGATTCACACCGTCAAGATACGTTCAATCTTCGTGCAATGTTGATTTGGTCAATTAATGACTTTCCTGCACTTGGCAACCTATCTGGTTATCCTGTTAAGAGTTCTATAGGTTGTCCAGTTTGTATGAAGGAAACATCTTCAATCCGGTTGAAGAATGGTAAGAAAACCGTTTATCTTGGTCACAGGAGATTCTTGCCAAGAAATCATCGATACCGCAAACAAAAGAAGGCTTTTGATGGCCATACCGAAGAAAGATCTGCTCCTCGGATTTTGTCTGGCGAAGCTGTATTTGAGATGGTTAAAGATGTGAAAGTTGTTTTGGGAAAAGAAAACGAGGGGCTGCAGTTGTCGATGGACCTTGGAAGAAGAAGTCAATTTTCTACGAACTTCCATATTGGAAGTCACTTTACGTCCGTCATTGCCTAGATGTTATGCATATTGAGAAAAACGTTTGTGAATCGCTAGTCGGCACGTTGCTTGACATCCCAAACAAAACTAAAGATGGTGAGAAGGCACGGTTGGATCTTAAAGAGATGAATATTAGACCAAATTTGCTCCCTGATAAAAGAGCAACCGGCACATATTTACCTCCCGCTAAGCACACATTATCCAGACAGGAAAAGAGAAAGCTTTGTGAATGGCTTGCGTCCGTCAAAGTGCCAAGTGGGTACTCTTCGAACGTGAAAAGATTGGTTTCGATGAAGGATTTGAGGCTAATTGGAATGAAAACCCACGATTGTCATATCTTGATGCAACAATTATTACCTCTTGCATTGCGGGGAGTTTTAACGAAAGATGTAAGATATGCAATTACGAAGTTATGCTTATTTTTCAATTCAATTTGCGCCAAGGTAATCGATCCACTAATGCTAGATTCGCTACAATCGGAGTTGGTGATGACTTTGTGCATGCTAGAGAAGTATTTCCCTCCAGCCTTTTTTGATATCATGATCCACCTAACGGTGCACTTAGTTCGTGAAGTTAAGCTATGTGGACCGGTTCATTTGAGGTGGATGTATCCTTTTGAGAGATATATGAAGGTTTTGAAGGGTTATGTGAAGAACCGAAATAGGCCGGAGGGATGTATAGTGGAAAACTACATAGCCGAGGAATCAGTTGAATTCTGCTCTGAGTATTTATCCAATGCGGATCCAGTAGGGCTGCCTCCAATTGGGCTAAATACGCCGAAAGGACTCTCCGCCGCCGTTCATTCACCAGTAAAGCAAGATGAATGGGAAAAAGCCTGTTTGTATGTATTGCACAATGCTAAGGAAGTGGAGTCGTTCGTTGAGGTTCACATGACGGAATTAAGAGTCGCAAATCCAAGGAAAACAAGATGTGAGAAATGGTTTCAAGATGAGCACAACCGGACATTCATGGAGTGGATAAGGCGACATGTGCATATGAAGCCTAGCGTTTCCAAAGACTTAATGAATCTAGCAAGAGGACCGTCATCTGTAGTCACAAGATATACATCGTACTTTGTCAATGGCTACACCTTTTACACTCGCGAAAGAGATGAGAAGCATCCAGTGCAAAACAGTGGTGTGAGCCTTCGTGCCGAGTCTATGCATATTTCATCCGCAAAGGACAAGAACCCGGTATACGGTTCCATGAACTACTTTGGGTTCATTGAAGAAATTTGGGAACTTGATTATTGCGGCTTACGGATAGCACTCTTTAAATGCAAGTGGGCTGACAACAATTTTGTGAAGATTGATAAGGACGGCGTGACAGTGGTGGACTTTAGGCGATTGGGATACAAAAATGATCCTTTCATTATGGCGTCGCAAGCGGTACAAGTCTTCTACACAACGGATCCCGCCAATTTAGATTTGTCTTTAGTTGTTCCAATGAAGCCAAAAATAATTCGGGCTGGCCAAGAAGATGTTGAGGATTGCACCGACATTCCATCTTTCACAAACGGTTTGCCACCGGTAGAGGAGATTGATGATTTGGATGATGATTCCTCACACTTGCTTCGTTCAGATGTTGAGTGGACACTTGTTGAGAGGACAAGAAAAAAAAGAAAAAAAAATTTCATTGATTTTGAATCCATTGTGTATATAATTTATAACTTGTGTACATATTAACTTGTACAGATTAATTGTATGCATTAATTTGTGTCACATGACGGAATAAAAAATTTAATTGATTTTTGATGCGCAGTTATATGCAAAATCCACAGGTTTGATGGCATGTGGGTATATTAACAGATGTAATTTGAAATTAAAACGGGCAAACGACGACGGCTTATTTGGAAACCGTCGTCGTTTTGAATAAAAATGGGAAACGACGACGGTTCGGCGAAGCAAAACCGTCGTCGTTTTATAAAGAAACGACGACGGTTTCAAATGTAAACCGTCATCGTTTCGATGAAAACGACGACGGTTTCAACTTTAAACCGTCGTCGTTTCGATGAAAACGACGACGGTTTATTTGTTAAGTAACCGTCGTCGTTTTCATATGAAACGACGACGGTTTATTGAAAACCGTCGTCGTTTCTTAGTAAACGACGACCGTTTAAACATAACCGTCGTGTTTTATTTCAAAACGACGACGGTTGCATTAGAACCGTCGTCGTTTCTATTAAAAACGACGACGGTTTAAATGAAACCGTCGTCGTTTTGAGGCGGATTCGACGAGGCAAAATTTTCAAAAATTTTTTGTTTTTTTTGAAACTCTTGGCCGAAAGCGTGCGCGCTTTTTGCTGTCCATATTTGGCTCCTTGTATATATAAAAAAATGTCCCAGATTCCCTCCAACTTCTCTCTTTAAGGGTTGATATTTTGCTCCATCCAATTGATCTCAAACTACATAGCCTTGCCTCCACCATTGCCTCGCTTGGAATCTTGGTGGATTTTCTCTTGTTCTCGGCCGCGCCTCCTCGTCTGCCCCTAGATATTTGCTCGGCTCGCCTCATTTGGTGCAGTCGCCTCCGTCTCTCTCTTTCCTCGCCGTCGCAACTTCCTCTCTCCCATTCGATTCGTCTCCGTCGCCGATTGACGGTTTCCAACACCAACACCAAAACCCGAGTATAGGGTGAGTTTTCGGCCTCTCGTTGACCATATACGTCTTATAAAAGTGAATGAGGTGAATTGAAAATGGGGTAGTTTATGTGAATGGCGAGTTTGGTAGTGATTTTTGGGTGATTTGTACAATTGACAACAAAATTTTGCTTATGCATGTTACTTTTATGCACGCAACATGTTCGCCCAAATGCCTCTTTGAGGGAGTCTTAGATTGTTTTGTTGTATAATGGATGGGTGACGCGACGGTTTACTAAATTTCCGGAGAAAAATTGATGAATTAGCTTATAGTTGATTTTGACCATTTACGGTCCGGAATCCGTCGCTTACACGTTTGTTGATTGTTGATTGTTGATTGTGGCCGTGATATAGATATTGTTAAAATTGTTTGAGTGATTAACGGATTGGACAATTTTTCGGAAAACGATAGGATGTTGTGCCTTATGTTAACATATGACATGGTTGATAATTAAAGTTCTTTTTTGATCAACTTGTTAAAACGAAGCCGTTATTAAATATGAATTAAAGTATTTTTACTTGCAACGCACCACAACGATTTAATGTATACTCTCGGTTGTTTTAAATGTGTGTATGTGCCATGTTTTTACAATTCTTTAAACCTAGTTGGTTTTTTGTTTTGTAAACGTGATTCGTTGCGGAAAAGGGATAGATGTTATTACAAAATGTCGGAAGATAGCGAAGCGGAACGCTCTACGCAAACTGAAATTAGAAGACCACGACGAACGATTTCACCGAGATTCAATCCCGACGAGGATGGTAGACGAAGAGCAACTCTTATGACAAGAGTTCACCAAGTTAAGACAAAGGGAGAACGACTTCAAGTTTCGTTCGACTCGAAAGGGCAACCAATAGGAAAAGAAGGAGATGTATTACAGAGTTGGATTGGTGTGCTTGCTCGCGAGCACATACCGATTTGGATTGCTGATTTTAGAAGTGTCGATTTAGCCCAAAGGAAAGAAAGAGTGTGGATGGAAATAGTGACTGCTTTCACTGTCGATGCTTCGTTTAGAAAACAAGCTTTAAAGTCATGTGCAGAGTCAGCGAAAAATTTTAGATATGATCTTTACCAAACTTTTGTAAGGGATCATATTGATGAAGAAAATGTGTGGCAACGACCGCCAAAGGTGATAGGCAATTACCCCACAATCAGCCAGGATGATTGGCAAAAATTCATTGAGTATCGTCGGACCCCGGAATTCAAAAAACTATCTGAACAAGGAAGTGAGATAAGGAAGAAGAGCAAATACGGATCAACCGGGGGCCGAGACGGATATAGGAAACGTGACCAAGCACATGTAAGTAACTTTACTTAGACACCGTATGAAAATGATATGTTGTACTTCCAATTTCTTCTTACATATTTACTAACGGGTAATTATTATAAACTTTTGTAGTTTGAAAAGACGGGAAAATGGGCAGAGAGGCATGAAAATTGGTTGCAAATGCGCCTCAAACCCGATGGATCTTTGAAGAATGAAGCATTCAAAAATATTGTCGACTCAATAGTAAGTTTTCGAATCCAATTAAAATATATGAATCTCGTATACTCATATACGTTTACGCAATTATATCATATTCTATAATTGTTACAGGATGACTTTAGTGAACAACAGACACAAGGAAGTTTCGAATCTGTGGGGACAGAGGACATATTGACCAAGGCATTAGGCAATGTCGAGCATTCGGGCCGGATTCGGGGTCAATCTAAGTTTGTCAAGAAGGTGCAATTATTCGGAAGTGTGACAAGTTCAAGGGATAATACTGAAGTCTTGGGTTGAAACGACACCTTGCCGCATTAGAAAGAACCGTTCAGGAACTTTGTGCGAAGCACGGTATCAACCAAGAGATTATGGTAGAGGAGGCGGCCGTACCGACTGTTGATCAACACAACAGTTTCAAGGCTAGTTGCACTCTGAATGAAAAAGCAGATCAGGCGTCGGATCCGAACCACATGCCGAACGCAAGTAAGGAATGCCATCTATTTATTCCTGACTTAATTAACGGAGGAGATGTGCTTGTTGCAAACGGCAGAGCATACATGGACTGTGTTCCGACGGACACAGTCCATGGGATTCTTTTAGGTGACGAGAATATACGGGTGACAATTACAGTCCCAAAGTTAAAAGATGCATTATTACCTATTCCGACGCACGAAGCCACATGTATTGAGGAAGCTGTCGGTGGGTTTGTTGCTTGGCCGAAAAGATTAGTCGCCGTTCAACCAAGTTTGAGCCAGGCAAGTAAAGGTCCCAGTCATGCTCATGATCGAGAAGCTGGGGGAAGCAACCGAAAAAAAAAGAGAGCAGGGCGGCAGAAAATACAGTCACAACCGGAGGTACAACAACCGGCGCAACAAGAAATGCCTTCATTTGACTTTAGTGAAATCCCCAACGAGTTGAGACTTTTGGCTTATTACGCACAAAATTCCATGCGGGATGGTACACAAATAATGTGCCCACCACTACAACAATTCGTCATGGGCGATGACATGCCCATATATATTGGGTTTGAAGATGTTTACCATTTCATAACATTTAAAGAAATCAGTGCAAACAGCATCATGGTTTACATCAGGTAATACATTTATCCTTAAACAATTCAAATATTTATCCTTAAACATTTATCCTTATGCACCTCAGTTTTGCGTAACAAATGTGTCAAAAAATTTTGCAGATACTTAGCGGATTGTTGTGCAAGATCAGGTATGGATCAACGGGTTGAGTTTATTTCTCCAGTCCTTGTCTCACCAGTTCAACAAAATGTAGACCGCGCCGCCTACGTTAGAGAGAGGGCCGATTATATTCTACAGAGCTTGAGACATGCCACAAAGGGAAAGCTGTTTCTCATGCCATATAACAGCGGCCAACATTGGATCTTGGCAGTTATCGATCCGTGGGATGACTTGGTCTTGTATTTTAATCCTCTCGGAAACGAACCGGGTGATGATTTTAAGGCTCTAATTACGACGTAAGTTTTTTGGCATGTTAATAATTTTTTAGGCTATGCATATAATAATTGTTGTTTTAATTGTTTCGGTAATTTTCAAATTGTTAGGGTACTTAATGATTGGAAGACGTTGGTGGGAAGAGGAATAAGACAAAGACGGAACTGGGAGACATTGATTGATACTGTTCGATGTCCACTACAGCAAGGTTATGTAGAGTGCGGTTATTTTGTGTTAGCATTCATGCGAGAAATAACCAGCACTGTTGATGGACTAGCCGCCCTTCAACTGAATGATTTTTACACCGATGCTGACATGAGCTTGGTTAGACAAGAGTGGGCTACATTTGTAATGCGGTTTCTTCAATTTTGACTGAAATCTATATATATAAATCAATTTTGTAATATATTCATAATGGATTACAGATTGTGTTGATCGCCAAATTTTTTTTTTTGTTTCTTGGTATCCCAAGTGCCGACATGTTAATGCATGAAGCAGTCGTGGTATCCGGAAGGGATACCACGACGGTTTTACAACAAAACCGTCGTGGTATCCCTCCAGGATACCACGACCGTTTATGTCGAAACCGTCGTGGTATCCTTCCGGGATACCACGACGGTTTTGTTGTAAAACCTTCGTGGTATCCCGTCCGGATAACACGACGGTTTAGATGTAAAACCGTCGTGGTATCCCGGCCGGATACCACGACGGTTTAGATGTAAAACCGTCGTGGTATCCCGGCAGGATACCACGACGGTTTAGATGTAAAACCGTCGTGGTATCCCGGCAGGATACCACGACGGTTCCTAGTAACCGGTCGTGGTATCCGTCGGATACCACGACGGTTTCGTTATAAACCGTCGTTGTAATTTGATGTACCACGACGGTTTTTTTAAAAAAGACCGTCGTGGTTTGCTCTTAACTGTTACTGTTTATCCCATGTCTTCATTACACGACGGTTAAAAAACCGTCGTCGTAACTGGAAGATACCACGACTATGGCTTCGACGACGGTTAGAAAACCGTCGTGTAATTGTTACGACGACGGTTAAAAACCGTCGTCGAATCTTTATTCTGTAGTAGTGTTCCCATCGATTTTGCTCCGGTGCTCCCACTCCACCCGTTCCTACAGAGCATTATAGTTCATAGTACAACTAAATTCAGTGTCTTGTTACAACACAATCGTATAATCACAAAATTTATAAATTCACGACGACGTCCAATGGAATTAAGATTACTCAAAAAGATCAGTTTGCAAAGAACAACTAATAAATTCATAGGTGCATAGAAACAACATAAAAACTAACACCACAAATTGCTCATTTAGTCCTGAACTTTTAATTTTGTGTAACTTTGATCTCTAATCTTTTTTTGTAAACGGAATACCCCTAAACTATTAAAATGTTATTATAATAGTCATTTTCATTAATTTTTAGACTGAATCCGTAGGTAACTTTGTCAAAAAGTAATGTCATCTAACGGATTCTGTCCAAAAATTAATAGAAATGACTATTGTAACAATGCTTTTAATAGTTTATGCTCATTCTGGCTATGGGAAAGAAAAAAAAATGCCCATAAACAATTAAAATGTTACTAAATAGTCATTTTCGTTAATTTTTGGACCGTACCAATTAGTAATTTGTTCAAAAAAGGATGCTAATTAACAAATTTCATCTAAAAATTAACGGAAAAGAATATTATAATAACATATTAATAGTTTAGGGGTATTTCAGTTATGAAAAAAAGATCATGAAGTAAAATTACACAAAGTTAAAAATACTTCAGAAACCGGCCAACCTAACAATTTACCATTATAAATTTTCAAAACTTTAAAAAGCGACATTCTTACCTGAATTGGTAGAGCGTCCATGTCCGTTCTAAGCGCAACGAAAGGCTCTTTCATGTTCCCAACATAGCCGATGACGCCGGTTGTTTCAGAAACCGAGCTGTTGTAGGGAATTTTCAGATAATCCAATTCGGCCATGACCAACTTACTGGTGTTGATTTCCTCGTAACCAATTTCAGGATGTTCGTGTATTTCCCTCCTGATTTTGACCATCCGATTAAACACTTCACTTTCCTGAGCCTCCCGGAGGAACTTTGAGGAGATAGATTCTGAGAGTTCGAGTCCTGTTGCTGATACAAACAGGCAAAGTACTAAAAGGAAGTAGCTAACCCACTTGAAAAACGCCATATTCTACTATATAGCTAAGCTACTACGTCTGATGGGGTTGGAGTTATTGGCACAGAAAGTACCGTTGGTGAAGTTTATATAGGCTTCAAGGACGCGACTTAATTGAACCATGCCTACTCTTGTGATTTGTGTGTTTGTATTATTATTTTATTATTTTACTATTGGCTTCTTCTATTTTTTTTTTTTTTTTTTTCCCTCTGATAAATACTATTTGGAAGACTTAGTATATTTGAAAGGGACGTATCAGAGTAAATAAATAAATAAATGAAAGGGAGAAAACAAACAAAGATAATACATTTATGGTCCTTATAAATTAGAAGATGTCCTCAAATATTGAAGAAATTACGGAAATTTTTATAGGAACTGTCAATTTTTTAGTATCGGCTGGAACTATAGTTTTAATAATTGAATTAATAATGTTTCAACGGCTTAATTTATAAGTGTGCATGTCAAAATTGTGCAGCACATAACAGCTAAAATTTTAGTTACTGCCTAATGAAAAAGAACAATATTCATAATACCACAGGACTCTCTAAGGATTTATTTTCCGTCGTTTCTTGTTTTGATCTAAAACTATATGTGGTAAAATAGAATAGGAAGATGAAAGAAATTGGGGGAAGGAATTTTGAGAGGAAAAAGGGATTCTTAGGTTGTTTGGTAGAGAGTAAATTAAGAAGGAAAAAAAAATTATAAATCCACGAGGCTCACTATACAATCCTTCCAATTACTTTGAAATGAAAATAGAAGGAAAATCTTGATTTAAAAGTTATTAAAATTGAGTTTCTCCAATGTAATATTAGATTATTGTCACGATAATAAATTTTGGCATTTAATTGAAAAAAGTACTCTACAATAGAATGTTATCTATCTTTAATGTTATATTTTCCATATGTTAAACTTTATAGAAAATTTACTACAAAAATATAGCCAACGTCAAATTTAACATTTCATTTTATTGATTATTGTCTTGATTTTTTCATGTAATTTATTACAATATTTTCATTTTTAATTCTTTTAAATACTATAAAAGTTCACTTTTATGATGTTGACACTTAAAAATGGCCTGATAAATCCGTCATTGAGGGAACTCTGAGAACTATCATAGCAACAAGAAAACATGAAATAGAAAAATGTAAAAAATGTAGAAAATAAAGAACACAAAGATTTTTAGAGGTTCACCATTTGTAGAATGGATGCTTGAGGGTTTCACTATCTTTTCAAGAATTACAAGTGGTATAAACCGTAGAATGTGATTTAGGGTTTACAAAGGTTGTTAATCATATATTTCAAACCTTCTAAGACATAACCCTTAACAAATATTTAAAATGGAAATATTTCATACTTGAATTTATATGTAGAGATAACCTTCAATATTCATGATTCTGAATTGATTGGTTTGAGATTCAAATATTTGAAACCATACCTGTTAGATTCCCAGGCGCCAATCATCAAAGCATATCAGGCCACATCAAGGGGCTGATATTGCGGGGATCTTGGCCACCTATCAACATAAGAATTTCAAAACATGATAACAAGAAAAAAAAATGGAAATAACATTACATATTGGTATATAAAAGAAGATAATTTTGTTTCTATAAAAAAAAATTAAATACAATATTAACGTAAACAGAGAAATTTTATCTACCCGTTAACATTATTATTATCTCGTCGCTTTTACTCATGGTATACTATCTTGTCTACGTATGTATTGTTCGAATGGTTCGAATGATAAAAGATACAGAATTTTTTCACGCGTTTTTAACTGCAGGCTGTTCTCTTGTCCTTTTGCTCTTTGATGGCCAATCTTTCGTTGCTAGTTGGACCTTGGCATTGCAATTTAGAACCAGGCACGAGAAAGAAAAAGGACAAGAAGATTGGGACCACAAAAGAATTTAAAGCAATAAAATGCATAGACCACGCCTATTAATTGAAGGAAAAACTTAAGAAGTACGTCACAGATTTATGTGCAAGGACCCTTATTTTTAGGGAATTTCTAAAGTGGATTTTTTATTTGATATTATTGATAAAAGGGAAAGTCTGTAGTATAGTCTTAGATTTATATACCCTATCAATATAGTTTATTTTTAAACCGTTAAGATGCAATCGAACGGCTGAAATATTATTTGAGCCCCTCCCACTCCGCGCAACGCCGTCAACTGTGAATAATGTTAGTTTTTTTTATATTTTTTAATTTATTAATCTATACTAATATGAGGTAAGATATATTATAATTATTATATACAAACAATATTTTAGCTGTTTAATTCACTGACTTGATTCAAGACAACCGGTGACAATAAGGAGAGGGAGTCTTCAGTTTGTATAAGTCTATTAGTGCTTGTAATCATCCTACAGTTAGTGGATTATTCAATATCTGGACGTTGTTTTGAAGAGTAGAGTAACCGAACTTCGTAAAATGAACATTTACTTTATTTACGGTAATTGAATTAATTTGAAAAAATTAATTAAACTTGATAAATAGCTAAACACAGATCTTACAGATTGGATAATATTTTCAATATTTCCATTTCATTGAAATTCGCTTACGGAGAGATCGTACTAAAATATCTTTCAAAAATAAGATCATTACACCGCTGATGTTACTTACCTCTATCGTTAGGATCAATCTATGCTAATCGGACCAACAAAAGTAAAAAATTTGAAAGAAAAATTTCATCTACCTAATCGATACCAGTTTTATTATCACGTTGCATTTGCTCGTGGGACTCTATCTTGTTCACGTGGTATGTATTGTTTGATTGGTCACTATTTTTTATATTTCCTTTTAGTTAAATTTCCCTTATGGAGAGATCATACCAAAATATCTCTTAATAAAAATCATTTCGTTCTAAATATACACCTTTGATCCTACTAACCTCTATCTTCAAGATCAGTCTATGATAATCGAACCTACAGAAGTTAAACATTTGAAAGAGAAATTTCATCTACCCGGTCGATACCATTTTTATTATCACATTGCTTTTACTCACGGTACTTTTTATCTTGTTCATGTGGTATCTACTGTTTGATTGGTCATTTCATAGAAATTTGTTTCTGGAGAATATCTTTTGAATAAAATCATTTCTGTCAAAATATTAAAATAATATCAATAGATATCAGTAAATATTGATAAATGTCATTTCATATCATCATCAACAAAAACTCAGTTGTAATCCATACAAAAGATATATCGTAAAAACATTAGTAAAATATCTGACACGTGGACAATATCAATGAATTTCGTACTTTTGCTTTTACCGATCTTTTCGTTCAGAAAGAGGCTAAAAATTTATCTAAAAACTAAAAGAAACAACGACATTCAACAATAATACTCAATAACTGGTCATGATATTAATATTATTTAAATAAAGGTGGCATCTGAACCATATATAGTTAAGTCTTATAGGATTTCATAATTTTTTTAAAAATAATTATCTTAAATAGTCTATGAATTCTTAATTATAATAGTTTTGAACGGAAAATGACTATATATAAAGACCAATATTTTAAGAGCTTAGGATCGTTTCGATCAAAAAAAATAAAAATAGAAACCAAACCGTTACGTTTTAAAGAATTTAGAGATTATCTGGACCAAAATTTTTTTTATTGAGATATGCAAGACATGAAAAGGTTATCATATATAACTAACTTTGTTAATTTATGTTTATGCTATTTATGTTTGTGCTGTATCATAAAATGTTAGAAATATTTTTTAAAGCAAATTTCTATAATTTTTGCAAAAAAAATTTTTTTATATTTTTACAGACATAATAATAATATCTTCGAAAATTTCATAAAATTTATTAAGTATGGATATTATCGATACTGATATTTTGATTATTGATTGGGGAAAATAATAAAGGATGCAGATTTTTTTTTTCAAACGTTTTTAATTGCAGGCCATGCTCTTGTTCTTTGCTCTATGATGACCAGTCTTTTGTTGCTACTTTGACAGTGCCACTGCCACTGAGAATCAGGCACGAGAAAGAAAAGAACAAGAAAAGTAGGTACAGAAAAGAAATTAATTAAAGCAACACATTGGATAGACACCCTTGTAAATTCAAGGAAAAACTTGAAAATCACATATTTTTGTGGAAGGACCCTTATTTTTAGGAAATTTTGATGATAAAATCTCTTATTTAATATTATCGATATTTTACATTAATTATAAGATTGGATTTTTAATAATTTGATGTATAATTGAAGCTGTTACATAACACATACTATAAATTTTAAAGGTGGATTTACTCAAAAAAAAAATTAAAAGTGGATACTTATATATTAAGTCGTTAAAAAGTTAATCTAATAATTAAAAAACAATTCCTATCACGTCATATAACAAGAGGTCTTACTATAAAAGGATCCTTATTTTTATTTGATTTAAGACTTGGCACTTGATGTTCATACATCTTTACGATTAACTTATGACAATCCAACCAACAAATATTAATTTAAAAGATAAATTTCATATGCGTAATAACTTTATTATTATCACGTACGTCACATTTTCGTGCTGACATGTATTGTTTGATCGGTTCGAAAAATTTAGGATACAAAATTTTTCAAACATATTTAATTGATAATGGCCCACAATCCCGATTCTCAACCTGTCTTGATTTTTACCTTCCAATTCCAACAAGGATTTTTCTTTTTATTTACTTATTGGGTAGTGCTAGCTACAATTTATGGTTTCGCCGCTAGATTAATTTCTATGCAAAATATCTGCGTCTGGTATAGCAGTTCTAGGCCAAAACATACAAGCAGTCAAGCCTTATATCTAACGGACAAAAAATATATTCTGAGAAAACTACCTCTATTAATTGGGATTCTAACCAAACGCAACAAAACAATACACAAATTCTAATAGGCGAAGACAATGCCCTTATTATATATAACTATCACAAAATAAAACAGAAAAACTAACAGCTCAGCTAGAATAACCGATGAAAAGCCATCCCACGTGGTTGAGGTCAGTGACAGATTCAAGATTTGATCTTAGTGAGGGCACAAATAATAATAAAATTAATAAATTAAAATAATTTCAAAATTAATTAAAAATAATAATTCAATAAATGACACATCATAATTATCTTCAACAAGTTTTATGCTTTGCATTCGTTGTAGGATAATCTTATAATCCATATAATACTTGTAAAAATATTTATTAGCATACAGAACTAAGTTTTCATTTATCTATCGACTTCTTATATTTTTTTAACAATATTAATAGCATAAAATAGTATGTCCCTCGAGCTTTATTATGTGTTTTCCGAAACAATATCATGAATAGAGAAATTAAATACAAAGTATACAAATATAGATATTAACACTAATCTTCTGAAATTATAAAGTTCATAAATCTCTATAATATTACCCATCATCATAAAATTACATACCTTAATATTTAGTGATAAACATGGAATTTCAATTTTTAAATCCACTAATGAGTTATCAAAACATTATTGAGTGAACAGCTATTGAGATAAAAAAAAAACTGAGACAATAAATTCGAACTCTTACATTTGATTGCAAATATTTAGGTTGCATGAAATTCCAATATAATATGTGATCAAAATGGATGCTAATTTCCTTTTTATCATTTAAAATTTTCATATCTTATAAATTTTTTTTCAATCTTCTTTTTTTTTTTTTTTTTTAATTCCTATCAAACGGTGTGTATGTCCGACTACGCCACATGCAACTGTGGAGTTGAAGCCCTCCAATGCCAGGAGGGCTTCCAATGGCTTGTTCTGGTTGCGAGCTGGTTGCTATATCCTATCGGGGACTAAAATTGCGAGTTTATATCGGGTCACCTTCTTGGTATCAGGGTGCAACTGCAGATTGTTGGGAGTTGAACTCTATAGGAGCACACCACTGATGAACTGAAGAAGAAACTTCTACCCACCTCCTGGATCACTAATTATTTAAAAGCTTCACCAACCTTGTCAGTGTACTATTTTTCTTTCACATGCAAGGATTGAACCAATTAATGCATTCTCAAGAACCCATCTACTTTCCATCTACCGAAACTTCAAAAAGAAAAGTTCATTAGATTTAGAGCTTTTTTTTTTTTTTTTTTTTTGCTAGAAAATTAGACCACAAACGTTCATGAGCAACCAAAATAACTTGAAGGAAACTTTTTATTAGAAAGGGTGACTGATGTAACGAAAACGTAAAAAAAATGATAGAAGAGATAACTTAAAACAAATAGATGATAAAAGTGATATGATATAAAGTAAAGGACGAATAAAACATAAAAAGGATAGATCTATTATAATAAATATTTTTAAAATTAACAAATTCACTCAGAATGTTGGATAATAGAACATCTATTAACATATAGATTTAGATAATGTCAAGAAAATAGACATTAATAACTCGTTGATTTATACATAATATTGAGAGAATTAATTAAATAAGAAGAGTAGACGCTTTAATTTTACTCAGAAAAATTCTATCAATTGACCCATGATTAGACTAACAAATTTTTAAATTAAATAATCTCAAATAGAAACAAAAAACTAAATATAAAATTGGGAAACTAATTAATACTTCATAAGATTCAAAAACTAATATAGGAAACTAAACCTATATTTAATCCAGGAATTAAGGCAAAATTAAATTTGCCTTTCTTAGATCAAATAAATACAAAAGAAGACTGTCTTCATTGTAAATGGTTAAGTTAATAATTTTAAAAGTCTCTAAGAATGAAATTTCCTTCTACAATAAATTGTCTTCAAGCCAAAAATATGAATTTCAATTGTCACATGATATCTTCCTAATATGGGTTGCATCATTCTCACTTGATTGGAAAGAGTTCACTCATGAATGTGGTATTTTGGAGAAAAATATGTTGTGCACAAAAAAGTCTCTTGTGCACCGAATCATCTGCCTAGTCTTCTGTCTCTCTCATATGATATCAAGAATGAGGAATAGCCTTAAAACGGTGCTTGTTTTCAAGGAGTATCTAGTTTATTGCTTCGCTCGGCTTTCATTTGATATGTGCAAAGGATAATTTTCCTCACAAATTCTGAACGATGATCCATTTTTGGAGTTAATAAATTGTTGACATTTCTCAAATGATCCAATGAAAATTACTCTTCAAAGTATGACGGCATATTGTAGGAGTACTGTAGCAGGGTTTTGATACTAACTGACGTAGCAAGAGCACAAAAAAAAAAAAAAAGGGGGGACAAATTTCAAAATTTCCACGTGTTAAGCTATGAGGAAATGAGACTAAATAAATGAGTGAAATTACATATTAACTCATGCTAAATATGAAATATTTAAATAAATTTCAAATTAATCATAATAAGAATCACAATTCAAAAGATTAAATAATCTTATTGAAAAAACAAAAACAAACAAAAGAACTTCCGACCACTGTCACCAATTTAACAAAAGATCAAATACTCAAACCCATCACCACTTTCAATAAGTAAAAAACCCATTATGGCTAAGTTCGTTCCAATTTCCGGAGATGAGCAAAATACCGAAATCAAAATATTTCTAACTTTTTGAATCAAGGAGAAAAATAAGATCACAATCCAATAGCAGAAATTATCATTTCTATCCTTTCATCTCTAATCTTTCTTGACCTGCTCTTTAATCTCTAAAAAAAAAAAAAAAAAAAAAAGAGCAAGGAGGTTGGTTGTACGACATCGCAAGCTTGGGGGAAAATCGTTAGTGGGCGGTGTGAGGGACAAAGATATTTGCCTCAGGAGGGGTGGCAATGTATTTCCAAGGTTGCAGCGGAAGGGAAAGTGGGCTAAGGAGGCATCTTCCCTTCGAAAGTGTGGTGGAAAATTTGATGTTGTATGTCCTGGTCGAGAATTTGCTAATATTTAAAAGTTCGGGCGAACGGATATTACAAATTAAAGTGTAGTTGATATTTTGTGATAATATCCAAAATTCATGGGGAAATTCAATTTATTTTGGCGTGTTTTCTTGGTATTTGCTGATTTTTGTGATTTTTAATGAATTTTTTTATGGTTTTTTTGTCATTATTCCGCTGATAATCCGTTAGATTTGATATTTACAGATCGGTATTCAATTGGTATTCCGTAAAAAGTGGTAATTACAAATCAGTAACCATCTGGTATCCTACTAAAGGTGGAGATTATCGGTTCGTAACCATCCGGTATCCAATCAGAAGTGATGGTTACCAATCGATAACCATTTGGTTGTTAGTCAGTAACTATTTGGTTATCGGTATCCCGCTGAAGATGACGGTTATCGATCGGTTTCATGTTGGATACAGATGGTAACAAATCGAGAACCATTGACTAACCGGTACCATCATGAATAATAAATACTATTTTTTTTTTTTTTTTGAATAGGATAGGAAAGACTAAGTTAAGAGTATAATCGATAATTTAAAATAAATAAATAAATAATTGTAATATGATAACATGTCATGCTGGTGTTTGCAAAAACTTTTTCCTTGTGCCAAAAATCAATCCAAGCAAAAATTCCCCTTCACGGACACGGTAAGCCCACTGGATACGGAAAAGCCCACTTGATATCTGCCGCGCCTGGGCCCATTAGTATAGGCCCGTGTAACCGCGTTGTGTCTGCGTCGTACGAACGCGTTGGAGAGAAGGGGAAAAACCAAGTCAATAAACCAAAAACAAAGGCAGATATTCAAAATCTGATCTTGAACACGCTTTCTTCATCAAGAACAAGAACAAGAACAACAACAACAACAAAACCCTAGAATCGGAAATCGAATTCCTTGGAGATCATCGCCATGGGGAACACTGAGAAGCTGATGAACCAGATCATGGAGTTGAAATTCACGTCGAAATCGCTCCAACGCCAGTCCCGCAAGTGCGAGAAGGAGGAGAAGTCGGAGAAGCTCAAGATCAAGAAAGCCATGGAGAAAGGGAACATCGACGGCGCTCGAATCTACGCCGAGAACGCGATCCGTAAGCGCACCGAGCAGATGAACTACCTCCGGCTGGCGTCGCGGCTCGACGCCGTCGTGGCTCGGCTCGACACTCAGGCCAAGATGACCACCATCAACAAGTCCATGGGCAACATCGTCAAGTCCCTCGAGTCTTCCCTTGCCACCGGGAACCTCCAGAAGATGTCGGAGACGATGGATCAGTTCGAGAAGCAGTTCGTCAACATGGAGGTCCAGGCGGAGTTCATGGAGAGCGCCATGGCCGGGTCCACCTCGCTGTCGACTCCCGAGGGCGAGGTCAACAGCCTGATGCAGCAGGTCGCCGACGACTACGGCCTCGAGGTGTCCGTCGGCCTCCCGCAGCCGGCCGCGCACGCGGTCCCGACCAAGGAGACCGAGAAGGTCGACGAGGACGATCTCTCCAGGCGCCTTGCCGAGCTCAAGGCTAGAGGTTAAAAAAATGATTTTTACAGGAATTTGATCTATATTGATCCTTGATCATTTTCTTACTAGGAGGAATTTCGTATGCGATATGCTGTATTATGTGATTACATAAGTGAATTGATTCGGATTGATGTCTGATGTTCGAAAAATTGGATCTTTCTATGCGTGTAAATTAAATTAAGTTTGGTTTTTTTTTTCCATCTCTTTTTTTTTTTTTTAATAATTTTTTTATTTTGTTTCTCATAACAATGACTTTAACTTTATCTCTGGATTTTCTCATTTGGGCTTGGAAATTTGTGCTTTGATATCGTTATTTTACGCTATGAAAATTTTACATTGATAATTGAATTTATGTCAATGGTTTGTAAAATTGCTGATGGGAAGCTTTTTAGACATCAATGCCGTTGCTTATGGATGTTTTTGCTGTTGTATCCATTTTCTTGGATGAACTCTTACTACTTTTTGAGAATGTGACTTGAAAAGACACTACGAATGTCCATCTCTGGACATCGTTTAATGCAATGTTTACCTGAGTTTGGTTAAATTGCAAGCTTGCAACTTATTTGGTCATTTAATTCCATATATAGGGATTATCTGATGCTCGCTAATTTTGTCCTTCCACTTGTCTTACTTTTCTAATGGTAGAAAGTAGAAGCTAGAGAGGAAGGGCATTATTGTAGAAGTAGATGGGGGTTTCCTATCTGGTGGATATTGATTGTTTAAAATGTATAGTTTATTGTTTTGAGAATTGTTCTTGGATTCTACTTGCGTACTAGTTTCTTTGTCTAGGTTAGTTCTTGCACCAGACTAGATTACCTCTTTAGTGAGTTAATTTTGATATCTTGATTGTTAGTTGGCTAGTATTCTGTTCATACTATCACGAGGATTTGAACGCTTGCCATTAAAATAATAAGAATACAATTAACTTATACTGTTGAAGTTAACTAGAAGTAGATGAAAGAAATCAAATGATTTGAGGGAGGGCTACTAGCAAGGAAGAGCTTCACATCTTACTATATCTAAATTTCAGTAATCTCTGCCTTGGCTCAGCATTTTTATTTTCGTAAATAATCTGTTTCTTGTTTGTTTACATCGAGTGGATTGGCAGGGTTGTTTTCTTTTTCTACATGGTTTGCAGCTAGGTTTGCCACTTTTTGACTTTTATTCGTCTCAGCTAAGATTGTTTCTTTCTCTCTTATCACCCTATATGCTAAATTGTCGAGATCGGTTTTGAGTTCTGTCTGGCTTCCAGCTGTTGATTTTGGTGGTCTGTGTCTTATGTTTTATGCGGTTTCTTGAATGAATCTTAACGTGCATATAGGATGTTGATGTGGGCGATCTTGGTTAGAAGAGTCATACGAGTTCTTCCCTTTTGAATCTCAAGGTTAAACAAGTGGTAGAGGTTAAGGGTAGAATTTGCTAAGATTGTGTTTTCAACTTCATATTTAGCCTCCTCTATGATCAGGGGCGGACATCCACTGCTGAAATTTTTTGTTATTTTATTTTTATCCCAGAAGTTTTAGTCCCCATTGAAATTAAAAAATTCACGGTCCTTACTTTGGCGCCACTAAAAACAAAAAAATTCTCACATAATTCCTACTAACATTCATTTTATAAGAAAAAAAATCTTTATACTTTTACTATTTTGCTCCCATTAAAATTTAAAATTTTTACATAAACTTACTAAAATTAAAAATTCTCACATAATCCCCTTTAAATTTTATTTTATCTTGAAAAATTTTTTTGGTGTACATCCCACTGAAATGGATTCCTGGCTCCACCCTGTCTATGATGGTGCTGTTATGCTTTATAGAGCTGTTCGTCTTTTGGTTCTTCTTGTATGCTGAGTCCTATAATGAAATTGCTTCACTTAGAAATTATGTTGCGTGCTCAAACGAACTGATTTTCCTGTTTGGCTGGACAAAACAAACCGTATAAACCTTATACTTGTCTAGTTGCATTGATTGCGAGCACGTTATTTTTTGTCAGAATGGGAATGGGTGAACGCTAGTACCTAACATGTGAAGTTCGCTTCTCTTTTATCTTGAACAGTTATGTTTGGACCTCCATTTTAAATCAACTTCTCAAATTGAAAATTCTAATTTTTATAAGAGAAAACATGATTGAAAAATGTTTGAACAATGGACTAACTGATCACAGTATGTTTGGATGTGTGTCTTTTTTTTTGGATAAATTGGATCTCCGTCTTGGTTTGAAGGGATTGTTGATAATTCTACCTTAGCTGCTCAACCTAATATGAACTTTCTTGTGACGTTAACCATCTAAACCAACAATGATAAATCAAAATAATAGTGCCTGGAGTCTCTCTCTCGCAATGAATTGTTCCCCAAACGACAACTATTGGGACAAAAAAACAAATAAAGCTAGTTACATCAAAATGCATTGAATGGCTGAATTCACCTGCACGGAATGAAAGAATATACAAGAAAGATAATGTTAACATAGCCTGGGAATTCACATTCATCAACGCTGGTCTCTGCTGCAGAATAATCACTGCAAACAAAATGGCCACATCCAGACAGTGAGAATCACAGAAGAAACCCGAGCCCCGCTCAGTGCTCACGAGTCGGATAAACATTTGCCGTTTTGATATATACATATACATATATATATATATATATATATATAATATTTTCGTTACTTGCACCGAGGCCGGACTGCATTGGGAGGCGTATTCACCAAGCATGATGTTTCTTTCCTTCCATATGCATATATTTACCATCCTGCTTTCCCTGGTGACTCAGATCTGTCATTTGTTGTCTCGAAATTTAGTACCTTGTCCTGTTCTTAGATACATAATTATCCGAACTCAAAAGTTCTCTGATTATAGAATCTTCACGAATTACCTTAATTAATTAATTATTTATTTTTTAATATTGTGACTGCTGGCATTATCTATGCGTTTGATGTACGGGTTGGAATTGAGTTTTATGGATTGAAATTGAGTTAAATTGAATAGTTGTGTATTTGTCGAGTTGTTTGAATTGTTAAAATTAAACAGTATAAAAATTTGAAATGTATTCGAAAAAAAAATCATTATAGAATTTATTTTATTTGTCTTGAAATTCTATACATCCCTTTAGATTTGTATATATAAAGTTATGAACTTTTAAAATTTGAATTATAAAGTTATAATAATAACTGTGAATAATAAAAATTTGTTGACTTTTTAGAAAAAGATAAAAAAAAAATTATTGACTTGTTTGGTAAAATGGTTTAACTCAAACTAAACTGTATTTTTTCATATTAGTTTTTGTCTTTTTTGAAAAGTCAATAAAAATTATAACTAATTTTTAATATATAATTTTTAATAAGATAGTCAATTTAAATTAAAAATTTCAACTCAAACCGTTTCATCAAACGGATCTACGATTCAAACTGTAAACTGATACACCAATCAAGCCGTGATAATATATACCAAAGTTTAACGGGAAATATTTATCCAAAAAAAAAAAAGTTTAACGGGAAATAGAATTTGAATTCCTTAAAATAAAGTGACAGAAAATTTTGAATTTTTTTTGCCAAAAAAAAAAAAACACTACGTGTCCAGGTCATGCCTGACGGTCGTAAACTGGGATGTGTCTTGTCTCTGGAGAATAGCTCTCCCAGAATACCCGTCTGCTCAAACACCTGTCTGTCGTTTGTCCTTCCTCCTCTTTCCTCCGTCGTCTTCTTCCTCTTTCCCCCCTCTGCTTTTATCCTTCGTTTACATTTTACAAGAAACCCACCACATTTCGGTTTCCAATTACCACAACATTTCATTTATTTCTTTCATTAAAGCCCATCCATCTCGAGAATCACTGTTGAAACGGACGTGCAATTTCAGCTTTTTTCTTCGGTAAACCTTTATTCCTCTGATCCCATTTGCAATAATCTGGGGAAAAGTTTTCATTTTTCGCCATTTTTGAAGCTCTTCTCTGCGGTGGTGGTGGTGGGGTTTTGAAATGGTAGAGCGCGAGGAGGAACAGCCGGCTTTTGAGATTGCGGTGGTGGTTCCGAAGAGGAGTAATGTTAAGGAAGAGGACGAGAGTTCTGAGTGTGTGGAGGTTCTTGTACATGACTTTCAGAATGTGGGTCTCCTTGTTGAGAGAGTCCTTGGCGTTGCTGATCAGTTTATCAAGGTTTCCCCCTTTAAATTCCTTTCCTTTCCTTTCTTGCTTTGCTATTTCCTTGTTAAAGATTTCAAAAGTACTCCTTTTTCTAGGCTTACTTAGTAATATAAAAAAATTATATATGTATATACATATATACACACATACATGTATATGTATCGTATGTAATGTATGTTTGGTTTTAAACTAAGGCTTGTATTTGTTTCAGCTAGCAGCACCTCTAGAGACTTTGGGAAGGGCTGCAGCCAGGCTGCAAATAAAGAAACGAACCCGTATTGGTAATAGTCTGCAATTCCTTCCTCTAAAGATGTTTTCATTTTTCCTCTTGTTAAGTTGTCCTGCTCTTATATATCTATATCTATATATATCTATATATATATATATATAGTGAAAATGTAACTAGAAGAATCAATGTGCAAATACCTGAATTCAGGAGTGGATTTGCAATTTGAATGGGAGGAGGCTGAGGCTTTTGTGAGGCAACCTGATGGTTCATTGTTCAGCTGGAGTGAGAGGTTTCATTGTTACCAGCACTTAATCTATGGAATTGTGAGTTATACAAATTTATACAGATATTCATTTCCCTACGTATAATCACTTACTAATCTAAGTTTCTTTACTTTATTTTGTAATGATTATGGTCGTCTGGTTATGCATCTATCTACCCTGCTTACTTTTATCTCAGATCAATAAAGTCCTGTTGAAGTAGTACTTATGAGAGTTTGAGGCCAAATATCTTCTACCACGTAAATTTGATACGAGTTTGCATCTTTTGAGAAGTAATGTATGGCGATACCTTACAGGAGAACAAGGGCAAGTCGGCTGTAATTCTAAAACATGATGGTAAAGAGTTATGGTGGGAAGTCGGGGAACGTTTGCTGCAGAAATTGGAATCTGAAGGCATCGTTAAGCAAGTATTCCCATTGCACGGTATGTTTAGTCAATCAAGAAATTTTGTTTAAGTTTGGCATCAAATTAATGATTCTGTGGTTCATAGATGAAACAAAGAGGAAGAAGCTCCTTCATAGCTGGGCACTAAACTGGCAGGACTTCACAAACCAACCGATAGATGACATTTACTCGTACTTCGGGACAAAGGTTAGTAATTGAGGGAAATTTCCTTTAGTAGTTTGCTTGCTAACTAGTGAACAGGGATTTCAATACTTTTTACTCTTTTACAGATCGCACTCTACTTTGCTTTCCTTGGAATGTACACACGGTGGTTACTCTTTCCAGCTGCCTTTGGCATTCTGTTGCAGATTATGGATTTTGGGTGAGTCGTCCTATGGCCTGACCTAATCTTCTTAATAGAATTTTAACATCAGTTCATGCGTTGTGTGCATTAGTGTTCATTAGCATGGCTTTGTGCTTTCGTAGGCCGTTTCAGTTGCTGGTGCTTCCCATTTTCTTCATATGCATTATTCTATGGGCAATAATGTTCTCCCAGTTCTGGAAACGGAAAAATTCTGCCCTTTTAGCCAGGTATATTTATTACGTAATTGCTTTTCTGGGTCAATAGATAGTCCATTCAGCAAAAATTTTTCAAATTTTTGTTTTTCTTCATTCCATATGCCTTTCTCTTTTCAATTCGGTTGGTTTCTCTGGCTTTGGGTAAATAGGTGGCAAATTACTTATCCAATTGGAGCTGACGCCGGATACAAACTTTTGGGCATGGAGTGGGGTTCCTTGCAGTCACCCATCGAACTCATAAGAAAATGGGGGACTGACAACACGAAAGAGAAAGAAATGTTCCAAAGAAATGAGTGGTTTGGACGACTCATGAGGTTCAGAAATGATGCTCTCGTTATCTTGAGTATTATATGCCTCCAGTTACCATTTGAAGTGGCCTATGCTCATACTTACGAGATTATGGAATCTGATTTTATGAAGTAAGGCTACAAGTTACATTTGCTATGCTTTCTTTTCATATTTTCCAGATAGCTTTTCCATATTAGAAATTTAGTCTCCATGAATAGAGGGATTTTTCAAACTGAATTTTGGTTACCTTCTAGAAAAACTTGAAATAAACATATATTCTTTCTGTTATGTTGATTCTTTATGGATTTGTGGCATGAGGATGACAAGTTTATTACCTTCGCCTTTTAGGTTTGGGTTGACAGCCATTTATCTTTTTGCCATTCAATATGTAACCCAAATTGGGGGTAAGATCTCGGTTAGGCTCATCAAGCATGAAAACAATGAAAACACGGAAAAAAGAGCAGACAGCTTGGTCTACAAGGTACACAGCAGAAATTGATACTTACCTTGGGAACTTTTTCTCCGTTCACAGACATTTTGATGCAGTTAACATGTTTAATTTCCTTGCAGGTTTTTGGTCTATATTTTATGCAATCATATATAGGTATTTTTTACCATGCCCTCTTGCACCGTAGCTTTTTGACTCTCCGCCAAGTCTTGATTCAGCGCCTCCTTGTGTCTGAGGTGATTTACATTGATAACATTTGGGGTTATTTATTCTTGACTACTTCTCGGGTTAATGTGCTTGAACTCTGCAACATTTGCCAGGTGCTAGAAAACCTGCTGGAGAACTCTTTGCCTTATCTTAAATATAGTTATAAGAAATATAGACTAAGGTGAGCTTCTATTTGACTATCACATCTAGGACCTCTTACATTATGTGTCATACCTAGTTGGTTACCTGATCATCAGCTTATGCACATGTAAATTTTTTAAACTTTTCTCGTATGTAGAAGGAAGAGAAAACATGAGAAGGGATCATCAAATGGGAAGATTCAGTTTACGTCCAGGGTAGAGAAAGAGTACTTGAAACCTTTCTATTCTGCAAGCATCGGCGACGAGCTTGAAGATGGACTGTTCGATGGTAATGCATCAAATATATACAAGTAGGAAATAATATTTATGGTTGACTGAAAATAGTATGTTGCATAGAATATTTTATCTTACTTCTAATATTCCTAAGAACGTACTTCCTATTTTTAGCATTACCAAAAGGAAAAAGAGAGAGTGAGTTCATGTAACTAGTGAGGGGGGGAAAAAAAAGTTGTTATTGGGTTAGCAACTTGGAGTGTACTAACTCCTGCTCGACACAAGTTTCGTGATATTTATACTTGATATAGTGCACGAGCAACCGTGGGTCTCAACTATATGTATAGCTTTGTGACTAGACTTTCAAATTCGCCTGCAGATTTTTTGGAGTTGGCATTGCAGTTTGGACTTATCATGATGTTTGCATGTGCATTTCCCCTCACGTTTGCCTTTGCTTTTCTGGTATAGTGAGCTTAATGGTTCTTTATGTTGATACGCTTGGTTCTTAATTAAGTGATGTACATGCTGAAATTCCACTATTTTTCAGAACAACATCACTGAAATCAGAACAGATGCCGTAAAGCTGCTTACCATGTTTAAAAGGCCTGTTCCTCGGGCTGCCGCAACAATAGGAGCTTGGCTGAACATTTTTCAGGTAATGTAACAAGATGAGACATGGTACAACCTACACCTCCTCTGTCCAAAAAGTTCTAGTTTGGATGAAGGGACTAAATACGTCATATATACGTTATCCATGTTTACTTCATTCTTAACATCTCCCTAATGTAGGGATTTTATCCGAATTTCAGTTTCTTATAGTAATGTCTATATGCACCAACTGTGCGCTTTTGGCGTGGTTATATGACCGGGAGGGTAAATGGAAAATAGAGCCTGGACTTGCGGCGATCCTTATCATGGAACATGTCCTCCTCCTTATAAAGTTTGGATTTTCGCGCTTTGTTCCCGAGGTGATTTATCTTCTCTCCTCTTGAGAGAGACTTTTTTTCTTTGTTAGCCAAACCCACATTTCTTCTTATTAAAGCATAAAACGGTGAACAACAAAAGTGCAAGTTGTCACTTTATGCCAGATTTAACCTAGTTTTACTTGCAGGAACCGGCTTGGGTGAGAGCAAACCGTGTGAAAAACGCGACACAGGCTCATGACATGTGCTCTAAGCAGCTTTTGCGAACCATTTCTGGAGGAGAGAGAACGTTTGGCGAGGTAAAGAAGTTTGAGTCACAGGATTAGAAGTAGAATCGTCTCATCATTTTAACAAGAATCATCTGTTGTAATTATTGCTTATATAAAAGTTTTGACTCGCTGTGGCCTGTTGTATTGGTAAATAAAAATTTTGTTACACTAATTATTTTGTTTCCATTGAAATTTTGTAAAAATGTAAGGCTTATACAAATTCCAGTCTGGTGGTTAAGTGCCTTGGATCTCAGCAAATGGAGAAAACAATATTGTAAAATCTTAACAAAAAAAAAGAAGCTGATATAGACCAAGAAATTTGAATATTATGACTATTATGAATAAACCATCTAGGTGGTTATATGATACAAGAAAATAATTCAATACAAATTATAGCTAGAAATTGATGTAACTGCGCATGAACGTGAAGAGGATATCAGTTTTATATACAGCACTCCGGGCAGAGCCCTTTAATTTCTTCCATGTGGATGCTCGTCTTCTGTACAAATCTCGCGACTTTCAACCAAACCAATGCAAAGAACGAAAGAATTTCATCAACTTTCCGACTGTATTTACATCCTGTTAGCCTTGTAAAAGCGAATTTACACGCCACAAGTGGCTTGTCATTTGCCGTGGGAGCTGCCGAAGCGAGCACTGACTTGGCGGGCATATGCAACAACAGCCTTTGCCCATCTCTGGATCTCGAATTTCAGCTTGTTTGAGTCCATTTGCTCAAGAGTTTTCCCCGATTCCATGGATATTTGCTTGCAAGAGAAGAAACGGCTGAACTTCACGCTCTTTGCTCTTGTACCGCCCTTGACGGCTTCGCCGTGGTTTAGAGAGAGAGTTTTCTTGACAGACATGGTTTCTGTAGTCCTCTTGGCCTTCGTTTTGGCCAAGCAAACTTTCAAAGATCTTTTATTTTGTTGCCAACAATACGTATTAGTATAATATATATAGGGATTAGGAATTAAACTAAGGCAAACAACTTGTGTGGTTGTATTCCAATACGAGTGGCAGCCGTTGACTTTTTGACTTTTTCAATCTTCCTCGTGCCAAAAAGACACTGTTATTTTTTGGTCACATAATTTGTTCTTGAGGAAATTTAGAGAATTGTCCAATGAAAGAAATTCAAGAAATAGACGCATCTAAATCAAAACTGTGTGTTTTGTAGATAGTTAGGAAGTTTCTTCTTTTCCTCTTCTGCAACAAATTGACTTGACCATTTCAGTTTTTCATTGCCGTTTCCTCATGGATTTTGCAGAAAAAGGAACTTAGTCTTTTTTTATTGAGCTTCGCCTTTTAGAGAGAGTTTTCTTGCAGATGGTTTGTAGTCTCTTCTTCGTTTTGCCAACAACTTTAGATTTTTATTTTGTTGCCACAATACGTATTAGTATAATATTATAGGATTAGGAATTAAACTAAGGCAAACAACTTGTGTGGTGTATTCCAATGAGTGCAGCGTTGACTTTTTGACTTTTTCATCTTCTCGTGCCAAAAGACACTGTTATTTTTGTCACATAATTTGTTCTTAATAGGAATTTCTCTCTTCTTTTTTTTTTTTTTTTTTTTTTCCTTTTTAATACCTTTATAATCTCAATTGTTTGTTTGGTTATATGTCAAAGGAATATTTGATAAACACTTTTGACACAATTACCGCGTTTTTTGTGCAAAGAATATTGCCGGGGAAACTAAAAAAAATTGGAACTTTTTTCATGGGGAATAATATAATATTTGTATAGGGAAATATAAATAATAGTAGTTCCTTTTTCCTCTAATCATAGCCAATAATTTATAAGCTTACTTCTATTTTTGGAAAATGAAAAAGATAGTAATTATCTGTGCATTGTTTAGGTTTGAGAGGTTTCTTGGACTTCAAAAAAACTTGGTGTGTAAGTCATTAAGTTTGAATCGGTACTCTAACCAAATGAAAATAATAAATCAAAAACGAAATCCAAACTCCAAACAAAGGAAAAAATAAATAAATAAATAAATAAAGACAAACAAACAAAAAAGATATTTCGTAGGATATACTTTTTTCTTGAATGGGAGGCACGTATCAAGAAATCTGATTTCTGCTTTTATGTCGATTTGCCCCCTTCCATGGTTGACCAGGCCAAGTATCCTGAGTACACAAGGATTCGGTTTCCGAATTCTATCGGTCCTAGGACAAGTCAAGCCCGCAACTGCTTTCCTATTCCGAATTCAAACGTTAAAAGTGTTTGAAATTTGAAGTTACCCTTTTGTCCTCCCATGACAATTCACCAAAAAAAGTACAGAAGAGACGGGTACAATTTTTTATTTGAGTTTATTTACATTATCAAAAGAAGAAAAACGATTGAAAAAAAAAAACACTATTTTTGGAACTTGAAATAATGGTAAAGATTAATGTACAATTTTTATTCCCAGGTAACCATATAATCTTGATAATGCGTTAAAGATTAATATTTGGATCGCTATTTTAATATAATCCAAATCCACTTCATTTTTTTTTTTTGTACGTCGGTCCACTTCCTCTACTCTTTTACAGTTCTCTTCCTTCACACGAGTCAAATATCCTAAGTTGACCAGGATTCTTATCCTAGAGTATGGTTAATGCTTATTGAAATTATTCTTTCGTCCTAAACCGACTAAAAATTAACCTGCTATGGGTTGCGAGATGGAGATGGACTTAGGGATCCCGTCCCTATTTCCATTTTCTCATTCCGTTTGATTATATATTATTATACTTTAATATGATGCACTATATTTTTTTATATGCATTTTATAAAGTATTGAAATTGATTAACATTTTGATATACAAAAAATTGAAAATTATGATTTTTCATTTATATTAACTTAATGTCATATACATATATATTTATTGTTTTACTTTTATTTTTTATATGACAAAAATAATTTCTCGATAAACAGAGTCCTTTATGAGTATCTTGAACCTACGATAAGAAATATTGCTTCATCCTTCCCAACTTGAACGTGTTAATAGGGAGAATATAGAAGAGTGTTTTTATTCACGAAACGAGTTGATAAGAAGACCACCTCATCCCTAACCGTCCTATTATCATCTCTAAATGTCCAACATCCCAATTCTTCTGAGATCTTGTCTCGAGTGGTGTGACACGTCTGATAGCGTCGAAAGTTTCTTGTTAGACAGTTATGTTGGGCTGCACATGGTCGTCAAATGAGTTTGGAATTTTGTGATGGTCAATCTAATGAGTTATGCAATAAAGGGTATTTTGAGACACCACATTGTTCAGAAAACACCACGACAAAGCAGAGTGACAGACCGTATAAACTTCCCTCGTGGAGATAACACGTTGCATGCTCCTTAAAGCAAGGCGTTAAAAGAACTTCTAAGATGAAGCTGTTAATTATGCCCGTTACTTAGTGAATAGGTTTACACAGGCTATTCTTATTTCACTTTCAATTCCTTTTGAGATAGATTTATATAATTGAGTTGAAAACTCTGATTGAGATATAGTCTGGGCTTCCGCTAATTATTTTTGGGTTAAAAGTTTTAGGTTGTCCCACATATGCCTCTGTGAATGATAATAACATAAGCTCGAACTAAAGATAATGAAATATATGTTTTTAAGAAACACTATATACTTTATCATAAACTTAAAAAAAATAAAAAATATATATAAAATAGAGGACACTGAATTGATATTTAATATTATGAATAATCTTAGCTACTTCTTATCATTCTAAATAATTTAGGTTATTTTCTAACTTTCAAAAACCCCATTCCAACTTGAAGCGTACTAACTGTAGTTTTTCAAGTGATGACAATGTGTCCGACAAAATATTTGGATGAAGAAGCTGCTCTTTTCCTATCATTCCGAATCTCTCGATGTGTACATCTTTTAAATGATGACGCCAACATTTTATGTTTGAAAAATCACAGCACGACAGGCGTTTTTTGTCCAATAGCTTCTCGCAAAGAACCTACATATAGCAAAATAAGAATGATTTTTCAAGAAACAAAGAGACAAGAATGAAAATAGCTGTCACTTTCTAATCACCTCAAAGCTTCCCCAAATTCCCTCTTCTACTATTTGTAATTTGTACATATCAATTGAAAATCAAGAAAGTAAGCAACATTAATGCAAAAAAAAAAAAAAAAACAATTACAAATGTCTATCACATCGTAGACTAGAAAGTACCTGCATTTATAAAACCTAACCGAAATCCCAACTTTTTTGGTTCCCATAATCCATAAATGTAAGAAAATTTTAAAATCTTGAAGCTGAAGAATTTGCTCTTCGACCACAAACACAGGACCCAAAAAAAAAAAAAAAAAAGAGGTTATAACCATACCTTAACGCATTTTTTCCCGAACATCGAATCTAAGGGAATGGATAAGATCTTTGGATGACAACTCCAAAGCAGGCCATCTATTAGAGCTGCACAATCTATTGATATTTTTATATCAGACGAAATTAACTTTAGATGATCGATTTTGACCAACGGTGGCATTTCTTTTTTCCCTACCTCTTCAGGATCAAAATAAACCTGTAACCCACAAACCAGTAATGTGTAAACGGGGAAACAACCAAAACATAATTTAAAAAAAAAAAAAATTATAGGAAAATGAACAAGAATGAGTTGATATTTGAATGTAGTGACAAGCTTGCGTTACTGGTCATACCTTGCACCGATAGAATCTTAGAGTGAGAAAGTTTCTGCTCCGAGATGAACGTCCAAGAAATTCCCTCAACTGACAGAACCAAGAACTATCTGCAACTCGATGTTCTGCTACATATGTAATTTTCATGGGACATGGAACATTCTCTGGAAATAAGACAGGCATATCAAAAGCCGTGTATTCGAATGATGATAAGATCGGAGCATCAACTCGAATCCTCTCGGTCTTGGTCAATCCGAAAACAAGTCGAAGACTCCTAAGCTGTTGTGCAGAAATCTCAACCTTGCGCAACATGCGGCAATTAGCAATTTCAAGAACTTGGAGGAGGGGGAATCTAGAAAGATGCGAATGCAACACGTCATCGGTGATGTTGCAACTACTTAAACGCAGTTCTTTCAGGTCGTGGCAGGAAGTTAAATTGACGCTACATTGCAGACAACGTTGAACGTCGAAAGAGAAGTATTTAAGATTTGGTGCATCAATATTAACTCTCTCAAGGTCTCGCAGAAATCCGGTACTAATAATAGTAACTCTCTCAAGTTTATTAAGTTTGGAAATCTCGAGAGTTTTGAGTCCACTAAGTTGCTCAAGATAAAGAGTGCTGAGGTTGGGACAATGGCGGACAATGTGTTGGATAATATTTTCGCTAATCGGAATCTGAAGCAGTGATAGCTTCTGAAGACGACCTAACTCGGAACAAACACTTATTGATTTGGCCAAAAATGCCGGTTCAGGAAGAGCGTAGGTACCGTCATCAACAGTTCGAAAATCTTTACGGACCAACAGTGACATCTCCCGAACACCGCTATCCAGAGCTAAGGCTAGCCATTGATCAACCATTGAAGCATAGTTGCCATCAATAAGAGGCATGTTTAGATGCAATCTCTCCATTGACAAATTGTGGCTAGCAAATTTCTTCAAGGACTTGTCCACAACATTCATGAATTCCCGAGTCTTCTCCATATATTTTGCTGACGAGCCGATAGGGTCTTCTACATAAATATGCTGATCAAAGTCAAATATAGGGAAAGTGTCCCAAATAAATCTCCACCGTTTAGACAAAACGCAGGTTTGGTTTGCAGCTTTTCTGGGGAGAAAAGACAACATACGATGCAATATAAAATCAGGTAGGTCGGAGATTTTATCTCTCTCGTTGATTTCAGTTCTGCCCTCCATTCCTAGCCCCACAAAAAAAAAAAAAAGAAGACGATCACTGATCACAGATATATACGCACACATATATCAAAATAAATCACAAAATCATTCAGAAAAAGGGGAAAAAAAAAAGTTCAAAATATGCATGTACTGAACTTACCTCGGTAGTCTAGTCGAGATCTCTAAACACTCATGTGGTTGAGAATATTGTAAACACTGGGGCTTTAATCAGAACTCTGTTGTTGTGAACTATAACACTCTGAATAGTTGCTTTACACTTTCAGACTCTCTCTGCCCCTTTTATAGTTTTCGTTCCTTTTTATTTTTATTTTTTAATTTTTGAAAAATTTCGTGCCTATGAGAACAAAGATTATCCGTTAAAAAGAGAGAGAGAGCGAGAGAGCGAACAAGGATTAGTTTTAAAAAAATCGTTTTATTAAAAATTAAATTGACTCTTTTGTCCTCCTTCAGCTATATATATATATATATATATATTTTTTTTTTTTCCCCGAAATATTTACCTATATATTTCCAACTTTAGTTTTTGAGAATTATTTTTTTTTATTTTTTTTTATTTTCGTTTTTTGCTTTCGGCATGAATGGTCTCCTTAGTAATTATAGGAAGTTTGTGATCACTCCAATATAAATACGGGAGAGGCTGTGGTAAAGCCTCTCCCAGATACCCTATCGGTAGACCTCTTTTTGTAATCGTGAGATTTAATCGAACGGTTGATATATTATAAGTATACCATTGTTATCATAGACCTTACCTTATATAAACTTTTCCACCTCAAGTCTTCTCTGTCGTCGGCGACCTTTCCTTCGCCGGCGACATATCCCAACGCCAGTGACTCACCCAGACACTGGCGACCCACCTCGGCACTTGTTCCGGCCGCCGGCAACCCAATTTCTCTTTCTTCCCCTTTCTCTCTCTTCTCTTCTCTCTCTTCCCCTCTCTCTCTTTCCCACCCCGGCTACCCCCAGTCCCTCCCCCCCCCCCCCCCCCGCCGGCCCCCAGCCCGGTGAGCCCCCACCTCCGGCACCCCCTCCCCCGGCCTCCCCCCACCCCCCGACCCCTGACACCCACCCCCCGGCCCCCTCTTTCTCTTCCCCTTTCTCTCTCTTTTCCTTTCTTCTCTCTCTCTTCCCTTTTCTCTCTCTCTTCTCGACCCTTGGCCCCCCCCACCCCTGGCCGCCCTGCACCCCCGCCCCCACCCGCACTTGCGCCCCTCTCTTTCTCTCTCTCTTCTCTCTCTTCTCACGTCGCATGCGCCCCCTCTCTTTCTCTCTCTCTTCTCTCTCTCACGTCGCCTGCGCCCCCTCTCTTTCTCTCTCTCTTCTCACATCGCGGGTGGGGGTGGGGGTGGGGGCGGGGCAGGGGCGGGGGCGGCCAAGGGTAGGGGGGTTGAGGGTCGGGAAGAGAGAGAGAAGAAAGGAAAAGAGAGAGAAAGGGGAAGAGAGAGAGGGGGGCGAGGGGGTCGTCGGGGGGTGGGTGCCGGGGGTCGGGGGGTGGGGGGAGGCCGGGAGAGGGAAGGGGGTGCCGGAGGGGCAGGGGGTGGGGGGAGGCCGGGGGATGGGGGTGCCGGAGGTGGGGGGGCTCATCGGGCTGGGGGTCGGCGGGGGAGGGGGGACTGGGGGCAGCCGGGGTGGGGAAGAGAGAGAGGGGAAGAGAGAGAAGAGAAGAGAGAGAAAGGGGAAGAGAGAAAAATTGGGTCACTGGTGGCCGGAATAAGTGCCGGAGGTGAGTCACCGGCGTCAAGGTGAAAGGCCGGCATCGGGATGTGTCACCGACGGCGGAAAGATCACCGGCGATGGAGAAGACTTGGGTAGAAAAGTTTATATAAGGTAAGGTCTATGATAACAATGGTATACCTATAATATATCAACCGCTCAATTAAATCTAACGGTTAAAAAAAGTGCTCTACCGATAGGGTCTCTGGGAGATACTCTACCACAGCTTCTCCCTATAAATACTCTCCACATTCCCTTTTTAAAAATCATCAATTAATTTATTGGGACGAAGAAGAAAATATAATTTTTATATAAATAATCAAAATAAACAACAGATTTAAAAATTAGAATAAATAACGATAAATAATACCTTTCAAATTTGATTAACTAGTTTGCTAAGTTTTTTTGTATGTTGGTATTTATGGCAACTTTATTATAAAATTAAAAACAATACTTTGTTAGTTAGTTTTAGGAAGTTGGGTAACTTACTTGTTTTGAAAATATAACTAACTGCTTATTTTGAAAGTTGCGTAAGTTGGTTGTTTTGCAAGTTAACATGACAGAGTGTATTTGACTTGATATACATAATTTATAAATTAACAATTTTTATTTCAGTAAAAATCAAGTATGATTACATGCATTGAATTGGATTTTTTTTTTTTTGGATTTTATTTAAAAAAGATTTCTAATTTGAGTACATTTCATTTTCCTATTTAAATGAGAAAATCAAACTTTCCTAAAAAGAGAAGAATCTTGTATTTGAAATCTAGAAGGTTGGAAGATTTTATTTCTGGAGTATCTTGAAGGTTTTTCGTAATTAATCAGCAGCTATTATGAAGGAAATTTTCATATTTGAATTTCAGAGTATTTCCAGAAGAGTCATACCAGATCAGGAAACACTTAGAAATTTAAATTATTTTTTTCAATCCTAAATTTTGTGAAAGTTGTGTGACTGCTTATTTATAATATTAAAAACAGATTATGAAGTATAAGCACAGAGAGAGTTTTACAACATATTTTGAGACTTAGTCTTTTGAAGTGATTTTCGTTATTCGGGAGAAGAATTTAGAGTCTTCGGAAGGAGACGGTATCGTTGTTCAAGAGAGGAACTTGAAACTTTCAAGAGAAGGCATCTTCAGGTGAAGGGAGTTCAACGTCAAGACGAGTTGTGCTCGCCAAACACCAACCGACAGTAATAAGAAGAGGGATTTTTTAAGTTGTTTAAATCCGAGTGTATTTATAATCATTTTAACATTAGCAGAGTGTTTGATAGATGTGAGTAATCTTGAGGAATAGGTGTTACTGAACCTTATAAAAATTATCTATGTTCTTTATTTTGTTACACTTTCAGCAATTTAATGTAATTGGTAATTTAATTACACTCGATAATCGATTAAAACGGATCTAATATAGTTCCCAAAAAAATTTTCTTTCAGCTTTTTCTTCATTACGTGACCCAGTTTTCATATTATTTCGGATGTTGTTGGTCATCTTCTTCATTGAAAGTTTTATCGTTGTTGTTTGTGGTTGATTTTTCTTTTTTCTATTTTGCTCTCTTTATGTTCATAATAACAGTAGTTCTTACACCATTTTGTTTTGTTTTTATTTGGTGTTTGGCTTTGTTTTTATGTCTATCAATTTGTTTCTTGGCCTTTGTGTTATGTGATTTTCGATATCGATCAATTGAATAATTCCACCAAATGTAAAGGATTTGAAAAAGAGCTCTGTGTGTGCTTAACTTTTAGTGTATTTCTTTAAATATCTATTTGTGCAGTTTGATACATGTTATATTTTCTTGAGCGTTTCAGAAATTGGTTGACTATTTAGTACTACATTTTTAAAATAAAAATTTACCACAAATTTTAAAAAAATTATTGCCACGTTTTTAGTTTACGTTTTCTTGTAATGCCTTGTTTAAAAAATTTGACTCGCAAATTTAATAAACTGTAAGGTTCAACTATTCTACTGTAAACCCAACCACCGAATGTTGTTTTATTTATTTCCAAAAAATAAAAATAGAAAATGTTGCATACATATATTTCTTAATTTTTATGATAGTCATGTGATATTAATCTATTTTTTTTTTTAACTTGAAGATGGAGTTTTGAACACTATATTTTTTTAGTGAAGTCAAATATGAAATTAATATTAGACTGTTTATAATCACATTCAAAGTTATATCATTAGTCTTTGATTTTTATGAGTGATTTTACTTGCACACCCCTTCTTGAGGGGGAAAAAATGTTAAACATAATTATACTTAATATTTTTTTAAAAAATATTAATCAATATCATGGATCAAAACTATTAAAATCGATAATTTAGTGATTAATTATCAAAATTAAAAGTTTAAGAACTAAAGTGATAGAAATTACATAATGCAGGGATTAAACTAATAAATTACCCTAAAAATTAGGGGCAATATTCTTCATTTGATTCCCGTGTTCCCTTAATTTTGTCCCTCTAATAGTATCATGACACGTCACTTAAAAATATATATTTAATTATAATATCATATCATGTATCAAGTAAAAAAATCAAGTTAATTAAATTCTTGTCATGCTATTATTGAAAAGACATAAAAGGAGACACAAATAAGAAAACATATGCCCAAATTCAGTGTTCTTAATTTTTTGATAACTAAATGTAGTGTTCTTAATGCCAAATGATAAGATCATCTGGGGAGGAAAGTGTCAAATAAACAATATTACATAGCTTTAAGTGGCCAATAAAATAATTAGTGGGTTAAAATTGCAAAACAACAACAGTTTAGGGCCATTAGTGCTGATGAAGTATTACTATTATAGTATGAGTAATTAGACTAAATGGTTCATGAATTCTTTAAGATGTGACACTTTGATTCCTGTTCTTTTTTTTTTTTCATGTTGATCCTAAACTCTTTTAAAAATGTGATGGTTTGGTCCTTTTCGTTAAATTTCTAATGAAATCTTACTGAAATGATTCATTTTATACTAAAATGACTAAAATACCATCCTCTCCCTCTCTTACAGTTTGACCCCCTAACCCAGACTGGGTTGCCTCCTGTACTACCTTTCTTGGTTTCGCTGCCCCTCTCCTATCGCTATATGCCCCCCATCCCACGCTTAGGTCCCTCCCCCTCTCGTTTCCGTTGGCCCCCCACCTCGCGACTGGATCCCCCTTACATCGGTTTGCCCCCTGCGATCTAGGTTCCCCCTCTCGTCGCTGTTCGCCCCTACCTCGCGACTGGGTTCCCTTTCCGACCTCCGTTCCCCCCCAATTTGCGATCTGGGAGTTGGCTAGATTTGGGTTGGCTCCCCCCTCCCCCTGCCTACTGTCACTGAACTCCGTCGCAGATCCTTCCCCCGCCCCCCCCCCCCCCCCCCCGCGAACTAGGTTTTGAGAAGAAAAGAGAGAGAGAAATGAAAGGTAACTTTTTTTAATGATTTTAAATTTTTTTTATTAAATTAATTACTGTTAAATTATTAAAATATCCTCCTAAATTAACAAATTTGAATGAAAATGAGCCAAAAAATAAGAATTTAGAATTTAAGATTATATTGATAAAAAAAAAAAAAGATAAAATCATCGTATTTAAAAAAATTTAAAGATTATTTAACTCAGTCACTCTATTATTATTATTATTTTCCTTTTATTATTATTATTATTATTTTTTTGTATTTCTCTTCTCTTTGCTCCCTCTCTCTCTCTCTCTCTCACTCTCTGAAGAAAACCCCTTCTCTCACAGCACAGAAATACCCAAAAAAAGAAGAGGAAAAAAAAAAAAAAGTACGGTTTGATCCAAACACGAGAGGGCTTTCTCTCTTTGTTCAGCACACCATCTCATCTCTTCGGCTCCGTACTCCGCAAAAACGCTTGAACATAGTACCGGGCTAAAAGTTTTAGTTTGGGAGATCAGAAAATCCAACCAAATAGACCGAGAAACTGGGAAAAAAAAATCGGGTTTTCAACAAAAAAAAAACGAGAAACCAGATCTTCTTCGCCTCCCGTGAAACTCATCTGAGGTCATTCTCTTATTTCCCAGATATTTTTTTGGCCTCATCTTCCTTGCGAGATCGAATATTCAACTGTATCACTTTTTCGTGGGTATTTTTCTCCCTTTTTTCAGGTCTGAAGGAGTATATGCATTTGCCAGAGGAAGACCAGGGGCGTTGGCAAAAGTGGGAGATTTTTTTTTTTTAATCTTTTTGGGGAAGTGAGGAGGAGTGGCTGAGAATGGTTGGTTGACATTGGACTTTTTTCTCTTGGTTGGTTGAATCGGAGTTCGATTGGGTTTCAGGGGTTTCTCTCCGTTTGGGGGGTTTTTCTTTCAGATGGGAAGCTCCGGCGAGACCAGTAACAAAGGCATTGACGCGTCGGTGGGTGGCTTGGTTTGGGTCCGCCGGAGAAACGGGTCGTGGTGGCCAGGCCGGATTCTGGGTCTCGATGAGTTGTCCGAGAGTTGTCTGGTTTCGCCGAGATCGGGCACTCCCGTCAAGCTTCTCGGTCGCGAGGACGCAAGCGTGTGAGTATTCTGTTTGTCTTTATTTATTTTCTGGGTTCGATAATATGCTATTGTGAAAGATTTATTTTTTATTGAGGAAAAATTTTTGTCGTTGGCAAGTTTGATGGTGTTTCGTTAAAACTTTTCTGGGTTTGATTGATGGACTGCTAATTAATCTTTCTTGGGATTTTCCCAATCCATCCATATTGAACTGGGATTTAGTTGCTTATTGGTGTCATTAGCTTGGTCATTTTTGCAATGGTGACCTAAAGATTTGTAAAGATGCAATCTTTGTGTGCTTATGTTTGGATGGTGGCTCGAGAAATTGTTCCTTTGACATTTTGTGACAACTTTTGTTCTTGTTTTGCGAATAACAAGTTTTGTTAATGCAATGTCTATGTGCCTATTCTTCCTTCGCAAATTTTGTTGATGTAAGTTCTTGTTCTATCTGGATAGTTTTTGCTAGCTTCGGTGAAACTAAATTTTCAGGACTTTTTCTTTTAGGAAATTATCTGGATGGGTTTGAAAAAATACCATCCTGGTTGGTGGATATTTATTTTTTTAGTTTGGTTGTTTATGGCATAATTAGATGATACACCACTAGAAGGCATTCCCTATCCAAGAAAACTCCTTTTGTTTTGTTTGGTTGTCAAAGTTAGCACGAAAACTATGTTAAGTTTTTATTTTAGTTTGAGGGTCTGACTTAACAGTCTTAGGGATTATATTCCAATGTGATTTTGATTTGTTCCTGCTCCTTTTTTAGTGCGTGGTGAAATTTTTTTTGTATGCTCATGAAAATGTCTTCTGAACCTTTCAAACGTTTATTCATGTGATGGGTTCATTAGCTTTGTATTGGCTTATATAAAGAATAATGATTTTGTTATTCTTGTTTTTACAGAGATTGGTATAATCTTGAAAAGTCGAAGAGGGTGAAAGCATTTCGATGTGGAGAGTATGATGACTGCATTGAAAAAGCAAAAGCTTCTGCAGCTAATTCAAGTAAGAAGGCAGTAAAATATGCAAGGAGAGAAGATGCTATTCTCCATGCTCTTGAGATTGAGAATGCTCGACTTGGGAAAGATCGTATGGACTTCAGCACTAGAATGAATAATTTGGGTGGTGAGAATGGTAATTCAACCAGAGAATCTCCTTCCATCTCTCATTCTGGCAACGAAAATGGTGATATGGATGATGATGTGAGTGACTCTGAAGAGAATTCAGATTCGGCACCAGAATTATCTCAGTCTGGTATATCTTTTGAAGAGCCAAATCATGTTAGTTCTTCTAAAGTGCAATCTTTGCAGGGAAGAAGGAGAACCCCGAATGATTCCGAGGACGATGGAACAGAAGGAGTTAAGCGAATGAGAGGGCTTGAGGACCTTGGAGTTGGTGTATCATCAAAAAGAAAGATTCAGGTTGGAGGGCTGCTTGAGCTAGTTCAACAAGATAATGCTTCACTCTCTGATTCAAACAACGGGAACTGTGTGTCTAATGGAACTACTGTTCATGGGAACAGAGTTAGCTCGTCCTTGAAGAGAAAGAGAACTCAAGTGACAAACGTTCATGAGTTTTTGAAAAAGAAAAACCGTCGGCGTCCACTGACCAAGGTTTTAGAGAGTACAGCTATGGTTTCTGTTCCTGTCATTTGCGATCAACTTCCAAATTCTTGTGGTTCGCCTCTTGGGGGATTATCTGATGGAAAGGTTTCTGTATTAGAATCTACTGAACCTAAGAGGGGTGTATCTGTGGTAGTCAACAATAACTCGGAAGACATTAATGGAGTTTCATGCGAGAATGAGCCCTCTTTGAATGCTTCTGAACCAGCTTGTGATACTTCTCATATTAACAAGACAAAAGAAAGTGACACTTCCAGCGTATCTGGATTTGCAGAGAATGACTCTTCTGATAGGTTGTTTGACGTTCCATTCATTGGAGAGGAAAAGCAGTCTGCAGGTACACTTGATGTAGATCTACACACCTTTGGCGTTTTTAATTTTGTGCCTGTTCCACATAATATTAGTAATTTTTGTTGACGTCGTTGAGATTACATGCCCACACACACACACACACACAGAGTCAGAGACATGTTTACTAGGTTCCTGAACCTGGTTTTTTTTTTTTTGGTCTCTGAAACCTGGTTTAACTTGTTTGCCCAAGATTTCTCCTGTTTCTGTACTTTTCTTTGTCTTTTTATTGTTATAGAAAATGGAATTGTATCTTCCGACATGTTCAATGGCATTTTCAGTTGTTTTAGCTTGTTGTTTGGATTAAATGTTAGGCGGTATACAGGTCATCGTGGACCTCCATCAGCTTCTCCTTTCCCTTTTTGTCTTTTGTTTGCAATTGCAGAGTCTTCCTTACGTACCTTATATGAGGCTTATTCTAGAATTTTGTGGCATTTCCGTATGATACAGAAATTTTATCCGTACTGGTCATCCTGGTGACCTCATCAGTTTTTTCTTTCCTTTTTTGCCTTTTGTTGCAATCGAAGAGTCTTCATTACGTAGCTAATCTGAGGCTTAGTCTAGAATTTTGTGGAATTTGTCTGATACAGATTTTTCATCCATTCAGGTACTTCTCCCACATTTGTTAATGGTTCATCTGGGAAGCCTCAAGCTGCTGCGTTGAGAAGGCAATCTAGTCTAAATAGTCACGCAGAAGCTGTATCGTTGAGAAACGAGGGCATAAACGAGACTGGTTCTACGAGTTCAGAAGCCATGCATACTGATATTGGGCAGAGCATAGAGAAAGGTACTTCAAAGTGGCAGTTAAAAGGCAAGAGGAATTCAAGGCAGATAAGTAAAACTAGAAAACAAGACTCGAGAAAATTTGTGGACATGGATGACAAATCCGATGCTTATTTGACAGGTATAGAGCACCCGGATGGAATTTCTCAGGATTCCGATAAAAAATTATATTGCAATGGCATAAATGGATCCTCTGGTTCACATGACTGTGCTTTGCAAGTGAAGTCCGCGCCAGTTGATGGAGATCAAGGAGATGGGTCCCAGGGATGGAGCAAGCATCCCTCACAGAGGGAGCCTAACAGTAGAGGGCCGAGTGCTGAGGTGAAACCTTTGCCCGAGGGCTCGGTGCCACCTCAGAGGTTACTTCCTTATCGCCACTCCCGCTTTACGGTTCACTCCAGATATCGGATGTCAGATTTCCCCATCAGAAATCTTCCTTCTGATGCTTCATTATATGAGGTTAAGATTGAGGTGAAAGCCAACTATAGGCCACCCCATGTTCCGTTGGTTTCCCTCATGAGTAAGTTGAATGGTAAAGCAATAGTTGGTCACCCTCTCACAGTGGAGGCTTTGGAGGACGGCTGTTGTGATAGTCTGTTAAGCACGGTGGAAGGTGAATTGGAAGATGCTCACATGGGTTACGTCAAGCAGAAAAAAGCAAGGGGAAGAATCCCAAAGCATTTGCCGTTGCAACCACGAAATTCTCCGGGCAAATCATCAAAAACAAAGAAATCTGGGATATTGCCAAAGAAGATCAGGAAACTGTCATCACTGACTGGTAACAAGAAATCAGAGGAGAGGAAATCAGCGGTTGAGAAACCAAAGGGTCCGGTAATAGCTTGTGTTCCGCTTAAATTAGTATTTAGCAGGATTAATGAAGCAGTCAATGGCTCAGCACGACAAACGCACCGTGTTTAACATCAGCCGTTCTTGTCTTGAGACGATGTTGTAGTAGCTCATTATACGACTTCGGTTCTTTGGCATTGGTGGGATTTTTCATTCCATTATGGAGTCCATATATTGTTCAACCGTGTTTGGTTGGCACTCAGGCACTCGCCACGCATTATGTACCCTTTCCAATTTGTACAATGTCCTCGGCGTTTTGTCATTGTAGAAAGAAACCGGTAGTAGTTTTACAATCGATGGAGGCTGGTTTTTGGCTCTGTATATACTGTAACATTACATTAGGCGAAGATATAAAGATGGTGATCTGATCTAATATTAGGTTTTGATGGCCTGGTATTAGGTTTCTTTCCATTTTTTTTTTTTTCAGTTTATGAATTTAGTTCTGGAAGTTTAATAACTTCATTCCCCACCGGACTGTCCAAATCGAATATGGGACATTATTAATTTATTCCGAGGAAATTTTCAGGATTTTTTTTTTCTAGCTTTGTTTTTGTATGTTCTTGACTGTATCAGGTATGCATAACACGCCAAAGATATGAGACGTGCCGAAGCATGACGATGATGTCGAAATAAAATACTGAATTTTGTGCAAGGGAGAATTAGATTGTTAGTTTTCATCCTGAAACAAAAAAAAAAAATTAAGGGATTACAATTTAATCTATTTGGTTATTAATTTTGTGTTGTTATATTTATGATGCATTTGGATGTCTTATTGTATTAGGTATATTCTTATTCTCGATGGTTCAATGACTGGGTTTTGGTTTTACTTTAATCTCTTGGCTTTCAGAAATCAAACAGAACAATATGGGATGAAATGAACATGAAAATGAGTTCTATCGTTCCTTAGAGGATAACTTTTAGTGAAGGACCACTTCTAGTCTAGCCGGTTCTCATATCATATGCACTTCATACTTGACAAATATCTTCACGCACTAACTAAATTAGTCAAATAATTATCCACATTCTTAGGGAAAAAAAAGAAGAAGCAATAATTAAGAAAATGAAATATCAAATCTGCATCTAAGGCTTTACTTAAGATGTAAAGTTGAAAGAAAACTAGGGAGAAAGAGCGTAATAGTGTTTTTGAAGGGTCATTAAAAATTTTTTTTGTTAGTTCTAAATATTTTAGAATATTGGATAAACGACATAAAATATAGTCAACGAAATGGGTCTATATGATGAAACATTGGTATGTGGATTTAAAGTCAACTAATCACAAAGATATGATTCTAGGTGGGTCAAAATCATTGAAGCTGCAATTTAGACCGTCCCACATGTAATCACTTGGCATGTACAGTGATCTCGTTGCTAGTCTCTCTCCACTTGATATGTTGACTTGGATTTGAGCTCATTTATTTACTTCAAAGATACTCATCATGGCATCAACCGGTTGTTTCAGGATGACGACTTCATTTGGTATTCAACTTCCTCGACTAAATTATACTTTTTTATCTTAATTTTTATCTTTTTTTTGAAAAGTTAACAAAATTTATAATAATTTTGAAAAGTCAACCAATTTAACTTAAAAATTTCATCTCAACTAACTTATCAAACCGGAGGTGAAGTTTTTTGAAAAAAAAAAAAAAAAAAAGGACTTGGAACAGCCATACCACCATTTTGGTCCGTCTGTGGTCTGAAACATTGGCTTCACAGTTAAAATCTCGAAGGCTTTGAGTAAGGGTGGAAGGGGTTTAATTCTCGGTTTTGTTAGTCCGAACACGCAAAATTTGAATCGTTGACGCCTGATGGGTTTCGTGCAGTACGCTGAAGTTGCCACCAAGTACCTTGGAACAAAGAATACCGTACCATATCTGATCATTCACATATATGTTCATCACTATAGTTTTGGTTCTCTTGGAGCTTGTCAATCTCAGCAAAATGAACGATGATGCATACGTCGACGAACCAATCTTCATACCTTCACAAGAAGTGTGAATTATATTGACAACCAATCTCCTCTGGACATTAGATTGAGAATTAGAGCTGTGAGAGCGAAAAAAAAAAAAAAAAACTGGCTTACTTCACTAGTTTATTAGACCTGTCGTTATTAGATAATTATTATTGTCGTTTCCTTAGTACATCATGGATTTTTCATATGGTGTGGTTTTTCGACGATGTTTTTGTTTTTATTAATGCCGGTTTTAAGTATGGTCTTGCATGTCAGTTGCATGCCGTTTTTCAATTTGTTGTTGTTATTATGATCATATATTAATATGTACGTAGTGTCAGCGTTATTTTGATGTGGTTTCTTGGTATGGCTTTTAAATATAGCATCCTGTCACGCTTATCACGATGTCGTTTTGATTGTAGTGTCGTTTTTAAACATGACGTCGTTTTGATCCTATATTGTCGTTTATATGACGATGCCGTTTTTCAGTGCCTTGTCGTTTTCAAATTTAACATCGTTTGGGAATGTTATTGTCGTTTATGAATGATTAGATAGTGTGGAGAGCACAGAACACGATCATTTTTCTCTTCGTTCCAATTTTTGGGCTACATCACTGTTCTCTTCATCCCCTGTCGTTTATGGATGCACGAATATATATATATTTTATTTTTTTTTTTTTTTTTTTTTTTCTTTTTATACGTTAATATGGTGACATATTATACTCTCTTCCCCTCCCTCCGCCGGCCCCCACCCCCGGCCCCGCCCCCTCCCCGGCCTCCCCCCACCCCCGACGACCCCCCTCTCTCCGACCGCCACCCTCCCTTAGAGGATCTCTACCACAGCCATGTCCATATATATATATATATATTTTAATTCTAATATACATATATTTGTTTTTTGCTGAGACGTTGTTTCTGTGACTAAACGACAAGGAGTTAGTGGTGAAACGAAACGTCTTTCATTAGCTCAAACGACAAACATATTAATCCAATAAATGCCATGTCGTAAAAACAAAAAAAGGGTAAGAGTATTAACGTCTTTTCAGTAATGGCTCCAAAGTAATATTGGTCTAGAGGTTGTACCCTTCGTGTCCATACAATTAGGGTTTTGCAGTGTATAAATTTCCCAAAAGGCGCCTTCCTCCGCTGACGGCCCACTCCGAAATACGCCGATCGAGCTCTGCAACAAAACCCTAGAGCTTAAAGGTTCTTGACTTCTGGGTCGCCCCGCCCAATTTTCGCGTATTTATTTCTGAATTAATTACCAGATTTCGAAAGGGGATTTAATCAAGTTTAATCTGGTGTGATGTGGTGCAGGATAGAAGGAGATGGCGACGGTACCAGGGCAGTTGATCTGGGAGATCGTGAAGAAGAACAACTCTTTCCTCGTCAAAGAGTTCGGAAATGGGACCGCCGGCGTCCGGTTCAGCAAGGAAAGTAACAACCTTTACAACCTCAACTCGTACAAGCACTCCGGTACTCACTTCAAATCGGCTTCTTATCAAATTTTGATTTTTGATGTTTGCTTCTTTGTTTTGTATTTTAATTCCCTGAAAAATTAACGGGTTTGGGGCTTTTAGCTAATTTATGTTGTGATATTAAATTAAAGATTAAGACTTTAAACTGAAGGACCAAATATGTGCTTTTTTAAGTTGAATAAGTCATTTTGATATATTTGATCTCACGAAGTTTGTTTTTGGAACTTTATTAGTTAATGGGGTTAAATAATGGAAGTGGAATGAATTGCAAAGATGAGGGGTTTTTTTTTTTTTTTTAATGAGAATTTGGTTGTTATAAGTATATCAAAGTAGGATGCCAGGTTTAAAATTCAGTTTTTGAAAGTATTATTGAGTCAACTAATGGGATGTGTTTGTCAGGATTGGCGAACAAGAAAACTGTTACCATTCAACCAGTTGGTAAAGACCAGGCTGTGTTGCTTGCAACCACAAAGACCAAGAAGCAAAACAAACCCGCTGCTTTGCTTCACAAGTCTGTCATGAAGAAGGAGTTCCGAAGGATGGCCAATGCTGTTGCTAACCAGGTAATTTCCAGCTCTCTGTATTGTTGAGTATTGTTGTTTGCTAATTCCGTCGATAGGATGCTGTCGGTTTATCAATGTCTTCAAAGAAGATCTTGAATTAGGAACTGGTGAATTGATGATTCATTCTGCCGTGATGAGCCTCTAACATGTAAGAAGAGCCGCTAACATGGTTTCTTCAATGAAATACATTTGTTACGCTTGGCTTCTGAGCACATTAGTCCCATACTACTATGTTCATGAGCTTCTCGTTTTTAATTGCATGTTTCTATGAAATGCATGTTTCTATGAAATGGATTAGCTTTCTTTTTATTTTGTTCTATCGGCCTTATCTTTAAACTGTGGGGTGATTGCCCTGGGAGCCCCGCATGAGTCAAAAACTGGCATTACTTGATATTTGTAGGATTGTGAAATTGTTTTGACTGCTTGGATTTGAGCTTATCACGTTTTGAAATTTCTGCCAAATTACGCTGCTCAACCTTCTTAACTATCATTTCTTCTCTGCAGGTGGGAGATAACAACTACAGGCCTGATTTGAAGAAGGCAGCTCTTGCAAGGTTGAGTGTCGTGCACAGAAGCCTCAAGGTTGCAAAGTCTGGTGTCAAGAAGAGGAACAGACAGGCTGTAAAAGTCCGTGGCAGGAAGTGAGAGATTAGTCAGCTGAGTTGTGTGTCGTCTTGACTTTTTACCATTTCCAGGTTTTGAATTTAGATACGAGGATCCAAATGAATTTTTTCGGTTTTGCTCTTTATAAGTCTGTTTTGGATTATGTTGGAAAAATTATGATTTTTGATGGAACGGTTTGAAGTCTGACTAGCACTTGTTTTATTTTAATTATAGTACATCTTTTTTCCTACCCTTAATTATATGCATACAACTTGATTATAAGTTAAGAACTCGCATGCAAAGCAAGCACAGCTGGTCTGGTCACTGGTGCAATGTGGTTTGATAGAGAAGCGAGGGTGAGACGATTTAAACACTTTTTTTGGGTGAATTGTCTGTTGCCACTAAAGGCTTGCTTGGGTCATAGATTCGAATTCATAATTCTAAAGAGTACAGTGAAAAGTTGGTTTTATCTTTGAAGTTAAAAAAAAAAAAAAAAAAAATTGCCTGTGGCTACACAATGTTCCATGGGCATCTGACCTAGGGATTCCATTCAAGATACTGAATCTGCACTTATAGATATCGTTACATATGCTACGTATGATATGTGTAAAAATGCAACTAATAAAAGTTATTTAAAAAAAGTTACCACGGAGGACGGTAGAAATGCCATGTTTATATGTATCTGTGATCTTCCGGAATTTCACTTTGGTCGCGCTGTATCTTTTTGTCTGCTCGTTTGGATGCTCCATTTTGGACGTTGGATTTGGTATGTTGTCATGTCGATTCCATCATTTGTGCTCGCACTTGTCGCTCGTCTCCTCGGAACAACTGCTCAACTTTGCCATACTAACATGGTCGGCCTTCCACCACACTACTCCTATTTACCTATCACACAATCGAGAAACGTTAGCACCGTCCAACAATCCGACCCTTTAGCCATGTTTCTTAATGCAAATCCTTTAGCCATGTTTCTTATTGCAAATCTTGGTCACTTATAAATCTCATTATATTGGAAAAAATCCTTGCAAAACAATATCTACAACGTACCAAACGTTTCAATAGAAGATACCAAACAAAAATTGGTACACCTAGTTCACTTCTTGTAGAATGTATCGTTGCTTATTTCCTGCTAAAAAGCAACATTAAGGCTTTGTTTGGCTCTGTATTTTTTTTTTTTATCTTTTCTGAAAAAGTCAACAAAAATTACTATTCAAACTTAAAAATTTCAACTCAACTCATTTACCAAACACCCCCTAACCCTTCATTTCCTCACATCATTTATGGGGACGACACTGGCTGAAGAAAATTTCCATTACCATTCAATCAATGCTACCTGTCCCGATCAGAATCAGAATCAATGACCAGAAATGCAGTGAAGTTTTCAGGCTTCACAGTACAGGTGTTGATTTGTAAGTATTCTTTTTATCCATGCATTCCAGTTGTTAAACTTTGTCCTTGAATAATTATAAAAAAAGAAAATCCTTAAATTTAAAAAGGGTCTCAGAACAAGTCAAGGCGGAAACTAGAAAATCCAAAATGTCAGAACAAATAGATTCCCATACCACAACGTCTTCTGTCCTACTACACACGGTTTATGCAACATAAAAGATGCTTTGTCCGCAAAGAAAATCCATCCATAGCTAATTTTCACTTGAAGAAGAGACGATCTTGAGCGTCATAAATTAGTTCATTCTGTGGTCGGTTTCTCATTGTCATCAAAGAAGAATCTTGAATTAGAAGCCGGTGAACTGATTATTTATTCTACGGTGATGAGCCGCGAACATGTAAGAAGAACCTCTAACGGGGTTTCTTCAATGAAATATGTTTGTGCCCATGCTTTAGGACAATACTTAACAATGTTCTTGAGGTTCACGTTTTTAATCGCATTTTTCTATGGAATGGATTAGCTTCCTTTTTGGAAATTTTGTTCTAAGCATGTAAGTTTCGATATCTGGTTTGCACGACTCTTCTTCCATTTTCTTGAGCAACTTCAGCGCTTCCTCTTCTAGCAAATGGTCACAGGCACAAGAAATCATTGTAGTATATGTCAGCACGTTCAGAGTAACTCCTTGCTTCGGCATATCGTCAAACAATTCCCGGGCATCCTTCAACCTTCCTGCTTTGCCAAGTATGAAAATCAGCGAGTTATAGAAAGATATATCGAGAACGCAACCACTCTCTTTCATTTTCTCATAAATCTCCAAAGCTTCATTGATTTGTTTGGCCTTCCCCAAAGCGTGCATCACAATGGTGTACGTGAAAAAGCTTGGCGTGCAGTCCTTTTCTTTCATTTCGTCTAGAAGCGCGTAAACTTTCTGAAAATCCTTGTCGCGGCAATATGCGTTTGATGAAACAAGTATAAGAAAACGTGTTGGGTTGAAACCCATGGTACTCCATGGCCTCCACACTCTTCCTTGCAGTGTCCAATTGCCTAGCTTTGCACCACCCGCTTATCAAAATGTTGAAACTTTGATCATTCACAGGTATTGATTTCTTGAATTCCAAGAAAGCTTCGTAGGCATGCTCAACAATGTTCTCCTTGACCAATGCTTCCATAAGATAGTTCAATGCGGTGACATCCTTCCTTAAACAGTATCTTTCAATTCCCCGTAATGCATCGATAGCTTCCATATACTTACGAGCTCTTGCAAGTCTCCTCATTACGAGCTCTTGGCCATCGTTGATGACGAAATGTACCCTCCCAAATTGTTCATTTCCTCAATCAGCTCCCACACAATGTGGAACTGCTTTGCTTTGCCTAAGATATCAACCATAAGGTTATACAACTCAGGGGAATGCTGGTAACCTGCCTGCGCTTTTGCCCATTCGAAAACACCGAATGCTGGGACCCACTCATGGCTAAATCTCTTTAAAAGCTGTTCCACTGTATTTTCTGATACACTTAAACCACACCCATCAAGGGCTTGAGCTGCTTCTTCCGGTGATGAATACCTGTTCTTTAGAATTTTACTCATCTTATCGGCATCCAACTCAGTCGGTTCATAGAGAAACTGTTGAACAACTTTACCAGGGTCATCAAGGCTCCTAGTCTCAATCCAATTAGCAAGAGAAGGGATTACAAAATCATCATCTTCACATGCACTTGCAGGATCAGCTTAGGCCCAACTCAGAAGCTCGGGTGATTCTGGACCTTGGGTTGACTCAATCTTGGTGCATAGCTGGTTAAACAAGAGGTAGCGCAAAGGATTGACATCGGTTTTTGAAACAGAAAATGGCCTAGCCCTCTGCAATCTTGCAAGCATTCCGGATGAGCCTCAAGCTTCTGAAGTTTGGGTTTGGCTTGTTATGCTGGGTCAAAATGGGATGTTTTGGTTGTTATAGTGAACAAGAATTCAAGTCATAAACGGGTAATTTTTGGTTTTGGTTCTATGTTTTTTGCTGGGAACTCTGGGAATGACTCAAATTCCAAGCTTCTTTAAAGGTCGGCTTCAAGACATGAGTCCAACAAAGAACCTGCTGATACTTCGGGTGCTACCCTGCAGTTAGCTTCAGAAAATCACAACAGATACTGACAAGGAGATGAAAACAAATGACACAATACAAAAGTCGAGTTATTGACATGTGATTTTATCTTTCATCTTCAGGATCGTGAAATTGTTTTGATTGCTTGGATTTGAGCTTATTACGTTTGGAAATTATTGCCAGTTTACACCACTCAACCTTCCTAATCGTCGTTTCTCCCTGCAGGTGGGAGAAAACTACGACAGGCCTGATTTGAAGAAGGCAGCTCTTGCAAGGTTGAGTGTCGTGCACAGGAGCCTCAAAGTTGCAAAGTCTGGTGTCAAGAAGAGGAACAAACGGGCGGCGAAAGTCCTTGGCTGGAAGTAAGAGATTAGTCAGCTAAGTTGCACGTCGTCTTGTTTAGACATTTCCCAGTTTTGAATTTAGATATGAGAACCGAAAATGAATGTTCGACTTTGCTCGTCTATATGTTTGTTTTGGATATTGTTGGAAGAATTATGAGTTCTATTAAAAGGATTATTGTGGTCAGAACGGTTTGAATTTTGACTATTGCATGTTGTTTCATCTTTTACTAAATGAACATTTTTTTTTTCACCTTAACTATTTGCTTAATTACGTCTTGATTACAATATTTAAGAATGTGTTTTTATTTTGATTATTTATTATAAAAATATTATTTACCTATTACATAACAAACTTGACAATTAATTTCTGTGTGTCCTTCCTCAATATGCAATCAACAATAGAATGATAGATTTCATATTTTCTTCCTCAAAATTTTGAGATGTGTTCCCAAAACTTTAAAATGGAACATTCATTTCGCTCTAATTTTGAAATATTAACAAATCTTAAAATCGTTGATGCTACTCATTATGACAATTAGTTCGCAAAGGTTAGTTAGCAATCGGTGCGGCCCAAAATCTAGTTTGTGATGACTGATGATTTGCAAGCTTCATTTCGGTCCCTCTCGGACTCCAACCTGATTCCATTCTTGTAGTTCCAAGCGTGACAATTTCACTGGAGACAAAACACTGCAAAGACAACAATGGCTTATGGTCGTCAAACAAGAGATGATCATGGAAACGGACCTAAATAGTCTTAAGGAAATACGTCCTGTTGGTAGTTGGTCTTCACTGGAGACTTGCAGGATAAAGGTGTGTTTTTATACCACAGATTGGGAGGAAATAACTCTCGGGAGACGGGTGGGCAAACACAAGTGGATTCTAGTAAGCGAAATCGAGGTACGTTTAAGACATAAGTTTTTTTGTTTGTTTGTTTTTGTTTTTTTAAGCTCTAAGGTTAACTGAATAAATACAATTTTGCAGTGCAAAAGGTGTCCTAGGAAGGCTCAAGTCTTTGTAAATGAGGTTACTGATACTGAATTCATCGCTGAAAATGTGAGGGATTCTTAATCTTTAGTTTTTTCTTCTTGCAATTAACTAATTAAACTGTTATTTTTATCAACTAATTAAACCTGTTATTTTTATCAACAGAATTCAATTACGAGAGGACTGTCAACAAAGAGCAATAAATTTATAAATACCATCTCGTCATGGTCTGCATGTATATAGACATATTGAAGGAGTGTAAGTTAGTAAGTTACCAATGTGGGACTTCAAAACCTCAAGTCTTTGTACACAGAACAAAACGTAAATAAATATATATAAGTGCTTTGTAACATCATCAAAAAAGCTGATGTGGATAGATGGTAGCGAGTGTTATTTTCCACATGAGAAGTGAGGATTCGACTCTTTCACTAAGCCAAATTTTGATTTTGATTTTTTTTTTTTTTTTTTAAGGAAGTTGGTTCGGATCGATTAAAACTGAACCTAGAAGAACTGGAACTGAAACTGACTGCCATATGATCAGTTCGGTTCGAGTATTTAGCATTGGATATTCAATATGTGTCGTCCGATCCGATTTGCGGTGTGATTCTTTCAGCTATGTCGGTTGATTTTTTTTTTTTTTTTTTTTGGGTACAACCCTTCATATAGTTGTCATGAGGTCCTAAAACCAAAAGAAAAAAAAAAAAGTATAAAACTTGTATCATGAACTGTTAAAATCAACAATTTTAATTGCCTAATAAAATTGATTGATGTTTTAGTGCAACCTTCCTTTTTAAGTTAAATTTAACCAAAGTCTTTAACGTCAAAATTTCCACAATTATTGATGCATGACATTCCATCAATAACAAGGCATTGGCACTATTCTGAACGAGTCAGATGACAAATCACTTGAGGGTTGCCTACTAGAATGACTTGTCGGTTTCTCTTTCCTTTCTTTTGTTGTCATTTCTTTTAAGTTTGTATTTGGTTTGTTGTCGTTGCTGAGAGAGAGCACCATTTTCTTTTTTATAGTTGTACTTCGTCATTTTTTAAAACAGACTGTTTGGCTAAACTTTTCATTCCGATTTTTTCTTTCTAACCTTGACGGTTAAATTAGAGAATTAGAGTGAGGTCCATCTAAATTAAACTTATTTGAGAATTGATTTCCAGTTCATAATAACTGTAATGGGAGCAATTTTGATGGACAAGTATGGAAGAAGAACAATTTTTATGGTAAGAAAAGTTACTTAGCGTTTCTGTACTTACGATGAAAAACCAGCTAAAAATACAAGCTTTTCTTAACTATTAGAAATGCTTATTCCTTATCCTTTCCCCCCTTTTTTAAGTGAGCAAAGACATGTTAGTTGTGTATAAAGGTTTCAGCAACTGGGAAATTTGTAGGCTGCATTATGGCAGGAATATCTTTTCTTTTCTCAAGGTGGATCATCTCTGTGTGATATATAAGTTTCTTAATGTTTGTCTTATTATGGAATCAGGGTCATGGCTTGCTACTTGAGTGGGAACCCATAGTGTTGGTAGACATTTCAACTCCAAGTTTAATAACATAATTCCATCTTCGTTTATTTCCCCTTGAGAAATGGATGCTTTAATGATCTTTTATCCATTTTGAAAACACATTTACATAGCCTTTTTCTCAATCGCAAGAGTGGTCCTTGGGTGATAATGTCTGTGGTAATTTAATATCGTCAAAGATGAAATTCTTAAAACACGCCTACCGATGGAAAGAGAACTCATTTACTATATCAGTTGGTAGTAAAAAGTTTGTTTGATACTAGCTACATCAACAGCTATAGAAATGTAGCCATGCTTATACAAATTGTTTTTTATTACATACATTGCACATTGAATAATATTCTATGCTTTTTATTGTTAAACATGCTCATCAGCTAGCTATATGAAAGAACGAAGAAGTAAGATACAAATAAAGATAAGAGTTACTATTGCTCTTTGGAGCTTTTCTCCACCTACGTTCATTTATTGCTAAGTTGGTTTCTGAATTTTTAACTTTATGTAATTTTGATTTTTGAACTTTTTTTTTTATAGTTAGAATGCTCCTAAACTTTTAAAATGTTATTATGATAGTCCTTTACATTAATTTTTATATGTAATCTATTAGTTAGCATCACTTTTTGACCAAATCACTAATATATTTCGTTTAAAAATTAACAAGAATGACCATTGTAGTAACGTTTTAATAGTTAAGGGGCATTCTCTATTCTTTTTTTCATAGCTGGATTGATCATAAATTCTAAAGGCGTTGCTACAGTAGTCTTTTTCTTTAATTTTTTGACGGAATACAAAGTTAGCTCTACTTTTTGACTAAATTATTAACAGATTCTGTTAAAAATTAACGAAAATAACTATTATAACATTATTTTAAAAGTTTAGGGCCATTCTAATTATGAAAAAAAGTTCAAGAATCAAAGTTATATAATGTTAAAAATTTAGGACTAAATGAGCAATTTACCTAAAGTTTATTGATGTTTCTACAATTATTATTTCTTTTTTAATTTTCTTGCTGATGTACAACAAATTCTTTAGACCATTTATGATGTTGATAAGAGGAAAAGAAAAAAAAGAAAAAAAAAAGGCCAGCTACACGTCATACGTGAACAAAAATATGCGAGAAAAATGAAGTCTTGTTATTTTTGAGGTATGTTACTTGAGATGGTGAGGAAGTATAGTAGAACTTTTAGGTTGTCTCGCGTGCTATTAGTTATAATAACTATGAAACGTCAAAGTTAAATCCAAGTGGGATTTTTCTTTAGAAAATTAAGATGAGTAGTCTATTTCATTTATCCAATCTAACAGATAGTCTAATTTTTTATTTTCATTTTTCTCAAACATTCCCTCATCTCTCTCTGTGACTGAGCTATCGTGATGCCAACAAAAACCGACGAACATCAACCAAATTTGTAGTCCGTCGGCGGCATCTTGGAGGAGATCGCGGCGGTGGGAAGCGATCGCGGCGGAGCTCTCGACTGCAATCGATTCTGGGCGACGATGAGATGACCGATGATCCGATCTCGCAGCTTCGATCTCGCGATCTCGTGGCTTCGATTGCGCTTACATGGCGGATCCCCACATGAGCCATTGCCATCTCGTCTCCATTCGTTGCCCAGCCCAATTTTCGACGGAGCTCAACGAGATCGGAGCCGTTCGATCTAATATCCCGCTCCATGTCTGATAGACTGATCGGAGCCACACGAACTCCCAGTTCGTGGCCCGTGCTTGCGTCGTCCAACCGTCATCTTCTCCACCACGACAAAGCCACATCGTGATGGAGTCAAAATCGTGTGTGAGAAGAGCAGAGAGACAGAGATAGGAAGAAAAAAATGGAGAGAGTGAGTTTGTGTTTTTTTAATTTTTTTAATGATAAATAAGTGATTAGGCTTAATTAATCACTGATTAATTGAAAAATTGTTAATTTTGATTATGATAAATTATTATTGATTATGGATGATAAGTGATTAATTATAAAAATTGATTATATATGTCATGGGATTGATCATGACCGTTTGAAGGGAAAAAAAAAAAAAAAAAACTCTTTTAATTAATTTTTAAAATATCAAGAAGTACGCTTGAATTTGGAGTAGGAGTCTTGAAAGCATCTAAGATGGCTTAAACTGTCGAGAGTTATTGAATCTAGTTAGGTTATTTATTTATTTGATTAATAAAGCTGATTATGATTTGGATGACTTGTAGTTGTATTATTTATATTCTTTGCTTTTTGAAGTAAAAACATGTACTATTTTGTTAATAAATTTAAATCCTTTTCGTTATAGCCACTTGAAACACGTGTTCCGCACGTGTAAAGTTTAATGATATATTTTGATATATTATTTCATATAAGAAAATCATTTAATTTTAAATCCAAATCTTGAAATCCATAGTACTTATATTTTCTTTCTTCCAAACACTGATTTGTTGTAAATTATTATTTCAAATTGAAATTTTTTCTTTTGAAAATAGTGTATCAATCGGTCACTCAATTTAAGATAAAATATGTATATATTTTTTAAAATATATTGATGTGAATATACGAGAAAGTCTTTTAAATAGATCAGTAAAAAAAATATTTTAGTAGAGTAATAAAAAAATATTTATGAATGTTGTATGTGATAAAAAGAGAAACAAAAATTTTAAGAAAATATTTGAGAAAGAAAGAGAAAATAGAAGCGTTAAAGTTTGTTTTAAATTATCATAAAAATGTACTATATAATTTTAATGTATATGAATCAAACTAATGACGTGTTTGTCAGACCATTTCAAATTCAAAAATATTTATTTTATTCAAAATGCAAATCCACTTTTTCAAAACTTGCGTTATATTTATTTCTCTCTCTCAAACATCCCTTCAAGTGCAAATATAGGAAGTAAGGTACAAATTTTTTTGAAACAAATACGTATAGAGAGTATAGTAAAATTTAAAAAAAAAAAAGTGAGGGCCAAATTTATTTTAAATATATAGAATTTTTTTTTTAATTATCAAATAGTATGTTTTAGCCAAAAAGAAAAAAGTTAAAAAAAATACCAATGATGTGATTAAAAAAAAATGAAAATGAAAAAAAACACAATTTTAGCATAACTGAAATAAATGAAAAAAAAAATCTATTATACGTTTTATGGATTAGATATTATTTATTTTAGATTATTCGTTTTATGTGTGTGTGAATGATTGTGATTCCGTTTGCTTGGTAGGAATAGACAAGCAATTGTTCGAAGAGATGGATAGAATCTCCAACTTGACTTTATCTTGCATCAGATATTGTCGTTTCACCATAGAAAAGATGCCGCTCGAACCTGTGCGTTGTCAAAAAGATGGACTTCTATTTGGGATTCCTTCCCAATATTTGAGTTTGACCAATACCTGTATATAAAAGGCAATCGCAGTTCGACGCCCTGAGGATAAGGAGAAAGTTAAGGGATTCCTGAATATTGTTGATAAGTCCTTGCAGAAATTCAGTCAGAAGAAGTTGCTTATGCAAAGACTGAGTTTCGTAATAGACAGATTGGATCATAACTTTGTTTCGGAGATTGATAGATGGATGTTCTTAGCTCTCAACAATGGTGTTCAGGAGATATATTTCAGGATCAGCACAGATTTTAAAGGTCTTCCTAATTATTTTTATCCTTTGCCGGAAACATTGTTTGCGGTCAAATCATTTTATTCTTCCACCTTAGTTCATCTTCAAAACCTATCGCTGCAGCGGGTTAATATAAGGGAAAACATTATCCAAGATATTACTTATTTGTCCTTACCTCAAATGTTTTGCTCTTGAACATTTTGGTGGATTGAAAACTATCGAGATTTCCAAACTTGACAAACTTGAGTCGGTTAGTATTGTTCATGCTCGTCTACTTGACAGTGTTAGTGTTGATGCACCAAAACTTAAATACTTCAGTTTTGACCCTTATTATTCAAATATGCCTTATAAAATCAGTTTGATTTCCTGCGATGATCTGAAAGAGCTATGTATAAAATGTTGTGGTGTCACAGATGATTGGTTGCATCTATATCTTTCTAGATTTCCTTTCCTTGAGAAGCTCGAAGTTGTCGTTTGCCCTAGATTGCAAAGGGTTAGAATTTCTGGACAAGAACTCAAGACTCTTCGTCTTGTTGGATGTGAAAACGTTGAGAGGATTGAAATTGATGCTCCAAATCTATCACTATTCAACTTAATAACTAGTACTATTCCTGTTTTAGTTCCATAGAATGTTTCATGTCCGATGCAAGTTGAATATTCATCTAACACTGAACGCTGTAAAGTTGAGAGCTCTTTGTTCCAGAAGTTAAGGAAATTTCTTGGAGATTGGCCTCAGAGAAAGTATATTTTCGTAGAATATGTTGTGAATAACGAGGAATGGTCAGTAATGTTCTTAAGAAAATGTCACTATAACAGAGAAAATGTTACGTTTTATACTTTTCTTGCAACTCTTTTTGTTTTCCTTATCTTCTAACCCATTACTTCTTTTTTGTCGAATGAAGGTTTGTTTTGATCTTGAAGAGTTGGGACAATTGACAATTCCCCCATTGATCAAAATTGACCACTTAAAGGTAACTTCTTTTGGACTTGAATCGACGGTGGATTGTGCAACTGTCATAGATGGTCTGCTTTGGAGTTGTCATCCTATGACAATATCTGTTCCCCAAGGTTCCCAAAAATATTTCATAAAGGTATGATTGGCTGTCTCTAAATTTTTCTAGAAAATGGCAACATAGTAACTTACATACTGATCATTATAGCTCGTATCGTTATAGGAGGTGTTTCTTCCGGTTAAGTGCTGTTAGAATAGGCTAATGAGCGACTTTGTTGTACTGAGAACTCGACATAGATTGTAGATTCACGAATGTTTAGATGTAGGCAAAGCTTCGGAGTTTGGACATGGACTAGAAAGTGTTTTGACAGTTACTGTATTATTGTTGTTTCCCGATATATGCAAGACGCTATTGGACAGAGAACACGCAGCTTGTTGCGTTTCTTCTCAAGTAAAATGTTGGCGGCATGACTTGAAAGCTGTGAAAATCGAGAGCTTCGGAGGAATTGAAGATGAGCGGCTTCTACGTTTGGATATGTTGTTAGACACATTGCCATCGCTTACAAAATATCAGGAAGTACGTTTGAACTTGGAGTGGGAGTTTTGAAAGCATCTGATATGGCTTTAACTGTCGAGAGTTATTACATCTATTTAGGTTGTTTATTTATTCGACTAATAAAGTTGATTTGGATGACAAATTTAGTAGTTGTGTTATTTATCTTTGCTTTGGGAAACAACCCTACCACGTCAAAGAAATATATTTAAAGGGCACGATGTAAGAGCAACTTCAGCTTGGTGTCGTTTGCAACTTAGTATATTCAGCTTGGTGTCGTTTTGTTGCAGCCACTAGACAGTCCCCATGCCCCCCGACGCGACAAATAACAAACCCAGGCCCCCGCGCCCCCAAACGAAGAGTGGTCTCTGGTGTGGCGGCCCTAGAACTACCAGCTCTGTCTCCGGTGTGCCGCTGCCAAATCCTTGAAGCCATTCAAGAGAGAGAGAAGAAATTTGATTTTTTATTATTTTTGTTTTTGAGTTTTTTAACTTTTGTTAAATTAAATTAATTATTAAATTATTAAAATACCATCATAAGTTAGATCACATATATTATACATAACGCATTCCGTTAGAAAATTAACAGACTAGGACAAAAATGATTAAAAAGGCCAAAAAAATTAGAGTTCACCATCGTCTCGGCAAAAAAATAATAATAATAATAAAACATGAACCAAAAGTCACATTCTAAATAATTTAGGGATTATTTAGATCAATTACTTGTTAAATAATGGATAATAATGTGTGTGCCTGTATATATCTCTATATGGACACTAGGCACGTTTGGTTGTTGTCAGTCACTTAAATATGATGGTATAACCGGCTATCAAAGGTTGAGTGGGACTGTCTTAATGGGTTATTGGTAAATGGGGTTGAAGATCATGTGCGTAAAAGTCAATAGGAAAGGGAGATTGTGAAGAAATGGTTGATGAAGTGGGTGACATATTAATTATGGAATCTTTAATTTTTGGAGTGTTATAATGATTAATTAAGCTTTTCAAGTGGCAATATATTGGTGAGTTTTACAACAACAACAACAACAAAAAAGGAAAGCACTTGAAAATAAATAAAAAAATAAAAAATAAAAATACACACACACAGAGTGAAACAAGTTGCAGTGAAAAGTACTCCGCAACATGGAAGTAGTAGTTAGTTCATAAGAACATCAAGAAACAGAAGTCAAGATGGATACAAGAACGAAAAAGGAAAGATTCCAACTTTTAGTAACACCTACACACATCAATACAATAATACAAGTAGAAAGCAGCTAGAGAGTGTAATACTTATGAAGCTCATGTGTATCGAGCCGACGTGATTTGCCAAGTCATCATTAAATTGCTAACTTCGCGAGATCGAGGTCAAGAAGAGGCATGTTTTTGAATTGTGGGTAGTAAGAGAGGCATTAGCGGAAGAATTTGGAAGCTATTGAGTAAGTTTTTGCAGCTTAAAGTTCCGTAAACTCTTTATTAGGGTATAAAATGATCCTTCATATTAATAAACGTTAAAAATTTAGTAAAAAAATGTCATATGAATCACATGTATAATGGTAATTATGATTTTTTTTTTTTACATAATTTAATTTATTTATGCTATACCTGTTATCTGTCTATCTAATTCTTAACTTTTGTCGGCAAGACTTTAAGGAGCTTTTAACCACAAAAATATCGTGACCAAATCGTAACTTCCTAAAAAAATTAGTAACCAAACAAACAATTTACTTTTTTTTTTTTTGACACATCTTAATCTTATCACACACAAAAGTCGAAGACTCCTAAGTCGTTGATCACCAGAAATCTTAAACCTTTGTAACATATGCTAACGAAAGATTACTATATCCTCAAGGAATGGAAATCTAGGAAAATAGACTTTGAGCAAGTCATCTTCGATGCTACACTAAGTTAGAGATAATTCTTTCAACCCATAATAGGAAGTCAAATTCATGCTACAAGGTAGTTTCGGTACATAAAATATGAACTCGGAGCGTTTAAGGTTCGGAGCATCAATGACAATCTTCTCAATTTCACGTACATGCATGTCCAGGAGCCCCAACACCGAGCACCTCAAGTTTGTCAAGTTTCGCAATCTTAAGAGTTTTTAGTCCGCTAAAACTCTAAAACCAATATCCTTATTTTTGGGACAGTTAGGAATAATATCCCGAATAATGTTTTCACATAGATAAACCTATAACACCATTATCAAGAGCTAAATAGTCGCTAACAAGTTGAGATCAATACAAGACATAGTGAGCTTCAATTTCCTCATTTGCAACTTCTTCTTAATGAATTTCTTGAGGGACTTGCTCCCTAAACTCTAGGTAAAACGGGGACATTGTTTTATATAGTTACGTTTTATATATTCAAATATAGGGAAAAAATCTCAAATAGAGAACTCCACTGTTTCGACAATACACTAGTTCTCACAGCTTACTTTCTTGGGTGCAACATAAACGGAGGCAATTAAGGGGTGATTTTTTTTTTATATAAATAAATTAAGGAGTAATTTTAATCTAATTGTTTATAAGCATATGTTACAATCACCGCATGCCACTATCAATAATAAGGATCTCACAAGTATTAGTTGTCTCATAGATAAGTTGGCTTTAACAAGTCGACATACTTCTCGCTAAATATTTGGATTTGAATCATCTCATCACGTTGGTCAGATGTGTGGGTTATTCACTTCATGCGGAATCAATATATTATATGATGAGCCATCCACTCTTGACTTATCTAGACATGTCAATCTCTATCTTTATTCTTAGGATGTTCATATTTTTAATAGGTTTCAATTGACATTAATGGATAAAGATTTTATTTTTAATTTTAATTTAAGATAGGAGATTCGAATTATACATCTTTAAGTAGTGTATGTGGTATTACCGTAAAATTATGCGTGTAACATAAAAGTTTTAATATAGTAATAATTAAATGTAAAAATTAAAATAGAAAACCAATAAAATTAATAAAAGATAAAATTTTTCTTTTATATGGATATTTTTAAACATAAACAATAATAGATTCAATTATTAAAATCTAATCTAACAAATTAATAAACTTGTAGTTTTATTAATATGATAAAACGACATGTCATATAGTAAAAATATTTTTGTTTAATGGATCGTAAAGTTATTCCTTAATAGGATATCAAACATTTTATTAAAAGCACCTCGTCAATGGGTAATATTCGTCAAAAAAGGCCCCAGAGATACTTCTAAACCTCTTCAAGGGAAGGCTAAGGCAAAAAGAATTGCAGATATCATTACCTAACAGGGCATGAAGCTAAACGAAATCTAAATCGTAACTTGTTTAACAATCCTCAAATAGAATTCTTAATCCGAATCCTAAAAATAAATAATAAAGAGTCACAATCAAACTCAAACTGAACATTAAATACAATGATTAAATAAAATAGGAATCTTAATTAAACTCTAATTTCCTAATATATGTACAAAAAAAACAAAGAGATCTACCAATAAGATTTCTGGGAGAGGCTCTACCATAGCCTCTCTCTTTTTTAAATCAATTTTTTAAAATAATTTATTTATTTATTTATTTTGAGAAATTTTAATAACTAGCTTTGAAAAATTACAATCCTGAACTTGTTAGGTTTAGCAAAGCCTTAACTGCAAAAGGATTCGGAAACCCTGAGAATTTAGAATCCTCACCTGCTTTGGAGATTTGATTTGCCTCACAAAAATTATTAAAGGGACAGAGGAGACCGACAAATACGGTTAAGGCATTATCCAGGCGTTTACAGTGCACAAACAGAGAGAGAGAGAGACACGATAATAGAGTTTTTGATTCAGGGATTAAGGCAGAGTCTCTGTATATTATTTACAAGACTGGGAATCTATAGATCTCGATATCAGAGGTAGTTTTTATTTTATTCTTTTGGCTTTCTTTGTTAAATCTAAATTTATGTCAGTTATTCACCGTGTTTATAGATGTATCTCAATTGCATAAGCAAAGCTCTTTCTTTCTTTCTTTCTTTCTTTGTGAAATCCATTTTACGTTTTATGGACTAGAAATTGTTTGTTTAGATTGTCTCAAATCAGGTATGTGTGTATATATATATATGTGTGTGTGTAAATGATTGTGATTCCGCTTGCTTGCAAGGAATAGACGAGCAATTATTCGAAGAGTGGATAGAATCTCCAGCTTACCTGATTTTATCTTGCATCGGATATTGTATTTTCTCCATAGAAAAGATGCGCTAGAACCTGTGTGTTGTCAAAAAGATGGACTTCTATTTGGGATTCCTTCCCAATATTTGAGTTTAACCAACACCTATATATAAAAGACCATCTGAGTCACGTCCGAGTATAAGGAGAAAGTTAGGGGATTCCTGAATGTTGTTGACAAGTCCCTACGGAAATTTAGTCAGAAGAAGTTGCTTATGCAAAGATTGAGTTTCGTAATGGACAGAGCGGATCATAACTTTGTTTCGGAGATTGATAGATGGATGTTCTTAGCTCTCAACAATGGTGTTCAGGAGATATCTTTCAGGATCAGCACAGAATTGAACGGTGTTCCTAATTTTTTTTATCCTTTGCCCAAAACATTGTTTGCGGTCAAATCATTTAATGATTCTTCCACCTTAGTTCATCTTCAAAGCCTATCGCTGCAGTGGGTTGATATAAGGGAAAACATTATCCAAGATATTACCCATAATTGTCCTAACCTCAAATATTTTGCTCTTCAAGAATTTGGTGGATTGAAAACCATCGAGATTTCCAAACTTGACAAACTCGAGTCGGTTAGTATTGTTAATTCTCGACTTGAAGGTCTTGACAGTGTTAGTGTTGATGCACCAAAACTTAAATACATTAATTTTGGCCATTATTATTCATATATGCCTTATAAAATCAGTCTGAGTTCCTGCCATGATCTAAAAGAGCTACGCATAAGATATTGTCGTGTCACAGATGATTGGTTGCATCTATATCTTTCTAGATTTCCTTTCCTTGAGAAGCTTGAAGTTGGCCTTTGCCCTAGGTTGCGAAGGGTTCGAATTAATTTCTGGACAAGAACTTAAGACTTTTCGTCTTACTGGATGTGAAAACATTGAGAGGATTGAAATTGATGCTCCAAATCTATCACTATTCTACTTAAGAACTAGTACTTTTCCTGTTCTAGTTCCAGAGAATGTTTCATGTCCGATGCAAGTTGAATATTCATCTAACATTGCACGTGGTAAAGTTGAAAGCTCTTTGTTCCATAAGCTAAGGAAATTTCTTGGAGATTGGCCTCAGAGAGAGTATATTTTCGTAGAATTTTTTGTGAATAACAAGGTACGGTCAGTAATGTTCTTTAGAAAATGTCACTATAACAGAGAAAATGTTGCGTTTTGTACTTTTCCTGCAACTCTTTTTGTTTTCTTTATCTTCTAACTCATTACTTGTTGGTCAAATGAAGGTTTGTTTTGATATTGAAGAGTTGGGACAATTGACAATTCCCCCATTGATCAAAATTGACCACTTAAAAGTAACTTCTCTAGGAGGTAAAGCGTCAGTGGATTATGCAACTTTCATAGATGGTCTGCTTTGGAGTTGTCATCCTATGACAATATCTGTTCCCCCAGGTTGCTCGTTCCTAAACAATTTCATAAAGGTATGATTGGCCTTATCTTAATTTTTCTAGAAATTAGCAACATAATAACTGACATACTGATCATTATAGCTTGTTATAGGAGGTGTTTGTTCCGGTTAAGTGCTGTTAGAATAGGTTAATGAGCGATTTTGTTTTACTGAGAACTCGACATAGATTGTAGATTCACGAATGTTTAGATGTAGGAAAAGCTTCAGAGTTTGGACATGGACTAGAAAGTGTTTTGACAGTTACTGTATTATTGTTGTTTTCCGATATATGTAGGTCCTTTGCAAGACGCTATTGGACAGAGAACACCCATCTTGTTGCGTTTCTTCTCAAGTAAAATGTTGGCGGCATGACTTGAAAGCTGTGAAAATCGAGAGTTTCGGAGGAATTGAAGATGAGCGGCTTCTACGTTTGGATATGTTGTTAGACACATTGCCATCGCTTACAAAATATCAGGAAGTACGTTTGAACTTGGAATGGGAGTTTTGAAAGCATCTGAGATGGCTTTAACTGTCGAGAGTTACTACATCTATTTAGGTTGTTTATTTATTCGACTAATAAAGTTGATTTGGATGACAAGTTTAGTAGCTGTGTTATTTATCTTTGCTTTGGGAAATAAACATGTGTTTTTAGATGTAATATCCGAAATTTTGATGACTCTAGATTTCCTTAGAAACAAGGAAAACCTAAGTCTGGATCAAGATTGGAATAGAATAACAGTATAAGTTTGAGTTTCTCATTTAACTAGTAACGAGACTCAACAATAGACTACTTAGCTAAGTATAAGGCGTTTTAAGGAAAATGACGTGATGAAATTTCATAATGTAATATCCGAAATTTTGATGACTCTAGATTTCCTTAGAAACAAGGAAAACCTAAGTCTGGATCAAGATTGGAATAGAATAACAGTATAAGTTTGAGTTTCTCATTTAACTAGTAACGAGACTCAACAATAGACTACTTAGCTAAGTATAAGGCGTTTTAAGGAAAATGGCGTGATGAAATTTCATAATTTCATGTTGGTCAAAGTTTGACCAAGAAAGTCAAAATTGACCAAAAAGTCAATGGATTGACTAAGAACAGTCAAATGTATGACTATACAATAATAGGAAATGCAGTATTGGAAATATACTGCGAAAATTGTCTTTTCGGACAAGATAGCTAGAATAAGCTATGAGATCACCCTAGAAAAATCAAGCACACTAAGTTGGATATCAAGGGCCAGATGGCTTTAAGAAATAAGAAAAAAATTTTATACAGCCCGTTTTTACACAGATGAATTTTGGACTGTAGTACAGTATAAAAATATTGTGTTTAAGCAAACACAGTATTAGAAATATCTGTGTAGCAGAAAAATGGACTGAATATTGAGGAAAAGTCAAACAGGGCTTAATATGGATGACATCATCCTATCCTTAATTTATGACATCATAATTGGATTAAATAAGCTTGGAAAGAAAGTAAGGAAGGCTCTAGAAGAGATGACATGGCCGGCCACCTCAGGGGCAAAAATGCCAAAATTTTACCTTTAGGGGTTAAAGTGAAAATTTTGGAAAATTGATGATGTAAGCAAAGTGATGTCATCAAGATGATGTCATCAAGGTGAGATAAGCTTGGCTTGATCTCCAAGTAAGGGGTCGGCCACCTAGAGGGCATAAATGCAAGAATTTTAACTTTCGGGGCCAAAATGCAATTTCTGAAAAATAGGTGATGTAAGCAAGATGATGTCATCAAAATGATGTCATCATTTGCTTGGAGAACAAGGTGATGGCCGGCCAACATGCCACTTGGAAGGTCAAATTGTAAATATTTTGTCTTTTGGGGGCAAAAGTGTAATTTTGGAGAAAAATGATGATGTAAGCATGAGGTAAGCACATGATGTCATCAAGATGATGTCATCATGATGAGGTAAGCAAAACTTGGGCTCCAAGGACTCCAAGTGGCCGGCCATGTGTTAGGGACTAGTTAGCAAATATTTTGTTTTTAGGTCGTAATGTGCAATTTTGGAAATAAAAATAAATGGTGAAAATTTGTAATTTTCACCTATAAATAGAGCAAGGAGGGGGCGGTTTTTGGCAGCCAAAATCATCCCAAAACTCTGCCCAATTTTCTCCAAAACCTCCCTAGAAACCGAAACCCAAGAGGAAAAAATGGAATGGCCGGATTTTGGTGAGAAAGAAAAAGTGTTGGAAAAAAAAATTGGAAACCCATTTTTTTGTGGCTTGAATGGCCGGTTGTAGTGAGCAAGAAAAAGCAGAGAAAAGTGCTAGGAATAGGAGGAGAATGGCCGGCTAGGCTATAGGCAACCGAGGGTAGATTCAATTTCTTGAATCTTGAGGTAATTCTCTCCACCCTCTAATTACGTTTTGGTTCGAGTTTATGTGTATTTTCCAGCATTGGATGTAAGAGCATAAGCTCACCTTTTAAGGCTTAAAGTGCTTGATTATGCTTGATTAGGGTTGGTAGTCTCTAATTTATGTTTTGATGCATGATATGCTTAGGTTTTTATATGCCTACTAAGTGTTTGTTATAAGTCCCCATAGGTTTTAAAATGAATGTATGGTTATATGCATGATGGATTGGAACGTTAGAAATGATTGCATGTGTGACTTTAGGCTCCCGCTGTGGTCGGTTGAGGTAGTGTGCGCGTTTTAGGACGAGAAACGAATTTATGAACTGAAACTGCCAGTCTCGGGTCAAGACTGGGCAGCGTTCTGGAAATGCTAATTTGAGGCCCTTAGAGGCCGAATTTGAAGAAACTCAAAACTACAAAGTTGTAGATAATGGTTTTTCCTAGAGGGCAAGGTGGACCGTTTTTCAAAATAAGGCTCCAATGGCCTCCGTTTTTACGAAAATCCGAGGCTAATCTGCCCAGACCTAGTCTACACGTCCAGTAAGTTTCAAATTAAAACTGACAAGAATCCAAGCAGAACTGGGTTTTCCTCAAAACATGAAAGTTGTAGTATTATACGAGATCTACAACTTTTATGAAGAAAGTTTTATCAAATTCGGAACTGATTTTAAAGTAAAAATTGGATTCTAAAGACTGTGCAGGAAATAGAAATTCCACCACAAGATTTTCAGAAAAATAGTACATAAGCAGGAAATTCCTGCTCATGCACAGGATTTTCTAAAATAGTACAAGAAAACTGTATTTTTCACCAATCCCAATGTTTTGACTGTGAGAACTGTTCCAATGACAGTTTTCAGTCCTTAAAACATTTTATAAGTTAAGCAAAGGTTTTTAAGTTGAATTCAACAAATTTTCCGAAACAAAGGGAAAAATGGATTTTAAAGCCAAAGACATGTAGCAAGATAGTAACGGATGGTAACCGGGAAGGATACCCGAGTTATTGGGCTTGACCCCCAAAGTCCAAGTTTGACCTTAGAAGGTTGACTTTGGTTAACCAAGTTTGACCAAAGTTTATCATCTCGTGGGTTACCCAACAAAACCCAATGAGATACTGAAATTATGATGAACTAAGATCTAGGGTTATTTGTAATAACCCAATGGATTATGGATCAAGAATGTTAAGTCATATGCTCAAGGTTAGGATAGTAACCTAACCTTACCTGAATGGATGTGGGCTTAGCAATGAGGTTACTTAGTGTAACCAGATAAGATACTTTGTATAGGAGGGGACATATAACTAAGACTATGAACGCATGTTGGTTAGGTCACCAACAGTTAACGATTATGATTTAAGGTAAGATAAAAGATGTATAACTTTTATCTTACACCTGTTTGGAAACAGGAATATGACATATTATCATGCTTCGATGGAATGCTAGACCAAGAGCGTAGGACGAGAGGTAAGTACAAACCTCACCTACAGTATGGGAAATAGTAAAGCTATTTTCAAATATATGACTTGATTACATATTATGCTATGCAATGCCATGTTATGTTATGCAATGCCATGTTATACTATGTCATGCTATGTTATGATGTTAAGTTATGCGATGTCATGTCACGTTATGCTATGTTATATCAAGTTATGCCATGCCTAGTCTCATGTGCATCATGATTATTAAGATCACACGTAAAGATTCTTAGTCTTGAAAAAAAATAATAACAAGACTAAGACTAAACCAAGTCAAGTAAGGTGTCGTACCAACCTCCTGTTGATGCAGGAGGATCATGTATGTTACAAGTTCAAGTTTATGATTATCAACCTCTCGTTGATGCGTGAGGGTAAAGTGATAATCAACCTTCCGTTGATGCGTGAAGGGTTATGTTCATGTTTTCCAGAATTGTTAAGGGCCTTGCAAACCCTGACGTTCTAAGGCTTGCGCGCTTTTGGTACGTACACTAAGGGCCCACATGTTAAGCAAGATAATAAGTTCAAGTGCATAAAAGATTCATAATTGGACATAATTGGTTCATGCATAAGTTGTGCAATATTTCTTGTGTTTTGTGAGATTATGTTTGTACTTGCTGGGCGAAAGCTCATCAGTATATTCCATACTGTAGGTAGATGCCTGCAGCTTTACTTGGTGGGCTATGGAGACGATGAAGCAAGTGAAGGGCAGTATGGGATACCACTACGCAAGATTTTCCGCAAATTGTTTAAATTATCAAGTTGTATATATATGTTTTAAAGAATATGTACAATGTTGTTTATGCAATGTTTTTAAGTTGTGATTTTAAAATAAAGTTTTAAAGTTTAAAGAAAGAAAAAAAAAATTTCTGAAATTTTCTGTAAGGTTAAGTATCTAAGTATAAGGTTTAAGTAAAGCAAGTATGGTAACGGCCCACGTTTACGTAGTACGCCCCTGCGTGGACGGGTCGGGGCGTTACATTAGATTTGATAAATATAATTTTTTTTTAATTATTCTTTGATAAATTCAAATCTTTGTTTTGTTATTATGTTGAGTTCATGCCATTTTAACAACCCTACCACGTCAAAGAAATATATTTAAAGGGTATGATGTATGAGCAACTTCAGCTTGGTGTCGTTTGCAACTTAGTATATTCAGCTTGGTGTCATTTTGTTACAGCCACTAGACTTTATTTTGTCATGGGCTTAATGTTATTGGTTTTTTTTTTTTTTTTTTTGGTAAACATGATCTTGTCGTTTTATTTGTTTACATGTTGCGTTTTACGATAGCTTTAGCCAGCTCTTAAAGGGTGGAAAGTCCCTCTTGTTGGTAGATTTTTGGAATTTGCTCAGTATTGAATTAGAAATTGCAGAGTGTTCTCTCTTTGTTCCTCCCTTTTGGGTGCTATTTAGGTGGAATTGGAGTCCCAACTCCGTCCTCCATCGGAGTTAGGCTCGTAAAATTTATCTTCTATGGACTTCCTACATCAAGGTTGACATTGTCAATCTTTTCATCCACATTGTTTTCTGTTGTTTAACTTTGTCCTTGAACAAGAATATCCAAAATGGGAGATCAACTTATTAAGTTCCGATACCACAATTTTTTCTATCCTATGACACATGGTGTGCAACAAAATTATACGTTGCTCAGAAAGAAAATCCAAATTAAATGGTTCCCAATTTTCACAAATTTCAATCTACAAGGCGATCTTCAACATCGTAAATGGCTAAAGAAAATACTACTGCTCACTGCTTAATACATCAAATATATATATATATATATGTGTGTGTGGTGAAAATACAGCAAAGATATTGGGTGCAAGAGAGTGGAGCTAGGGCTTGCACCACAAAAGATTACAATATTTTAGAAACGAATTACGTTATAATAGAGTTAACTGTCGAATTATTATTAGGTTATGCGTGTAATTGATTAAATTTAACTTTGAAGTCATTGCAAAGAGAATTGCTCAACGTGACAATTTAACAAGATAGTTGAAGTGATATCAACACAAGTCTTGTGAATTTCTTTCCTTTCCTTTCCCTTTTTTTTTTTTTTTCACTTTAACCTTGCAAAATTATATGTCAAAAAAAAAAAATTTCCCCTTGTTCATTTCTTGAAAAGTAAGTAACTAAGTACCCAAACAGGGGATGGAGAAAACCTATCCTTCCTCGCCAACTTTAAACAGGTAAAATATTAGTCATAAATTATTAGTCATTTTGATTGATAACATCAAAATGATGAGGCTGAGGATAAACATCCTTATGTCACGTTTTCAAGTAGCGTAGGTATTAACAGACCAAAAAAGAGGTAGCTAAAGTATTTGGCATATGACGATATAATTTAGCTATTAAGTAGTTAACATGCACTTTTTTTTTTTTCCTCTCCAGTTTATAGTATTTAGGATTTTTTTTTTTTTTTCAATATCAACTAGTTTCATGTCAAGAATGATCGTATTTCTGCACTAAATAAGAGTAATTGATCTAAATAGTCCTTAAATTCTTCAGAAGGTGATGATTTAGTCCCTATTTTATTATTTTTGGCCTAGATGACCATGAACTCCTATTTTCTTAGTCATTTTAGTCCTTTCTATCTGAGAATTACATTTTATACTTTTTGAAGGAAAATATCTATAAAAAGATGAAAATACATTTATTCATATCAATTAAAAAATAAATAAAAACAATGGATGTAAACCCCCCCCCCCCCTCTCTAATCCCTTCCCTCTTCTCCCATAGGTCTGACGTCGAACCCCCCAGACCCAACACCGAACGCCAAAGGTCGTCTCTCTCTCTCTCTCGCTCTCCCCTCCCCTCCCTCCCCTAACAGATCCGAAGCCAGACACCCCCCGCGTGACAAACCCAGGTCTCCTCGCATCCCCATATGTTTGGTCCAGATCCCCCATTCCCATCCCCCGGCCCACCCCCCTCCCCCCCGCCCAACGTGACGAACTACGAACCTAGGGCCCCTAACGAAGATTCGTGCCAGATCCCCCCCCCCCCCCCCGACGTGATGAACAACAAACCTAGGCCCCCCACGCCCCCAGACGAAGAGTGGTCTCTGGTGTGGCGGCCCCAGAACCGCTAGCTCCGTCTCTGGTGTGCCGCCGCCAAATCCTTGAATGCATTCGGGAAAGAGACAGAGAGAAGAAATTTGGTTTTTTATTATTTTTGTTTTTGAGTTTTTAAATTTTTGTTAAATTAGATTTATTATTAAATTACTAAAATATCCTCATAGGTTAGATCACATGCATTGTACATGAAGCATTCCGTTAGAAATTTAACGGACTTGGATAAAAAGGATTAAAATGGCCAAGAAAATTGTAGTTCAGGATTGTCTCGACAAAAAAATGATAATAGTAAAACATGGACCAAATAGTTATATTTTAAAGAATTCAGAGATTATTTGGGTCAATTACTTGCTAAATAATGAATAATAATGTGTGTATATATAAAGTTTATATGGACACTTGGCACGTTTGGTTGTTGTCAGTCACTTAATATGATGGTATAACCGGCTATCAAAGGTTGAGTGGGACTTTCTTAATGGGTTATTGGTAAATGGGGTTGAAGATCATGTGCGTAAAAGTCAATAGGAAAGGGAGATTGTGAAGAAATGGTTGATGAAGTGGGTGACATATTATGGAATCTTTAATATTTGGAGTGTTGCATTGATTAATTAAGCTTTTCAAGTGGCAATATATTGGCGAGTTTTACAACAAAAAAAAAAAAAAAAGGGAAAGCACTTGAAAATAAATATAAAAAATAAAAAATAAAAATACACACACAGAGTGAAACAAGTTGCAGTGAAAAGTACTCCGCAACATGGAAGGAGTAGTTAGTTCATAAGAACATCAAGAAACAGAAATCAAGATGGCTACAAGAACGAAAAAGGAAAGATTCCAACTTTTAGTAACACCTACACACATCAATACAATAATACAAGTAGAAAGCAGCTAGAGAGTGTAATACTTATGAAGCTCATGTGTATCGAGCCGACGTGAGTTGCCAAGTCATCATTAAATTGCTAACTTCGCGAGAGGTCAGAGGCATGTTTTTGAATTGTGGGTAGTAAGAGAGGCATTAGCGGAAGAATTTGGAAGCTATTGAGTAAGTTTTTGCAGCTTAAAGTTCCGTAAATCTTTATTAGGGTATAAAATGATCCTTTATATTAATAAACGTTAAAAATTTAGTAAAAAAAATGTCATACGAATCACATGTATAAGGGCAATTATGATTTTTTTTTTACATAATTTAATTTATTTATGCTATACATATTATCTATCTATCTAATTCTTAACTTTTGTCAGCAAGAGCTTTTAACTACAAAAAGATTGTAACCAAATCATAACTTCCTAAAAAAAATTAATAACCAAATGAACAATTTACTTTTTTCTTTTTTGGCACATCTTAATCTTATCACGCACAAAAGTCGAAGACTCCCAAGTCGTTGACGGGAAATCTTGAACCTTCGCAACATATGACAACGAAAGATTACTATATCCTCAAGGAATGGAAATCTAGGAAAAATAGACTTTGAGCAAGTCATCTCCGATGCTACACTAAATTAGAGATAATTCTTTCAACCCGTAACAGGAAGTCAAATTGATGCTACAAGGTAGTTTCGGTACATAACATATGAACTCGGAGCGTTTAAGATTCGGTGCATCACTGACAATTCTCTCAATTTCACGTACATGTCCAGGAGCCCCAACAACAAGCACCTCAAGTTTGTCAAGTTTCGGAATCTTAAGAGTTTCTAGTCCGCTAAAACTCTAAAAACTAATATCCTTATTGTTGGGACAGTTACGAATAATATCCCGAATAAATGTTTTCACATAGGTAAACCTTAACATCATTATCAAGAGCTAATGACATCCGTCCGTCGATAATCGCCAACAAGTTGATATCAATACAAGACATAGTGAGCTTCAATCTCCTCATTTGCAACTTCTTCTTAATGAATTTCTTGAGGGACTTGCTCCCTAAACTCTAGGTAAAACGGGGACATTGTTTAATATAGTAACGTTTTATATATTCAAATATAGGGAAAGAATCTCAAATAGAACTCCACTGCTTCGACAATACACTAGTTCTCACAGCTTACTTTCTTGGGTGCAAGATAAACGGAGGCAATTAAGGGGTGATTTTTTTTTAACATAAATAAATTAAGGGGTAATTTTAATCTAATTGTTTATAAGCATATGTTACAATCACCGCATGCCACTATCAATAATAAGGATCTCACAAGCATTAGTTGTCTCATAGATAAGTTGGCTTTAACAAGTTGATATACTTCTCGCTAAATGTTTGGATTTGAATCATCTCATCACGTTGGTCAGATGTGTGGGTTATTCACTTTATGCGGGATCAATATATTATGTGAGGAACCATCCACTCTTGACTTATCTAGACATGTCAATCTCTATCCTTATTCTTAGGATGTTCATATTTTTAATAGGTTTCAATTGAAATTAGTGGATAAAGATTTTATTTTTAATTTTAATTTAAGATAGTAGATTCAAATTACACATCTTTAAGTAGTGTATGTGATATTACCGTAAAATTATGCGTGTAACATTAAAGTTTTAATATAGTAACAATTAAATGTAAAAATTAAAATAGAAAACCAATAAAATTAATAAAAGATAAAATTTTTCTTTTATATGGATATTTTTAAACATAAACAATAATAGATTCAATTATTAAAATCTAATCTAACGAATTAATAAACTTGTAGTTTTATTAATATGATAAAACGACATGTCATATAGTAAAAATATTTTATTTAATGGATCGTAAAGTTATTGTTTAATAGGATATCTAAATGCTTGTTTGGTGAGTTAGTTTAACTCAAACTAAACTGCATTTTTTCATCTTAGCTTTTGTCTTTTTCTGAAAAATCAACAAAAATTATAACTAATTTTTAAAAATCAACCAACTCAAATTTAAAATTTTCAATTCAAACCGTTCCACCAAACGGAACATAAATATTTTATTAAAAGCACTTCGTCAATGGGTAATATTCGTCAAAAAAGGTCCCAGAGATACTTCTAAACCTCTTCAAGGGAAGGCTAAGGCAAAAAGAATTGCAGATATCATTACCTAACAGGGCATGAAGCTAAACAAAATCTAAATCATAACTTGTTTAACAATCCTCAAATAGAATTCTTAATCCGAATCCTAAAAATAAACAATAAAGAGTCCCAATCAAACTCAAACTGAACATTAAATACAATGATTAAATAAAATAGGAATCTTAATTAAACTCTTATTTCCTAATATATGTATAAAAAAAATTAAATAGAAATAGTAATTAAACTCGAATTTCCTAATATCTTCTCCTCCACCAGATAAGAAAAAATTTATATATTTGCTTGGATTTCTAGATTTTGGAACAGAGAGATGTGTGAATGACATTGCTTTGCTTTGCTTTGCTAGGAACGGACGGTAAAATAGATGAGAAGGAGATGGATAGAATCTCCAACTCACATGACTTTATCTTGCATGAAATATTGTCTTTTCTCCCTAGAAAAGATGCTGCTATAACCTGTGTATTGTCGAAACGATGGAATTTTATTTGGGATTTCCTTTCCAATATTTGAGTTCGGGCAATCCATTTATGTAAAATGTAGTCGCAGTTCGAGGCCCGAGTATATGGAGAAAGTTGGAAAATTCATGGTTGAGGGATGGATGTTATTAGCTCTCAATAATGGTGTTTGGGAGATATCTCTTGGTTGCTACTGAGTTGAAAGGATTTACTCAAAATTACTATACTTTTCCTCAAACATTATTTGCAAAATCAGTAACGGGTCGTTCCACCTTTCATCGCCTCCAGAAACTATCACTGCAGTGGGTTTTTATCAGTAACGATGTTGTCCAAGATATTATCCGTCATTTGTACTTCAACAATTTTCTGGACCGAAATCTCTTCAGATTTCCAAACTTGACAAGCTTGAGTCAGATAGTATTTTGTATCCTGCAGATGAAGATGAACTTGGCAGTATTAGTATCGATGCACCAAACCTTAAATACTTTAGTTTTGGTTCTTATACTCTACCAAAATTGCCTTGTAAAATCAATTTGACTTCCTGTCACGATCTAAAAGATCTACATTCTATCTTTCTAGATTTATCTTTCTTGAGAATCTAGAAATTAGTGGCACCCCCATGCTGCGAAGCGTTAGAATTTCTGCTCAGCAGCTCAAGAGTCTTTGCCTTCGTAAATGTGACAACATTGATGATTCAGATTGATGCACCAAGTATATCATTATTCAAATTTAAAACTTGTATTGTTCCTGATTTAGTTTTGGAGAATGTGACATGTCCAATGGAAGTTGAATATGGCAATTCCACCGCAGATCAAAATTGACCATTTAAAGATAACTTCGTCTGGAATCGAAGAATCAGTGGATTGTGCAGCCCTTATAGAAGGTCTACTTTGGGTTTCTAGTTTAGATCTCACCACAGTATTTTATTTATTATCTGTTTATTTTTTTGTATATAGTTTTCTAATCATGTAATGGACAAAAATCATATTACCGTGCCACATACCCACCCCCCCCCCCCCCCCCCCGCAAAAAAAAAAAAAAGAAAACCAAAAAAACAAAAAACAAAATCAATAAGGTTGTGACATTATATGACGTCGTACAACTTTTCATTAATTCTTTCTTGCCGTTAAACTTCCTTGAACTAAGCTTCTAAAAATAACGAGGGAAAAAAAATCTCAGTTGTTAAGACTTTTTGTTGAAATCACACTCTGGCATGGAAGTACAAAGATCAGCGAAACTGATTAAACATCTAGATGGCATAATCCCGAGTAACAAAGTCGACATATTTGCATTATAATTGAGTACGAAATTTGCACAAATTAGAGACAGTTTATTCAAATATAAAGACATTAAAATAAGCTTTGGCAAAACAGAAAATCAACGACTTATAATTTTTATTAGGGGATCATTAAATTAATGTCGATATATGTGTTATAAAGGGATTGGGGCGTGTAGTAAGAAAAGCTTAATATGATATTCGGTAAAATTATCGAGCAATATTAAATACTTTCTTCTGAAAATCCCAGTGAAAGTAGTAGTATGCAAAAGCTTTCAATCATATTAATACCTTGTTGATGACTAAATTATAGAAAGTTACCATATTTTCATCGGCAGAAACCAAAAACTAATCATATATATTATATATTGTACATTCTCAACTTTGCCGGACCAAGCAATTGAATATGGAAATTGCGTGCACTGAAGGGATCGTTGTAGTGGTGAGTTGTATATTGAGTGCATGTGTCAGCCAACCTAACGGCGGAACCAGATTGTTGCGAACCTATCATGCGGTCAGAAGACTGACTTGATTGGGTGTTGTCTGCTCTTTCTCGTTCTGGTTTGTTGTACTTTTTCTTACAAGTTTCCCTGTTATGCCCAAGTTCATTGCAAATGCCGCATCTTTTTCGTTTACCGGTTGCTTGTCTTGCATCCTTCGTATTCTTCGATTGAGTGTCATCTTTCTCTTTTCCTTTTGTTTTGTTGTTGACGGCAGGGTCTCTAACATTGTCATGTCTTGCAGCAACTTCCTCATCAAAACCTAGCAGTGCCATAGTATTTGATCCCTGTCTCTGATCGAAAAGAGCCTTAAACTTCTCTGTTAACCTTCTGATTTCTTGTTGTGCTTCTGCAAAGGTGTCTGCAAACTTGCAAGCATGGTAGGAGAGGGAATTGTAATCCGATGTCAGAGCCCCTAGTCTCGTTGTGACTTCGTTAACATTGGGCAGAAGTAGTGTTGACCGTGAAACGTTTAGATCAAAGACCATCTTTGCATCCTGTCGCCACCTTGATTTCATCAAAGAGTCCGGAATGTGTAGAATACTCAAGTGTTTCATAACTGCAAAAATATGACAACAGGGGATACCATCGGTTTCAAAAAGAAAGCAGGTACACCACAGGTGATTTTGAGCAGCCGAGAATCTAACTTGGTCGCGTACCTCTCCAAACCCAAACTTCGACAATTTAAATATCTTGCAATCATTAATGCTATCACAAGAGGTAACAGAGTATGCATTCTGGCAACATATTTCTTTTGCTACAAGGTTGTAGATTGCCCTTGTCAACTTGGAAGCGACCTGGCGGTTGTAGGGGTTGAGAGGGTCTGACTCTGGAATTTGTGGTGAGGTGTGCCTGCTGGTGAAATCATCATGCATCTCAGTGTCTTATATTCTGGATTCCCGCATCTATCTGGCAAACAAAGTCCCGCATCAGGTGCTTACTTTCTAGAAAGGGCCTCATATATGAACTCATGGACCCGCACAGTTGAGAGGTACGCATGCCTCCAAAGAAATGACCCCGCAAGAAGGTTTCCGCCCAACTCCGTTTCTTTGCATACAATGTCCTTGCCCAGTCATTATCTTCTAGATTGAAATCTTGTATTAGTTTTCTCCACATTTCTTCGAACTCAGGCTCACTGTGGTAGTTGTACACCAATTTGCTCAACTGAATTTTAAATTCTCCATCAGGGACATTGTTTCCTGCATCGGTCTCCAAATGACATGCACAAAGGCGATGAATTGAGTTTGGCAAAACCTGTGATACTGCACTTCTCATGGCATCATCTCCGTTAATGAGGACGACTTGTGGATGCTTATTGTACATGCAAACCAAGAACTGTTCCAATACCCATGTGAAAGTTGATTTTGTTTCATCTGATAGAAGGGCAACTGCAAATACAGTAGTTTTGGAGTGATGATTCGTCCCAGCCATTATCAAAAGTGGCTTGTTGTACACATTTGATCTGTACATTGTATCAAATGCAAGAACATCTCCAAACATTGCATAGTCACGGCGAGATATCCCATCTGACCAGAAAATCGTGTCTAATCTGTCCTCATCGTCAACATTAAATCGACAAAAGAAATTTTCATCCCTAATGGCAAGACACGTTAGATACCCCAGAGCACCCTCACAGTCCGTTTCTACTTCCCCCGCTCTACCGTTAGCACCAAACTTCTTGTGCTGCATTTTCCTCTGAAACCATAACCTTTCCCGTCCCCCACTTTGCTGTGCAATGTTTTCCAGGACGCTACATGTTCTTATTCCGACCCCCCCGTCCGCTTCATCTTGAGTAAGTGACTCAGGAACTTGCTGGTTCGTGCTCGCAACAGGGACTAGCTGGTTCGTGCTCACAAGAGGGACTTGCTGTTTCGACCGAAGAAACTGAATCTCCGAGAGCGAGGCCAACTCGTGATTGTGATCAGGATTGAAGGAAGTTGCAGTCCACATGTTTGTCTGTCTATCAAGGGTAACCTTAAAATCGGCCTTGCACCCGGTCCTAGTAATGGCCTTAGCTTCTTTTTTCCGGTTACGCAAATGCAGCCACTTTTCCTTTCGGAATCCTTCTCTCGAGCACACCCAGTACCTCTGCCACTCGGTCCTGTCCTTATCACGCCGGACATTCTCTTTCCGGACGGTGAACCCCTTCCATTTAGCATAGGTGTAGTAGAATTCATGCCAGTGATTGACGGACTCAAGTTCCTTTCCGACCACGTCGTCCGCCACGATCTCATGGGGCGGCTTATCTATGTCTAGAAGCTCCATAATTTTCGACCAATCCAAAAGTTCAGTCCTTTCCTGGTCATCAGCTTGTGGCTGGGAATCTGCCTCCATCCTATGTTCCTTTTGTTGGCAAAACAACGTCAAAATTCGGATCAAGTGTTTGTGTTTGATTATCTAGTTGCAGTCCTACGTTGTAAAGGAAATTGTTGGAAAACACAAAATAATATATATATATATATATGTACATACATACATACATATATATATAAGGTCTGAGCAGAGATGAACAATAACAATGTATGGGAAATTTTCTTCCGATCAACAAAAAATACATAAAAAGATTAATTTTTTATGAACGGCGTGAAAAGAATACCTGGAAATTTCGCCAAGGAATCGGAAGTAGTCAACCACCAGGGCTCCGGTTGGACTCCGGGACTGAAATGCGCAACTGAGACGAACTTCGAAATTCTATGTGAGGACTACGGAACGACGTCGTTTGAACAGTCCCTCATTGAATAAAACTGTTTTGTGTGTCCCCGGGTCGGGTCAAATCACACTTTGTAGCGGGTCGAGTCGGTCAATCGGGTCGTGAGGTCGGGGTTTTTATGCTGCCCTAGTGGGGGTGGTGTTTGGCTGATTGAATAACCGTATGTTCGACAGGATACGAGGAAAGGAAAGTGAGAAGAGCAGCAAGTCGCAAACATGACGGGTAAAATCTTATTACGATTTTGTAATTTGATCTTGATTGATTTGGATCTTCAAAGCATGTCGCTTTTGTGCTAAAATTCTGTTAGTGTGTTAATTAAGTAGAAAAAAATGGTGGAAATAGGTTCGGCTTGTTTACTGCGCTGCTGATTGCTGTTATGGCGATGGCAATTGTGCAGATTTCTGATTCATAATGCGACTGAATTATATTGATGTTGTAACACTTGTTGACTGTGATATTGAACTTAGCCACGAATTTTATTTTATTTTATTTTATTTTTTCAAATTGCAATTCAAGTTCACTACTCTGTCATCGGAATGGTGGAATAATGTAGTATTTATCTGTTTGGAAAACTGTATGCAGACTATGCACAGGAGCAGGAGATGGAAATTGAAGCGTTGGAAGCCATTCTTATGGATGATTTCAAAGGTATAATATATAGTCATATTAGCATGCTCGGGAGATTTTAAGCTGTTGTTATGGTCTTTCTTTTCATTTACTACATGCAATCAACTACTTTTTTTTTTTTTTTCGGTTTTTCATATCAGAAATTCACTCAGGAGAGAGTGGGTTGAATACTTCCAACAGGTGCTTTCAGATCATAGTGTCCCCACAGGTATATGATATATCTATATTTATGTATCTATGTATCTTGTGTATGTATGCATGTATGTATATTTTAATGCCCATGCTAAGCTTGAGGGGAAAAAAGGTGTTGAATTTCACTAATGCAGAAAATTTTACAGTTGGGCATAAGTTAGAAATTTCTATGGGGTTTTAACTTTTCAATTTCTATGGGGTTTTAACTTTTCACTATCATCTTAGAATGCCTCCTATTTGTTTCCCGTTTACAATATGGCTTAAAGTGACTGAAACTGTCTTTAAATGCATCTTTCTGCTCTATGCTCGGCAGGACGATGAAGTTGATTTTGATTCAACTCCAGGTTAGTTACACTATGGACTTAAGTTTTAGGGATTGTCTTATGTGTTTTAGTTTTGAATCTTTAGACTTACTTTAAACTTAACATTTTTTAAAACATCTGTTGCAGTTCAGTTGGGTTTGATTTTCTCACACACAGAAAAATATCCGGATGAACCTCCGCTTTTAAATGTTAGAAGGTAAGCTGTTCAGTGTTCACGTCAAGTCATCTCAAGTTACTCAAAGTAGCGTAACTGGAATAATAATCTTTGTACTCAAGTAAAATATCTTAAGGAAAAGTTTTTAACTAGTTTTCGATGCGAATTATAGATGTGGGGTAACAATATTGCTGTGGTCCTCATAACTCCAAATTGCTATGTCATGCTGCTGATAACTCTCTTCCAACAATACCTCGCTCTCTGTTTTTTGTTTGTTTTGAATAATCACTGACGAGAACTTAATTTTGGTTTTCCCAATGATGGGTATTTTTCCCCGTTTGCTGTCTTCAGTTTACGAGGAATACACACAGAAGATCTTAGATTACTGAAAGAGAAGCTTCAACAAGAGGTATCTTTTGTCCATTTCCTAGCTCGTCTTGCATTTTGAATTATACAGTACGTCTTTCTTGTCCAGAACATGCTAGTAAGATTGAGAGTGACGGTCCTTAGTAGCATAAGTGTAGGCTCTTGTGACATTATGTTAATTTAATTGAAGTAATCTGATGAAACTTAGACAACTTATAATTGCATTTAGGTGATTGGTATGATGTGAAGTTGTTGAAATAATATGCTGATTCTAGTTCTATTCTACTCTTTACAGGCATCTGAAAATCTTGGTATGGCTATGATCTACACACTAGTTACATCAGCTAAGGAATGGCTTTCAGAACGATTTGGTCAGGACAGTAACATCGAGAATGCTGAAGCAGCAGAAGCAGAAAAAGAAGATGTATGGTTCTTTATCAACCATCTTTATCTCACTTATTGTGGTTGCTATGTATTATTAAAATTTCTGTATTTGATTTTTAAAATGTAAAACAAAAGGGGGGAGACTATGAAAGTTCCATTAAACTCTAGCACATGTTTGCAAGCTTTGGGGAAGCTATATCCATTCTTTACTAGAACTTCTTTTAGAAAGTTTAAAGCTTTTCAAAGAAAATTATCCCCTCCTAAAAGCAACTTTCAGGCTTTAAGAACCAAAAGCTGCTGTCTAAAAGCCATGTTAAGAGGACAACGAGTTACGTGTGGTCTGCATGTTTCCATGGGAATAGAACTGAACATGGTTGTAGATATTACTATGATTGTCGCTAACAGGAATCTGTCACTTCCCTTTTATGTTTTCAGATAGTTGTACCACATGGAGAACCAGTGACTGTTGAAACATTCCTGGCTTGGAGAGAGAGATTTGAAGTGGAGTTGGCGCTTGAACGTGCCAAGTAAGTCATTTTGTCTTACAATTTCTCTCTAATGTCATGCTTTCAACGAAAGCATGCGTCGATAGTGAAATGGTAGTGCATGCATCAGATTTGAAAGATGGTTTGATTCTTTATTATGATATAGGATTATTGATTTATCTCAACCATACAACATATGAAGTCATCTTGAGGCACATCCAGTATTCAATAGTCAAATCCATTTAAAACAACTTTTTTCACGGATGATAACTTCCTTTTTTTTTTTTTTTTTTTTTTCCCCTTAGAAAAACTTGTCTTACATTGCATAACCCATCTGGCATTCTAAAAACGAAATATCTTCCTTATGCATTCAATAGTAGGGGTAACATCACATGATAAATTGATTACACGGCGTCTTTGGCTGGCTGGAAATGTGGGAGAGCTAGTTAGACTTGCACTATTGGTATCAAATCTAAGGCTTTTGGAAATCAGTGCTGTTCAAGAAAAATAGATTACTGATATAGTTTTGCTTTCAGCCTTCCATTATCGTCAGATATGCTCTGATTTTCAGGTTGATGCCCGAGTCTGCACTAACAGCACCTAAGGATAAGAAGCTCACAGGCAGACAGTGGTTTGAAAGTGGAAGAGCTTCTGCGGTAATTCTTTTTTCCGTTTTACTTCGTACCTCCCTCAAACATAGAGAAATATTGCAGAAAATACTAGTACTTAATAAGGAATTGGTAGTTAATCTCCAATCTTGAAGTTTAGATGGTACGAAGAAAATAATTTTAACCTCAATTTGAAACATAATTCTGTCCAACACGCTCTCTTTTGAAATGTAAAAATGAGAAAAATAACTTTTTGTGAGGAATGAGCAATAATATACAGCCTATCTCTTTGTTCTGCAGAGAGGTGCAGCCACAGTCAATGAAGGATCTGATGAAGAGGACGAGGAAGATATCGACTTCGATGATGATGATTTCGAAGGTGAGACTCTCAGGCCTGGCACACGAGTTCATTTTAATTGTTACAAAAACTATCATAAACACATCAATTAGCTTCTTAAATGTGGATATGATTGGTGAGCATGCTCATTCGAAAATAAACTATGATGACACAATCTCATTTCTTCGGCGTGATTGCAGATGACGAAGAAGATATGCTCGAGCACTATTTGGCTGAGAAATCAGATTCATCCTCGCATTCTTCAAAGAGAGCCAACTAATCGAACATTCCTCGAGCATTGATTGGCCTTAAAAACTTGCACTCCCCCTTTCTTGACGTCATCTTTGCATGTACTTAGTGTGATAAACATGTCTTTTAGGTTAAAGATGTAATTACCAAGGGGTGATAAAAAGATCGTGCTGTAATTTAGAAACTTTGTTCATCAATTTAAGTATTAATTTTGCAAGAGACATACAATTGAAAGCACACACACACCAAAAAAAAAAAAAAAAAAAAAAAGAAGAAGAAGAAGAAGAATTTTTGTCACCAGACATGCTATATCCAACTGCCTTGCCTTATTTATCTTACTCTTTACGTTTTAAAGACAAGTCTTAGTTCAGGTATACGGTCAAAATGATCATATCCCGTAACAGCTGAAGTAGAGTTTCTACACTGCATTACAATAAATGGTTAAATTTTATTTCCAGTCTTACTTCTAAATAGTCGAAAATAGTCGACAAGAGTGCAATTAGCACATTTGCATCTAAATTGGTGCAATACAGAACACTTCCCGACCATGAATATTTTGAGGCTCTTCTGCCACCATTATAAAGACTACCAGAGTCTATAATCACTGCACAGTTTTCCTAAATTATGCGTTTATTTCAATTTCCGCTCTGCAAACTGCCCTTTTCCATGCACAACCTATTAAGATGCACATATGTTACAATGGAAGCTCCTATAACTTCAATGTTACATTGGATGAGCGTAGTCGCATGGATCTCCAATCCATACCGAAAATATTCAGTAATGATCTGAAGCTTTGTTACCAGCATACATTTATCTCTCAGGTAGGAGGAACCATCTTGTGAAGTGCATTTAAGTAGTTTTGCAACATCTGCTATACACATCCTTGATCAGTCATGGCTTGTGCAACGGTCAAGAAAGCAGAGATGACAGCTCCGTGTGCCAAAGCCCTGTCAAGCAAGCAAGCAAGAAAATCTGAGTGGAAAAGGAGAATTGGTCCTTTTGGGATAGAGGAGTATAATGTGAGTACATCTACCCATGTTTCCAGCATCTCATGTAGTGTATTATTAGTTCGCAATTTGCATAATCATGCCCTTTTTTTTTTTAATAAGGTTGTTGGGGGCAGAAGAATGCAGACCAAAAAGGCAAACAGACACATATTGATGGAACAAATGAGGGGCAAAAGTACTTACTCGGGGCTCTCTTTCTGATAACCAAAATCAGTCGCGGCTTTGAGAGCTCTCTGGTAAGTCTGCTTCATTGCTTCCTGGAAGTTGGGATGTGAATTGAGAAAGAAATCATCAAAAAAAAAAAAAAACCAGCCCCAGTTCCAATTTATCAGAAATAAGCAACGAAGAATTTCAGTTTTTTAAAAGTTAGTTGAAAATCCCATAATAAATTGTATTAGTCACCTGCAACTTAGATTCAAAGTCCTCCGGTGACCAGTTCATTGAGTTACACTCGTGGTTTAACTCGAGTTCTCCAGCAACGACCTGCAGTCAAGTACATAACATTTAGCTTAGCACATAACTCAGAGACAGCAGGTATAAACAAGAGTCATATAGATGAAGATGAGCATCAATACAATTCAACTATCTAGGCTGATCCAACCACCATCAACTTAATCACAGAGTAACAGAGTTTTACTATAACAGCCCAAATGTACAAATACAATGTTTCACATGTTCTGTCCATTATTTGATGCATCTTGTAGATCCATATGGAAACTTTCTTTCCCTTTTCTTTTGGCTCGTAACATAGAACTAACTCAATTGTTGTCGAATTTCATTACAATTTCTGGCTAATCAACTTGATTTATATGGAATCAGACTTAATATCAAACTTAACCAAGAACAAAAATAGCATACTTCTGATTGATAAATTAAATTTTAAAGACAAATATGCATAATGGAAATCACACCCCTCCAGCACCAGCAGCCATGGAAGGAGCAATGAGGACATTGGCTTTTCTCAGAACATCAACTGCTTCAGGAATGCAGGGCATGTTTGAACCTAGAACATTCAAAATGGATCATACTCGTAATTTACTAACAGTAACCGTGAAATAAATACCAGCACAAGTTAAAAAAGAAAAGAAGAAAAAAAAAAAAACACACACACACACACACACACAATGCACGTTTATTGAAAACTCCTACCTTCTACTACTATGCGACAACCTGAATTAACCAAATTAATGGCATCGGATTGATCAATTTCGTTCTGTGAAGCACAAGGGAATGCAACATCACACCTCTCACTCCAAGGTTTTGCTTCATCATAATACTTGGACCGAGCATAAGTCTTTGAATAGTCTCTGCACATGCCTCGTGTTAAAATAGTGGAGCCCTATAGTTAAGAAGCAAATTTGGTATTTAGACGTTGCTAAAATGATTGTCGTAGGCACACACCTTAAACTTCTCTGTTGAGCTTTGATATCTCTCAGAAAAGATATTTTCATATAATCAAATCCGTCCTCATCCACCAGATAACCCTTTGAATCTGTGCAATAGTTTTCGTTACCAAAAGATATTTACTTTTTAAAACAGTGAATGCTTGAAATAAGTTAAAGAAAGGAACCACATTCTAAACTGTGCAGATTTTGTACTCATTAAAATGAATTTTACCGGAAAAAAAAGTTAAAAAAAAAAAAAAAACTAATCCTGCTTAAAATAGAAGAGATGTGCATCCTAGCAATCCATGTTGTAAAATAAAATTTATGTGCCAAGATCATTGATGAACTACATATGCATTTCTGTGCATCAAATCTCTTGACCCATACAGACAATACGAAATGTAAATGTGTAGACAAACATCTACAGAGTAAAAAAAAGATTATGAAGAAACTGAAGTAACCCCATATGGATCAAGTATGATTCTTGTAAAAGCATCCACTATATTCCTTTCCAGCTCACGGAGTTCTTGCAAAAAATGATTATTTACCAGATACTGTGATGGGAAGAGCACCATAAGCAATAAGCTTCTCCAAAACATGCATTGCAATTTTTCCAGAACCGCTTACGACACATCTGGGAGTGAAATTCATAGAGAAGGTCAGTGAAATGCAATTCAAAGCTCGAAAGCAATCATGAAACAGACATTTTCAAGCAACTTCTCAGTTGACCATGCATGTAACTTTTTTTTTTTTTTTTTTTTTTGCATAAATGAGCATCAAACATTGCTATATGCGTTGAAAAGCTTGAACAACCTGAACTCGCGGATCAAGCATCCATATGTCCATCTTAACACTGAGTGGTGTATTTGATGATTTATGTTCAGTGTGAGTGTGGTACAATGTTCCTAGACTATGTAATTAGCTTTTCTAGTCCTGTGAAAAAGTAACGAACCTTAATCCTTTGAGTTCCTTATTCATGTCTGCAAGTATAAGCTGCGCAAAGAATACCTGCAAGGCACAGAAACCTCATCAACTTCCAAGCTATTCAACATAAGATACAGAGAACTTATCAAATCCAGCATTAATTAGGATATCTTTCATTAAATAAAGGTTCGGTATATTGGGACTCATAGGAAGACAACACGAAAGAAACCTATATTTAATCCCATTCCCACCCTCCCCATGTTGAGATCACCAAGGAGCTCGATAACAATTACCAGCCCATATCCAGTAGCTTCAGTTCGTAGGCTAGAACCAGACCAAAATATCCTTGGCCCTGTAAAACTTCCCTGCATAAGTAAGGCATAAATATGAAAACATAAAGACAAATCACTTTGTTCTTTTCATAACGAACATACATATAGTAACTCACGTACAGACACATAAATAGATGTATACTGATATATCTACAAATTCATCGGCATGTGTGTGGAAGGACACATGAATATACCCCATCTCTATAAATTACACACACACAGATGTCAGCCAAAGCAGAACTCACACTTACAAAAGAACTTGCAGACTCCAAGAGATTGCCTAAAAAAGGGTAAATAGATACCTTCTTACAAGTATTTAGGTACCTGATAATGGCCTGCTAAACGTCTATATTGTCCAAAGAGATATCCCATTTCTCGAGTTCCAACGCCCATTTCCTCAGAAGGAAGGTCCTAGATAATACACAAAGAAATTAAATCTAAAGTGAACAATATGGTCGTAGATACAGAGATAGAGTATTCCTCAGATAACCTTGTCAGGACCCAAATAGCGATAGATCTCATTCATGAAGCTTTGGCAAAAACGCATAATCTGCCAGGGTAGAACATACTTCAGAATTACTGAGAAGGTTCTTACAAGCACACACACATTATGACTAACTAAACCACAGCCTTAACATACAACGTTGAAGATTTTACCTCATTATCACTTTTCCCTTTTGGATCAAAATCACTTCCACCAGCTGCCCCTCCTATTTTGTATGGCGATAAAGCATTCTTTAAAGTCTGTGGACAAGAAAAAACCAGCACGCTGGTGTAGCCGTCATAAAACTAAATTCATTCCCTATCTAAAAGCCTAAGACATATCAAATTTTTCAATAATCCCGTTTCATATTTTATTTAAGGGGCTGTGTATGACTATGCGTCCAAACCCAACCCCACCCCAACCAACACAACAAAACCCCACAAACCCTCTCACCTATCTTGAAAGCAGGACGAGTTCATCAACTACAAGGGTCCATGCTAGTTATTCAGATATGAAAATCAATGTGAAGGTAAGATGTGTAAGCTTAGCAAATTTTGACATTATGTTATGTTACATTGTTATCCAAAAAATAGAAGATAATTAAAAACAAAAACAAAAAAACAAAAAAGTACCTGCTCAAATCCAAGAAACTTCGCAATGCTTAAGTTCATTGATGGATGAAAGCGCATACCACCTCTACATGGACCCAAGGCCTGATTAAATTGCACCCGAAAGCCTCGGTTGACATGTGTCTCGCCTCTATCATCCACCCATGGAACTCGGAAGAGAATCATTCTCTCAGGTTCTAGCAAGCGCTCCATGATGTTGACATAACTGAAATATGTCAGAGGCACTTCATTAGAATTCTTAAACCCCAGCAGCATCAAAGAGGAAACAGAAAAGAAATATAAAAAATAAAGGAGGGAAAGAGAGAGAGAGAGAGAGAGAGAGACTACTGTTTTTTCATAATGATAAAGGGAACTTAACTGAGAATTTTTGGCAATCACCCTTTCCAGGGCATGAACTACTTCTTGCACTGATTGTATGAACTCGGGCTCATGAGGATCCCTTTTGAGTGCAGCTTCGACAATTGATCCAGCCGTTTTCGACATAAGAGCTACCGTTTAAAGAGAATTCCAAATAATTGAAAAAATTATTACATGATTAAAAGACACTGAAATCTGCATGGACTACAACCATAGTTTAAATTTATCAACCATTAACTCATTAGAAGCCTATCTGACTGCCGCATTTTGAGATGAAAAACAGCACCAAAACAGAACTTAATAGAGAAGGATCTCTGATAATCAAGCATCACAGTGGAAACTTAGAAATTTAAATGCAAGCCCCAAAAATAACAGCCTGATGCGCTAACCTTTTACATAAACAGGTTTGTCAACAATAATCTTATCCTTGGAGGCCATCTGAAGCCGAAGAGCCTCTTTGTGAAGTAAACTGTTGTTATGCTCCTCCAATGCACTCATCTGCATGTTCCGGCTGCCCTCATTTCCATAAGGGTTCCTTCTATGCTTCCTACCATACTCTCTACAAACGGAGCAAAAAATCCTTGCCGTCCCCTCTTTGACATCAACATAAGCCCATTTGTAGGTATCAGCCCATTCCTCTCTCCATCTTTTGACAACCTTCTTTTTCCTCTTTGCCGGTTGTGTTTTCGACAAATCTTGATCATCATTAGGGAGTTGAGATACCATTACCATATGCTTGCTCTCATCATGATCTTCAGCAGAAGGTTCTCGGGATGGGCCACCAATAAGAGGCGTGTTAGAAAATGAAGGATCATCATCCCCAGGTCCAATTTCTAAATCAATTTCTTCTCCAATCTCCCTAACCACCAAGTGATGTCTCTGTGCCTGCTGAATCAGGTTCATGTCATCCATCGCAGAATTCATCCCTAACCCACCGGCCGGTATCAACATTCAGCATGACAATCTTGTGCACAAGTCACAACATGAACTCTGAAATGCCTGTTAAACATCATATTATTAACTTCTGTGGCTAAACTTTCCTAATTCAAATAGTCAACACGCAATTAGCTTTCGAGAACGTGGTAAATAAACAGATACATAAATAAATACGTAAAGGTAACAATGCCATTTATTTCATTCATTCGGACCAAATTGTTTTCGAACCCAACCAAAGAAAAACTAAATGTTCATAGCATCTTTGGCCGAGTTTATCTATCGAAAGCATGAATCTTCACAATCAGCACCAAAAAGAAAGAAAGAAAGAAAGAAACATGACATCTTCACTCAAACCCAACAGTTTCCTGGCAACTAATAGCAATAGAATATACACGAGTTCAACAATCAACCACCATGTTGTAACTCTATCAACATCCACAAAACTGCAAAACCCTTAAACTTCCCAGTTATCCTGATATTATCTCTTCTATCCGTACCATTTAAGAATTTAGTCTACTTAAAAAACTCTCTGATTGACAAAAATTTCAGAATTATTGATGGGAAATAAAGACATTTCTCTCAGCCAAGTACAACAATTTGGAAAACTTCTGACAAATATTTCATGGATTTTAGCAGCCAAAATAATAGGACAAAACATGCCCAATTTCCATACAGTTAGTTTCCTCAGTGTGCCTCGGGGAATCTCCAATCCCAACCAAAACAAATATCAATTTAGAAAATCTTTCAATTACGCCAAAAAAAAAAAAAAAAAAAAAAGGAGAAAAGAGAAAAGAAAACAGACCTCAACAAAAAGAATCATTTTCATAACCACCAGCTTTTAGACAAGACTCAAATAATCAATAACCCATATCTACAGTAACAACAATTCCTCGGCTTTTGAATATAATCATGTATGGTCTTCGATTTCAGATATACCCAGAAGTTAAATTCTAATTTTGAAGCAGACCCAGAAGTTAAAATCGAGGAAGATTGCCGAGTACCGTTTGGATGGAGGAGAAAAATATGAACTTTGCACACACTAGAATTGCAGTTTCTTTCAAACTAGCTTCTTTAAAAAGCACCCGTCTTTGCTTTAAAACTTGAATTCGCTGAAAACACTTCGTAAAATTCTTGTAAACTGAGTGAGATCTTGCTCCTGAGGTGTGGATAATTTGGCCCGTTGATCAGATTCTTGAGTGAGAGACTGTGAGAGAGAAATTATAGAATAAGAAGAAGAAACTTTTTTTTTGGCTTTGAGGTGGGTGATTTCCTTGGAGTTACTGCAATTATTTTTGTGCAATAATATCTGGGTAATTCTTTTTTATTTATTTATTTTTTTCCCAAATGAGATGGGGGTTATTTATAAAATGAAAATCTTATCTCATTTACACGGCTAACCCCTTAACGTTAAATTTTTTTACAATGTGACCTCTGAACTTAATTTCTTTCCAATTTGCCTTTGTTTACAATTATAAGCAAACCGCCCCAGCTGATAACAATTTGACTTGTATATGAGTTGTTAATCAGTGCTATGAGTGGTTATTTTTAATACTCTACCAAACATATTGGAGTTTAGATATTTTAATTAAATTATATGGAAATAGATTTTTTTTACTTGATGAGATAAAATTTAAATAAAAAAGATAATTTTATCTTTCACAATATTCCCTTGTTTGGTAACTTCTATCAAACTACTAGAGGTTTCTTAAAATTATAGTTTTGACCCTTTAGTTCATAGATTTGTTTATTTTCCGATACACGTGCTGGGATATATTATTTTAACTCACTATTAATTCTTTTTTTCTTTTTTCTTTTTTCTTTTTTCTTTTTTAGGTAGAGAAATTTGTATTATGCATCATTTAGTAGAATCAGATAAGTAATTACTACTAAATTGAGTAATTACTACTAAATTATGCTAACAGAAAAGTGAGAATATTAAGAGACAAAATGGTAAAAGATAAAAAATGTTGGTTTTAAAAGAAAATTTGTACTAGATATATAGACTTGCACCACCTAATCAAAATCTTTTTTTTATTATTTATAGAATTTTTATGCTGATTTGCTTAAAAAAACAAAAACAAATAAACAAATAAAAACATTTTATCGCTCCTCTCGCATGTCATTCTTAAAAATAGAGAATTTATTAACAGATGCCTCAAAATTGCATATTTCACAAAACGACAGGATAGCTAAACCTCGTATATATCAAGAATCAAAATTAGTCAAGTGAATATCTTGAGAGCCATCAATAAGAATAACCCTAATATTAATAAAGGTGAAAATAATCCTAATCTATATCGACACCTTTCTATATTACTTTGCAAAAGAGCAAATAACACTTTCTAACATGCCATTCGTCCACCTCCTAATGTGGGCCGCGTGATGCTTCCCGCGCTCAATGACTTTTTTTTTCTCCCATTCCGCATGCTCCGCGTGTGCTCTCCAACTAGTTATGGTAAGGTGAGGATCGTGGTCGTGGTAATGAAAGGCATGCACAGAGCCAACAAGAATCCATTACTCGGAGATCCTAAAGCTAGTAAAGAAAACCATAATAAATCGTGTGCAGAACACAAGTTAAACAACCAGACACAACTTAAGCCCCTAATGGGATCCAACATTTCTGCACAAAATTACTGTAGTAACATTAATAAAACTACTAAAAACAAAATCCATAATTGGATTTTTGTAAGCGGACAAAAATATCAGCATGACTCACTCTCTAAAAATATATATAAATCACAGATGACTCCTACAAACAATCCTCTCCCCCTTCCTCACCCGCTCTTGACTCTGCCCAAGGTAGATAGACAAGTGTGAAACAGTACTCGGCAAAAATGTTAGAAAACCAAAAAAACAACACATGGTCAGGCAAAACAAAAACAAAAAGCCCGACCCGAATGTACTGCCACAAATGTAAATTCACAAAAATTTGAATATACATATTGAAGGGTATTACTATTTCTGTGGCTGAACAAGAGTAGTGCATGCACATCCATGCCGTCGATGTCGATGTCGGAACCGATCTTATACGAGACAACAGGATTCACTCTTCAATCTCTTGAATAAGAAAGTGCAAAATCTTTAATCCTTTGCTTAAGGTGCTGCAAGGAGATGAAGGATGGACAGAGTCAATTGTATGAAATACAATAACCAATCTAACAAACAAAGGTGGTACCGTCGATAAGTCGAAAACTGGGAGTCGATGAAATAAATCACCTTCAATTCTTCATGAAGCACCACAAATATTTTCTTCAGCCTCTTGTGTCTCTGCAAGTTCATTTCACAAGTAAACATAATTATCGGTCGGATAAACGAAACATAACTCCAAGCAAAAGCATCATTAGCGGAATCATTTAGGAATATTCAACAAATAGGACAAAAAAGCACAAGGGAATTCGGAATAGAGCATACCGTTCCACATTGACGATAGGATTCCTTCAGCTGCTCCAAGACGTTATTATATCTCTCCATATCCCTGTCTTTAGCATGCTCAAGGTCCCTTCCTAGTTTTTGAAACTCCTTCCTACATTCAACGAGTTTCTTGTGCTTTAAAATAAATAAAATCTGCAGAATTAAAACATCAAAGCAACAAAGCAATTCAGTTTCGTCTTATTTTTCTTTGTTAGCTTACCTGTAACTCTCTAGGATCTTGTTAAGGGAGCAGTATGAATCATACTTATCGTTATACTCCTGCACGTATTCTTTGTATCTGACAGAGAAGGGTAAGATAATGAGTTAGTTAGATGCTACACCACCATGAGTAAATCCAACAGAAACCTTATCCCAATTTTATCATGCCTACTTACTGAGAAAGATCCTTTATCGGGCCCTTGATATCTGGCTCGTCCTTTTCGTACTTAGAGTAGGAACAGCTATTTTCATCTGAGGACGAATCCCTTCTTTTTCGTTCACTGTTGTTGCCCTCTGCCAAAAGCAACTCAGTGCGTCCATCAGCTAACTCTGCCACTGTACCAGAGGAAAACCTTTTTCTGTCTTTTGCAGAGTGGAAAGCTGTTTCTCGTCTGGTATCGTGCAGCTGAGGAACAGGTGCTTTCTTATTGCTATCTCCATAGCCTTCTGGGGCATTCCCCACTCTCACTTCAGCTTCATTTTGGCGAGCACCACCATTCATCTCTGCCAAGCTGTTGGATTGAAACCCAGATTCAACATTATCTACTCTTGATTGTGGTTGAGATTGTACAACCCTCTGTTGGGACAGTGTTAAATCTTCAACACGGTCTTCATGTTTCCTCTTTTTATATGAGCCTTCCAAATTGCTGGGAGCCTTGGTGCTCGGGTCAGGGGAAGAAGACTTTCCCAAATCTAAAGTTGAATGGCCGGGTTGGTTCTCTGACAGTTTAAATGAACCTTTTCTTTCAAATTGCTTTTTAACAGGCGTTTCCTCGGGAAGGGGCTCACGAAGTTCACCCAACTCCAAGTCTGAATACTCTCTTTGGAGTTTATTGCCTTTACGATTTACAGCAGGGGATCTATCTGCACCAGCTCTGCAGTTATCCTTTGGTGAAGAACCCGGGAATGAGCCAGAAACCTGTCCACCATCCTTGAACTTTCCAACTACTTCACCATGTTTCCTGTAATGAGAATCAAAGGGAACTGAATGTTTGCCTCTCACACCACCTTCCTTGGGATTTCTCGGAACCTTTTTGTCATTAGCAAAACCATCCGCATGTTTAGCTTCTTTTTGAAATTTAGCCTTTTGCAAAGGTAAACCTTCATGAACGTGAGAGCTATTTCCAGAATATTTACGGCCACATCCCAAGCCTTCAGCATAATTATGCATTTTCTCAGATGAATCAAGAACCTTCGATGGAGCACTTTGCTCAGATGACCTCCTTCCTGATTGCTGAACATCTGCGCTAGGTTTTCCAGGAAATGATTGGTTATTTCCTTTCCGCAAGGTGAGATCACCATCACCATCCCTATCAACACCATTTGTACCTTGAATGGGGGGGTCCCTATTAGCGTCTTCAATGGGTCTGTCAGAAGGCAATCTATAAGAAATCTCCTTGATCTGGACATCCTTAACTCCAGAAACATGAGGTTGGCTTGAGGTATCTGCTTTTGACCTTTTTGCATTCTCGGATTTATCGTTTGACCATTGTCCCTCCATGCCTCTTTTGTATTTTCCTTTAGATATCCTCTCAGAACTGTCAGAGTGTTCATGCCTAGGGCCATCCCTGACAGCATCATCCACCTCATCAAACAAACCTTGTATAAAATTTTGGCACTGTTGGTGCTCATCTCGATCAGGTGAAAAGGTATTAGTTTTATCCAAAGGTTTCTCATAATCTTTGTGAGCAGCAGAAGTACCAATTGCAGCAATTTCAGTTTCCTGTTGATTACCATCGGAAATGTCTTTCTCGATCTCAACAGCATCGAATTCGTGATCATCTTGCTTCTCGTCATTGTCACCCTGCACAGGCTTGCCATCAGGACTTCCCCATTGGATAGGTGACCGTGAGAATGCTGGTTCGGATTGCAATCTATTCTTGGGTTCTTTGTCATCATCACTTGTCATAATATCCACATCCTCATCTGAACCCTCCTTGCTGTTGGAAGATGCATCACTGTCGCTATCACTACTACTCCCACTCCCGCTGCCTGCAGGGCTTCTGCTTCTACTAGGGCTTCCACTATCACTGCCACTCTCGCTGCTGTCGCTTTCACTATCACTGTCACTTCCGCTATCGCTAGAAGTCCCTACATGCCCTTCACTATTGTCAGACACCTTTTTTTCACCAAAATTAACAGGAGAATGTTGTTGGATATCAATCTTTTCAAATGCGGTGGGCTCTTCTCCAAGCTTAGAGTTCAACTGTCCCTGCTCCTCAAAATCATCAGAAGGGACTCTCTCTTTAAAGTCTGGTTCCGGAGCACTTATCTGACCACGATTGTCTTCCGCCGTGGCTGTCTGATGAAGGTTCTCTTCTGGAGAACTGTAATATTTATAACACGCATCAAAAATAAATTCAGGATCAGGGATCACTACCAATAAGTATATCAATAGAACCAAATCTGACCATTGTTTGCATGATATCAAAACAAAAATGCCGTGCAAGGACATCCATTGTTGTAGCCAGTACCAAAAGGTAAATGAAGAACATCTTTTGATCACATCTAGATGATCTGATCACTTCTAAGAGTACCATAATGGAATAAAAGTCAGAATCATGCCCCGATATTTGAGATAAAAGAGTATACGAGAGAGAGAGAGAGAGGAGAGGGAAAAAAATTAAAAAAACCCATGTACCTTTCACTTTCAGATGAACGTTTCTTGAAGCTTTCGGACTCCGCTCCCTGTTTCAACAGATATCTTCCCGGAGCTTGGAAAGTTGCAATCTGATGTCAAGATTGAATGGGAATACATAAGATTACTAGATCTTATTTTGAAATAATCACATCATAAATTTCGTTTACTTACTTTCCTCATTATGGCATCGATTTGCCTTCCAGAATTGGGAAGTGATTCTCCAACAGCTTTCTCCAAAGCCTACAAACAAGATAGAGAAAGAGAGTAAAAATTACATGCGTTCACAAAAACACCTACTTGAAAGTAGCAAAGTAACTTAAGCTCAATTCGATTTTAGTGAAAAAATCATTTCAGGTTGGATAATGTACTTTCAGCAGAATAATGCTAATACAGTTAATATCAGGTTACTATTTGTCAGCCCACCTTCATGCTCATCCCCTTTGGATTTTCCCTTAGCAAATTAATCAAAAAATTCTGCAAATCCACTGGCTTAGCTCCAACATTGCTTTTACGCCCTACTGGTTCGCGTACTATACTAGTAGCCTTAGCCGGGATTTCTTTGTCGGAACTAGCAGCAGCTTTATCTTTACCAATAACTGGATTTACAACATCTTCTGCACTTGCATAATTCTTGGAAATATTTACACTTCTTAATGGAGATGTTGGAGGCCCAGATTGCTCTGGTGGAGACGGAACCGGAGACGATGTGTGTCTGCCCTTGATAGTAGTTGTTGATGAAATTCCAGATTTATATGCAGACTTAGGGTGGCTTCCTGCTTGTAGTGCAACTCAGTATAGTCAAAAACTCAAATAACGAGGATACAATATATAAAGCAAAATAATAATAATTGTTAGTTTACCAATTCTCCCAAAAGCTTAAGCTGTTAGGAGATGGGCCAACAATAGTTTTATATATTTCAACACTCCCCCTCACGTGCAGGCCAGACAATGGGCAAACGTGCGGACAAATATTAATTTGAAAATCCAACACAAATTATAAGAAGCCCGAAACATATATAAGGCCCAACACGCAAGGATAATAAATGGGGGTTAAATAGTGCAATTACATGGATTCGAACTCAGGACCTCCTACTATGATACCATGTTAGTTTACCAATTCTCCCAAAAGCTTAAGCTGTTAGGAGGTGGGCCAACAATAGTTTTATATATTTCAGCAATAATAATAATAAAAAGCAAGAAAGGTACAAAGAAGTAATATATATATATATATGAACAAAAACATAAACAAAAACAACATAACTAGACTTTTGATGCACAAGAAATGTCTCATTGCATGTACAGTGTACTATTTTTAAAAACGCTAGTTGAAAATATACAACTAAAATCTCTAAAAAGTATCACTGACCTTGAGGTGGTTCGATTTTCCTTTTCTTGGATGGAGGCTCTTTTTTCTGTTTGAAATGCTTCCATGGATTAGCTAGAAATAAGAAAGATATCAAATAACCAGACAGATCAGTCATGTTTTTGTTGTGGCTACTTCAAGAGAAAAATAACGAAAATCTATAGATAATTAACTAACTTGCTTCAGGAAAAGAGTGCATTTTTGCCGAAGAAGCAAGACATCTTTCAGTAAAAATGAAAAGGACAAAATGGGATCCAAAGCTACTATCTATATACAGCATAAACCACATTCAAACTCCTACATGTTCACGCTCAAATCTACATAAAGATACACAAGCAAAACAAGACATTAACCTTCCCGCTCTAAATAAGCATATCCTTAATTCCCATAAACGCAGAAGTTATAAAGATGAACTCAAATATGCAATCATTTCCCAGAAAGCACTTAAACATATTCATCCTCACGACCTAAGATGCCAAGAAAGTGTGGCAACGGTAGCCGAGACGGGTAGTGCAGGTATTGTCATCTAAATTTTCTCTCGTAACTCAACAGCTTATATAACATTCTCATATGAACAATTCAAAGGGAAAATAATCAAGAGAAGACATAATTTCCTGAGTAGTCCTCAACAGGCAAAAAATACACTGAAAAAGAGAAAATCAAAAGCAGAAACTTACTCTCAACCGCAGCTAGCTGCTTTATTTGACTCTTCATAGACGGATTCCCATGCTCTAACACAATGGCTCTGTGTTCAAGACGTACAACATGTCGCATAACATTAACCAAAGAATGACAGTAAATTGTAAACTTAACAGCTAAACGAAAAATGAAAGTACATTGAATACTTACTTGCGCGATTCTTTCTGGCGTTCAGCTTCCTCTGAAAGCTTTTTCACCCGGCTTGTAGTAGATTCATCCAAGATACGCTGCACATTTAGCTTGCGCCATGCGGAACCAGATTCAACAAGCAAACCTTTACCATCTTCACCGCTTTGACATTCTTCGTACACGTCGGATAGATCGCCAATCTCTTGCGACCATCTGAATCTAAACTCCTTGCCACCAACATCAATTACCTGACGCAATATACAGATTCGAAAGTTTCAAAAAATAAACTTCAATCTAATAAAATTGTAACGGACTTGCTCAAACAAAGTTCAATGCCAACTAAAAAAGTACAAGATGTGACGGTAAATATAACAAAATGAGTGAAAAGTTCATGGCAAAAAATAAATTTCATATGAGTTTGTGAAAGTTCGTCCAAGTGATTAGCAGCAAAGCAAGAAAAACCAACCAAAAGCAATTGCAAACAATTCATGAAGAATTGAACAATGCGCAATCAAAACTCAATCAAAAAATTAAATTAAAAAAAAGGAACACAAACAAAAGACAAAATTTGCAAATAGTACCGATTAGATATCGAATTAAAACGAGAGAAAAAAAAAAACTTGCATTTCCACTGGGATTACTGGACAAGGAATCGAATTTGATACGGGCGGTGCCACCCTGGGCTTCGAGGCGGCTGATCTCGTCGACCAAATTGGGCACCAGCCGGATGATCATGGCGAACGCGAGCGGGTTATTGCTGGAGACCAAGCTGAACGTCTCTTCCATGGCCGCCGGAGCCTTTGGTCCCGACGCGCGGTTTCGCGGATTGGCGGCCGACCCGGAGCCGCCAAGGGAGAGGCGGCTGGCGCCGCCGGGGGCAGAGGGGCGATGAGGGGGCATCATAGGAAAGGAAGAGCTGAGGCGCTTGGCTCCGGCCCCTCGGCCGGCGGCGCCGCCGCCACGACCAAGCTTGGAGGAGCCTCCGTACATCGGTGAGGTTTAGGTGGAACGAGAGAAGGGGAGTGGTGGCGTTGAACGGGCGCTTCTGAGTCCCGACAGAACCCAATACAACTGTATCCCAATTTTTGTCTAAATTATATTTAGTGTCCCTAAACTTGTATAGAGTTATAATTTGTATCTAAAAATTTTAATTTTTATGATTTGCACCTAATATTTTACAAATATCACAATCTACAACCCTTTGATAACAATGAAAATTTTTTTATATAGAAATTAACAGGTGACTTGCATATAAATTTTTAGTTAAGAATATCCATGGCCTTTTTTTAATCAATATGGACCCAAAATTCTTTTTGAAACAAAGTTAATAAAAACTTTATTTTGATTCAATTTAATTAAAAAAAACATCAATTAATTTTGGTTTAAACTAGATAAAAACATCATTAAAAATCGCATATCGATTTTCTTTAAAGAAAAATTAACGATCATATCAATGAAGTGGATCGCTATAAATTTTATATTTTAAAATTGTCACGAATAAAAGTCTAAAATGCAAATGATAAGCATGTGAAGGGTACCGATGCAAAAATAAGCCTTTTTTTTTTTTTTTAAGGTGCCTTTTTAATTTTTTTGCCCTTTTATAAGTGAAGGTGCCTCTTTAATCGTTTGTCGTTTAATATATTTTTAGGGGATCGTTTAATATATAAATATCTAGGTTTTTTTATTTTTCCAAGAAGAATTTATATTTTACCACCCTTATTGAATATGATTTTACTAAAAATCGAATTCAACGTTGATTGTTTTGCAGAATGATGTGGCTTTTTTTACTTCAAATTTGGAAGTAATGGTCTTTTTCTAAAAAAATAATGGTCCTTGAATTGTTAGGAAAACTAAACTCTCAGACTATGAAGTTTCTTTTTATGCCCATGAAGTTTTATTTATGCAGATACTTGATCCACATCCAATACCAAAAACAATACCATAGCGTTTTTTTTTTTTATTTTATAATTACTTACTCTCAAGCTTAATTTAAAATGTCATCCAAAAACAAATTTAGAGAAACTTGTTTCGAAAGAAAAACAGATAAAGTAAAAATAATGTAGAACCGTCTTTAAACCCCCAAAATATATATATATATATATATATATATATTCAACAGCAAACAAGTTGAGAGACTCAAATAAATAGTAACCCGTATAGTTGTTCACCCGTAATAAAACGACGTTCTACTAGATCCGTCAGAAAAATGATAAACGACTTGTGGTTTACTTCAAAAGATGTTGTCGTTTGTACTACACTCATTTTTCTGTGTGACGTTTGTTTTGTTGGACAAAATGACATGTCGTTTAACTTGGCATATGAATCCCACACACATAGCTGTTTGTCGTCGGATGGATTTTCTTTCTTTTTTTTAAATCGTTGAATGGAAATTTGGTGCCTTTATTACTCATACATACGACATATATATAATGTTTAAAACTTTGATGCCGTTCCTCGATAATAGCACTATAACAAAATGACCATTGTTTTAAACGTTGTCATGGCACTTGGTAAATTTGTTATTTCTATTATTTATTCTAAATATTTTTAAAACCTTTTATTTATTTTAATTATTTACATAAAAATGTTATTCATTTCTTTCTCCTTATTTTTCTTCGTTGTGTTAAGAACCAGATCTTATTGTTATAAAAATTATTTTAAAAGAAAAAACGAACATTTTGGTGTCGTTTAGAAAAACTACTATTTTTAGCTTTTTGGGTGAATCAACTTTACTTGTTGCTTGAACATACGTGCTTGATTTCATTTGATCCGATTACATGCCATTTGAAAAGAAAGTTAGCAACTGATTTTTTTTTTTCTTTGGTTACTAAACGGCTTAATTATTAAAAAAAAAATATTTGTAAATATAATTTAATAATAATTTTATATTTAACTCTAACATAAAGAGTTTGAATCTCAATCTTCAAGGTTAAAATAAATAATAAAAGAAAAAGAAATTGTGCAAATGCCAAATATAGATTGCGTTTGATTTATCGATTGGAGATGAAATTTTTCAAGTTAGAAATGGTTAATTTTTTAAAAAATAGTTGTAATGTATGTTAACTTTTCGAAAAAATATAAAAATTGATATGAAAAATCACAATTTAGTTTAAATTGAGTTGAAATATCAAACGAATCAATAGCTGTGGAGGAAAAAGCGTAATTTTAATAGAAGCTCTTTGACTTCGAATCAGTTTTGTAATTAAATAATAATAATAATAATAATCAGTTTTGTAATAGGATTTAGTAAAGCATTTGTGGCGGATCTGCATTACACACAAGAGACTTCGGAGTTAGAAATAGAATAGACTTCGAAGTTAAAAATAAAATAGACTTCGGAAACCTTAGGGTTTGTTTGTTTCAACCACTCAACCAATTCAACTCAAACTTTTTTTTATCTTTTTCCAAAAAGTTTTTGTCTTTTTCCTAAAAGTTTTTTGTCTTTTCTGAAAATTCAAAAAAATTTACTATTCAAACTTAAAAATTCAACTCAAACTACTACATCAAACACCATTAATAAATCAGAATTCTTGTCTACTTTGGCTTGTACTTGGTACGTAGATTGTCCAAAATATTCTATTGAAACATTTGATAGCAATTGGAGCTAGCAATCGGCTACCAGAACCAGATACGCAAGTCATCTACGTCAAAAATAAAAAATCTTTCGATAGCTAATAAACAAATATTTTATTAGAATATTTTGGTGACCGGTGCTAGTGATCAAAGCCATTATCCAACACTGTTAGTGATTAATGTTGGTTCTGTTAACATCTAATAGAATATAAATAGTATCTAATAGTTTTTTTTTTAATCAATAGAGGAAATTAAAAACATATTAAATTGACATTTGGCCAATATTCTTGAATGGTAAAAGAATAAAAAAATATCTAAAACAGCAACAACGATGTTAAGAGGATTTCAAAGTAGGGGCATTTGCATCAATATCTATCTTTTTTTTTTTTCCTTGAAAAACATTCAAACCTGTGAGTATAATGATAATTTCATATCGGACTTCATGAGAAAGGGGGAGATATTAAATCTCATCACAAATTCAAAAAAATAAAAAAAATAAAAAAACAAAAAATGTAAATATATCGGAGCCGGGTTACAAGTCGGAGTCGGTCAACAAATATAAAGGAGAAACATGAGCTAGCTACAGAAAAGAGAATCACAATCACCTTTGTGTTTGCCCTCTCTCCAAGCCAAGCTTCTCTGCTGAACCCACCCACCCCGAAAGAAAGAGCTCTTTGCTTCTTTCCTCCTCAGCTGATTCTCTTCAACCGCCATGATTACAGGTTTAATCACCTCTCGACCTCGATTTCTCTTCCATCCATCTTTTTTTTTTTTTCCTCTTTAATTTTTTTCCCAACTTGGGATTTTGATTTTCCTTTTTTAATGTCTCTGTCTCTCGAGCAATTTTCTTCATTCATGGAACAAACTGTGAATCTTTTTTTTCGTGTTTATTTTCCACTTACCGTCGATTATCGTCTCGCCGAATGTCATGTGAAGCAATTCGAGCTCTGTTAACGGCATTTATCTTGGAGTTTAGATCTGGGTCATCGAGAACTGTAGATTTCTGGGATTGGTTTTTAGGGTTTCGAGTTTGTTGTTTCATTTTTCTTATTAACAACTTTGTGCAAACCTTTTTTTTTTTTTTTTTTTTTTTTTTTTTTTTGCAAAAGAATTTGTTCAAGTTTATATTTGTCCAGAATGTTAGAAATCATAGTAAACAAAGCATTTCAGTAGACATTGTAATCGACTTTTTGTTTGATTTCTTGTGGGAATGTAGACATTAGATTCTGGAGTAAGTATTTTGGGTTTCTAGTTTCAGCTATTGACAGTTTTCCTTGTTCTCATAGTGAGTGTAAGATGGCAAAAGGAGCTGTTTAAAGCCGTGGAAATCGACACTACTCAGTCCCCTTACGTGTTCAAATGCCAGTTGTACGATCTGACCGGGGTACCTCCCGACAGGCAGAAAATTATGGTTAAAGGTGGTTTACTGAAGGTAAAAGATGGCTACATTTGTAGTTGCTTAGTGAAATCAACTCATGTTAATCCATAATTTGCCCATTTCCGAACTCTGAACAAAACCCGTCTGCGTGCGAAATGTCTAAACAAAATTGTATTCTAATCTTTTCTTTACTTTTTCGCGCGATATAGGATGATGCAGATTGGTCAACATTAGGAGTAAAAGAGGTGATTTTGTTGTCTGTGTTGTCTCTTGGTGTTTTGTTGTTTTATTATGAACTGTTTTTTCGGTGATGACTTTCTAGCTTGTTTACGGTTGTGCAGGGTCAAAAACTGATGATGATGGGAACGGCAGATGAGATAATCAAGGCTCCAGACAAGGGTCCTGTTTTTATGGAAGATCTTCCGGAAGAGGAACAAGTCATTTCTCTGGTAAAATTTCATGATTCTTTCTTGTGTTATGCAAATGTAGTTGGAAGTTGTTATTGTTTCTCTTCATTTAACTCAATTTATGGTTTGCAGTTGTGTTATGGAATATGTTCTTGCACGCTGTTCGCATCTGACCTCATTACATGATTTCGCATGCCAACTAATATTTCTCCACATTTTTTCTGTTAAGTTTACATTGTCGTTATGTGGAGCAATAACCATCTATGTTATCCTTAATCCTTTATTTACTTTATCCTGATTTTTTCCTTGGGATTTTCTGCCATATTGTTCCTGTGGGTGTTTTAGCTGGTGTTAATTATTTAGGAATAGTCTGATAAGGCTTACACTATTGCCAATTTCTATCTTCATTTTCTTGTTCGTATGTCTTTAAAGGGCTTTCATATTATTAATTGCCTTGCTAAATATTTTTATTTATTATATTCTTATTTTTAATTAAGCTTAGGGAGTTGTTATTGTTATCTATAGGCTCGTAGGAACGCCCGTTTTATTTTTATGTATAAGTTTTTCCTCTTCTTCATGATTTTATATCTTTGGGCAATTCAATATGTGCTTCCAGGGTCATAGTTCTGGTTTGTTTAATTTGGGAAACACCTGTTATATGAACTCCACTGTACAATGTCTGCATTCTGTTCCAGAATTGAAGTCGGCTTTGATAAAGTGAGTTCCCTCCCTCTCTCTCTCTCTCTCTCTCTCTCTCTCTCTCTCTCTCTGGTAAATGGTTTTTGTTAGTAAAGAATATGACTCTTTTGTCCTTGCTTAGGTATTCTCATGCCGGGAGAAGCAATGAAGTGGATCAGACTTCTCACATGTTGACAATTGCTACACGTGATCTATTCAATGAACTGGATAAAAGCGTCAAGCCTGTAGCACCCATGCAATTTTGGATGGTTTGTTCTTTTACTTCACATTGTTGTTTAAAATATTGCACTGCCTTTTGTTTAACTACCAGGACTATTTATATCTTCAGGATTAAGTATTATGGTGTTCAAAGGGAATTTCTTTAGTGCTGGAAATTCTTAAATGGTATACCTATAATAAAATCGGGACATGTCTTATTGTATAGCTACCTTTACAAGTTCGGCTAATTTGTAAAGTACATACTCCGTAATTGAGTTTGTTCTTTTGTTTGTTTTCCTTTCTTTGATAGGATCCCTCCTAATTTGGAGGAGATTTATACCAAAAGAAAAGGGGTGATAATGGTCATAAATTAAATACATTAACACATTATCTTCGCGGATAGTGGGAATCGAACCCGCATCTTCTCCTTGGGAAAGAGAAATTTTACAATTTGACAATATCCGCACTTTTTTTGTTCGTGATACTCAATGTGTGAATCCTATTTGGGCTGAATTAGGCCAAATATCTTAATTGAATTAGATGTAATGATCAATAAATTCATCAGTTTAATTCTATATCTACACATAGCACAATTCTATCAAGAATCTAATTTATTTTATAGATATTTAAGATATTTAGACTGAAGTGGATGAACAAAAAAGGAATTAATTATTAGTTATAACCATTAGATTCGTTATGGTTATAAAGTATTCGGTTATTGCTAAAAAATAAATATACTTCTATTGTCGAATCAGGATCAACTAGGACAGAAATAATGCATTGGGTCGAACTCTTCTTTGGTGTCAAGGTAATAGCTATGAATAAAACACCATCATTACAGAAATGTACACACGGTAGAAAAATTACGACAATCTATTGAGATATGGTATGCTACAAGTGAATATTTGCGACAAGGTCCATGATTTGAATTTAGCAATTGTAAGTGTATGCCTCATTAACAGTTCTTATGCCCTTCTTTGCCGTTATATATCGAATCATTTATCTCCAATCATTTGTTTTGCCATCCTGGATTCTTCCGCCGTTTCACAAGTTCAGCGAAGTAGAATTCTTTATAGGAGCTATTCATGCAATCTCATAAATGACTTGTTGTTAGTTTTCTATTTGCTTACTGATTAATGTAGAAACAATTGATGTGTTTGGCATTATTTTTGCAGGTATTGCGTAAAAAATACCCTCAGTTTGGTCAAATGCATAATAATTACTTCATGCAACAGGTATTTTGAACTCTCTGTGACTAAAATTTTAACTCAAAGTCTCTAATGCTGCATTAATCTGGTAGTAGATTGACCAAGTTGTCCTAAAACTGTGACAGGATGCTGAAGAATGCTGGACACAACTTCTATACACACTTTCTCAGTCTCTGAGATCACCAGGTTCTAGGTAATATATTTTTCTGTTTCATGATGTGCAAAAATGATTTTCTTGGTTCGTGTAGTCTAGGAACAAAACCTATTCTTTCGCTTCCAAACCAATGACATTTTTAGACGACCTTCATTCTGCACTTCCTGCTTAATATTAACCTAAAGCTACATTGAATATCCTCTGAACTCAGCTACTTTTTATTAAAACTCATACCATTTTTCTTCATTATCGTTTCACACTTTTGGGGTTTAGTGACGTGTGAGTGTACTTGCTGAAATGCTACTTACTTGTTATTTTTGTTCTCTTGCAGTGAAAGTCCAGATGCAGTTAAGGCAATATTCGGGGTCGACTTAGTTAGCAGGTTAGATATCTGCAGTTTATAACCTGTTGTATTCCAAGTGGATATTGGCTTACTTCAGTAGCTTGACATTCTACCGCAGGAAGGCAGTTTGCAATAAAGCCATCTGCACTTACGTCTAGACTCTAGTTCCATGGATTGTAATTCCTGAAAACTGAGATTTAAGTATTGAAATTATGTTATTTCTCTCCTATTAATTTGCCTGTTTTCTGCAACCAAGTACTTGTTTAATCACCATTTGTCAATCAGTTGACTTGGTTGTCCTTTTCTTGCTGACAACTAAGAGTTCTGTTCATGACTATGATTAGTAAAATCGTGATGCAAAAGCTGTATTTAATAATGTATGGAACTTCGTCTAAACTTTCAAAAGATAAAAACTTCTATGAAGTCTCTAATCTCTACTGTTGGTGTGCTTGGATGATAGGGTTCATTGCCAAGAAAGTGGGGAAGAAAGCTCAGAAACAGAATCAGTTTATTCACTCAAATGCCACATATCCCACGAGGTGAACCATTTGCATGAAGGACTAAAACATGTAAGTTAAATCACATCTATGAGTACTTTAACTTGTAGAATAAGGTTTAATTACTCCATATGATATGTCTCTGCGACAGCTTGAGTTTATCTTCTGACGTCTTTTGTTCATTGTTCTCTTTCTCTCTTCGTCTCTCTCTGTCCAAAGAATATTTTTGTTTCCTATTTAATTCTATTAAATTATTATAAGATCAGAATAAAATAATCGTACTTATTTTTTCACATATATGTAGGGTTTGAAATCGGAACTGGAAAAAAATTCTCCTTCTTTGGGGCGTAGTGCAATCTACTTGAAGGAGTCTCGTATCAATGGCCTGCCAAGGTACAGTTGGCTTTTCTCCTTGGTTATTTTGTTTATAGTACGGCTATGCAGATTTTGCAAAATTCGTAGTCTAACTTGTGCACTGTAGATTACCTATTTTAAATTTGTGTATTGTTGCTGTCGAGGCCTTTTAACTGTTTGTGCTGGTTGTATTAACCAGACTTATTCGTCCTAACAAACCTCCGGGGAGAAAATAGATGTTGATGTTGAATAGTTTCCTTTTTCTATACTGCTGAAGATTTTTTTTTTTTTTTTTTTAATACGTCTTCCAGGTACTTGACTATTCAGTTTGTTCGCTTTTTCTGGAAGAGGGAATCAAATCAGAAGGCCAAGATTTTGCGGGTGAGGCCTATTTTCTTTCCTTGTGATGTAAAATTACACAGAGTTTGCATTAGTTTTAGAGGATTATATTGCATGAAAGGATGGAGAACATAAAGGGCAAATGTGTTTGATTATTTTATTTGTGTTCAAACTTACTGCAACATCTTCTGGCTTGCCTTTTCTTATATATGAAAAGAAAATGATAGAATCACTGTGACATTACTTTTCTCAGAAAGTGGATTATCCCTTGGAGTTGGATGTTTACGATCTCTGTTCGGATGACCTTCGCAAAAAATTAGAAGGTCCTCGTCAGGTACCTACTTGCTTTTGTCTTGGATGAACTCAAATGGTCATCTTTTTTACCTTTTATTTTGAATTGCATTAAATTTTCATTTGGAAAAAATAGATTTTGCGGGATGAGGAAGGCAAAAAGCTTGGTTTGAAAACCACTGGGAAGGGCTCTACTTCGAAAGACGATGATGTTAAGATGTCTGAGGCAGAGGTAAAGTACACAAACCCGGTTACAAAAATTCGTATGTAAACTTTTGAAGATTCACAATCCGAGTATTTGTTTTAATCATTTTTTTTAACCTGTCATCTACATACAGGGGTCATCAAACGGAAATGGGGAACCATCTAATTCTACATCTGACCAGGGTAAATATCCACTCTGCAGCTCAGCAGCTTATCTTGTGTATTTCTTGTAGTTCCTGATTTGTGTGCTCACTCTCACTGTTTTGGTTAATTCTTCACTGCAGGTGCTGAACCTGAGAAGGAGACACAAGTCACTGGAGTTTACGATTTGGTTGCGGTGCTGACACACAAGGGTCGGAGTGCTGACTCGGGCCATTATGTTGCCTGGGTCAAGCAAGAAAGTGGTGAGTTTCTCTTCAGTGACACGCAAGTCATCAACATAAAAGCTTCTTTGGATCTTAATATTCAACTGATTGAGACTTGCTTCTTTTTGGTCTTAGGGAAATGGATCGAGTATGACGATGATAACCCCATCCCGCAGCGGGAGGAAGACATCACAAAACTGTCCGGAGGAGGTAAAAGATTAGCACAAAATTATCCAGAGAAACATCTGTTTAATTAATTTAAAAATATAAGCTCGGACGTAGCACAATTTTCACTTATTGTATATATTGTTTTAAAATTTCAGGTGACTGGCATATGGCATACATTTGCATGTACAAGGCCCGTGTTGTTCCCAAGTAACGTTTTCTTTAAACACAATTGAATTTGGAGGTACCCATTTGTTTCTATGTTTCACAGAGTACTTTGAAATAGACAGATTTGTTTACGGAATTCGGGTTGGCTGTACTGTACCATGATGCATAACAGTTCGTTCTCAATGTGATCAAGAACCTTTTGCTGCAAGTGTGTGTTTGAACTTTGGAGTTACTTAAATCCGAATTTTGGTGATCATGCACATTTATTTATTTATTTTTACAAAACATGCACCCGGCAAAACACATTTTCGATTTATAAAGCAATTTAAATTAGCTATTAAATAAATACACGTTTTTCGCAGTCTAGTACTGTTTGGCCGTCGTTTAGATCAAATTAATTCACCTTTTTGTTGTATATCTTTAGGTTGTTTCTTTATTTTTTTAGGAATACGTTTGGTTATAGATTTATGATATTGTTTGTGTAACAAAGTCGTCATGCCTGGTCAAACTACTAGTTTAACATTTGATATAAAATTGAAATCCAAAATATAATGGTCGTAACATCCAAAATATATAAATATGTATATATATATATATATATTTCGGATACATTTAAATTTTGGTGTATAAATACTAAATAACAAATTAAAAAAACGGGCTTTGTGTATTGATAAGAGACTTGCGAATTCATTATTTACAGAATTTGTTGGTACAGTTACAATTTGACGGGTTTAAATTGCGTAGTTTCGATAGTGTAATCATTGTATTCTATTTCTCAAGAACATTTTGATTCAAGTAGGCGTTGGAAATGTCTAAACGGGATGTGTGAACATGTTCATTTGTTTCGTAGGTTTTTCATTTTAGGAATTTTGAAAAAATTTCATCTGATATGAAAAATCATTTGCAATTAATCTTTTATTCTGAACAGGGCATAAAAGTTAAAATTGCATTGCACGAATGTTGAAAACAATCAATTGAAGAAATGGTTTTCTAACAAATCAAATAAAATCTTAATGTTTGTGGCACATTTTTAATATGGTGTTTGGTTAAGAATTTGTTCATCTCTTTATTATGAACACAATCGACCTTCACTATGAACATATTGGACGTATAAAAAAACGTGATGTCATTTCAGAACTTCAACCAAAAGAGGGGAAAAAAAAAAAAAAAACTTATAGGTTCGAAAATGTTACCATGCAAAATAAATTCAGAATGAGTAAATGGAAGGGAAGGAAATTTCATAAATGATCCAGTTTTTCAGTTTGAAAATTCTAGTTCAAAATATTGTTACCAAACATGGTTTTGAAATAAAATTCATTTTAAAATGTGTTAAACCTATGAAATAAACATGCACGATTGTATTCTATTTCTCAATAATATTGACTCAAGTAGGTGTTTAAAAACGTCCAAAACGGATACACAAACACGACTCATCAAGACTTTTTTTTTTTTTTTGTTTTTTTTTTTATCGGAGACTTTGAGTTCAACTTCTCGTTGGAACTTTAAACATTTGTTGACAGAAATAATAAATAATGTATTTACTAAAAGCTATAATCTGTTTAGATTATAGATTATATTTAAAAAAACATTTAAAAATTTGTATTCGATATTTGATCAAACGCTTATAGCATTTAAATATAAGAACAATTATTCCAAGAAAGAGCACTAATTATGGCATATTTGAAAGATTCATGATTTGAACGGAATTTTCAGAAATGCAAAGAAAAGTTACTATTTATAGATTTTCATTTTGGATTCTGATTACCCTAAAATAAATATTTATAGCCAAGTAGTTTTATTTTTAAGAAATTTTTTTAATAAATGATGAAAATTTTTAAAAATTAATTGAAAGGTTTTTTTTTTAAATAATTAATTATTTTTTTAATAATTAATAAATGATTGACCATTAATCCTAACATAAATTATTAAATTTTATAACATAAATTATCTGGACTAAATAAACGTTTTACCCTTCCTTTTTATTCCCACTTCCCAGTTAACCTAGTTCATTCTCATTCTCCCTCCTAAACGCTCCGCTTTTGACTTTATCGATTTTCTGTTCTTGAAGACGCTCGACTGACTTTCTCCTCAGGATGGTCAGTTTTAGGGTTTTTGATTTCTTTTCAATCGTCAAATTTCGAGGTTTTATTCGTCTTGGTCATCTCCATATTTCGGATCTTGAAAATTTGTGCTTTGTGTCTCGGTTTTAGGGTTTTTGTTTCTTGGCATTGTCCTCGTTTAGGATTATTCAGTTTCTATTGTCTGAATTTCTTTTTTTGGGTGAAGAGAAATCAGGAAAATGCTCTTGCTTTCTTGGATGGATTCTGAATCTGTGATCTTTTCTTGTTAATAAATTTCATAGAGAGACGAGAAAGAAGAAGAATAAATTTGTATATATAATTATATATAAGAATTCGGAGAAAGTATACAGTATTAGTCGCGATTAGTTTGGTTCAGAAAGCTACATAGAGAAGTGGGGGCTTTACTTATATATAAATAGAGAGAGAGAGAGCTACATATAGAAGGTGGGCCTATACATAGATATATATATATAGAGAGAGAGAGAGAGCTACATAGAGAAGTGGGGGCTTTATATATATATATATATGTAGAGAGAGAGAGAGAGAGGGGTTGGGGGTTTTTTTCCTCTTTGTTGGATGGAATCAGAATCTGTGATCTTTTCTTGTTAATAAATTTCATAGAGAGACGAGAAAGAAGAAGGAAGAATAAGAAGAATATCTTTGTATATATAGAGATATACAATAATATGGAGAAAGTAACAGAGACAGAGACAGAGAGAGATAGAGACGGGGTTTTTTTTTTTTTTTTTTTTCCTTCTTTTTCTTCCCCTTTTTGTTTTAGTATAATAAAAGCAACTAGTTATTCTTAGCCCCATATACCAAAATTTTTTTCCAGTACTTTATTAATATGTGTCTAAGGATTTCTCCTAGTAAGCTTTAGAATTTTCTTTTGGTCATTTGAATTAAAAAAATTATGAATTAAATATTTACTATAAAAAAAAATTTAAATGAACAAAAGGTTGTCCTCTCTAACATTTAGAACTTTGCCTAAAAGTTGTAAATAGCAACGTTTCACTTTTCAAAAGCACATTTGAAATGTTGAGAAATTGTAAACATTTGAAATGTTGAGAAATGGTCCTGATAGAAGGGTTTATTTCTTATTTTAAATGCCTAACTCAAATTTTCCAGCAGCAAGATGCCGCATTTTAACACTGTTTTTACCGTGACAAAAGAGGGCATTGCCAAGGTTGAGCCTCAAAATGGGTTGGCCTCAATGGAGTCTTTTCTGATTAAGGTGCTCTTCTCTTTAGCTTTAGTTCTTCTTCTGCTAAGCCTTAGCTTATGTTTAGCTTGTATTTGTCCGTCGAGCCTCTCAACTTTAGCTTCTAATCTAGTAATGCCTGATAACAACCTATAACATGGGAAAACAACTATTTTACTACAGTGCAAACACAGAAACGTTAGGATTGTAACATTCTGCATTAACTCATTTACATGATAACAGATAGTGAATTGTCCCAAAATGAAACACCAGAGGGTTGGTTAATGACATAATTATATCAATTATAATGTCTATTCTGTTTTATCAAAATGTTTGAGGAATGCTACATATATCTCTTTATCTTTTTAAAAATCTTGTTAAAGCTATGCTTTTTGTTTTACAATCTTGTTAAAAACCGCCCTCTAACGCCATTATATAAACAGATACCAAGATAGTACAACATTTATGCAAACATTCCGACAAAACCATTGTGGAGGCCCTAAAAACGTACTCTTATAGAGCAGAAAAGAATCTACGAATCACACATACCGTTGTCCCGTTGTCTCTGCTCATTAAGTCATGCTATCAGCCTGACATTAATAGTCTAATGGTTTATTGTTTTGTGATTTCATTGAGATTTTGTGGTGAAAACTTGAACAAGTTTTAGCTATTACCTAATAACTCATATATTGTTTTGTTGTTCAGTTCAAGTGGCACGATTTCAAAAATATTCAAGAAATTTCGACTGAGAATGTAATCAATCTGAGACGTGGGAGAGTTGCCAATTTGAGAGCTGAGGTGAAATTAAATTTGAACTTGTATAAGTTTTTTTTTTTTTTTTTTTTTGGGGGTCCAGAAAAGGATATTACACCATCACACACTTTCTGATGGAAGAAAATGAAACAGATACCATCATTTTCCACATAACCACTGATGGATTTGATTTGGAGGATGGCACGTTGGGATTTACTGAGCGCTTCATGCTACTGATGTGAGGCCATTTAATTTTTGTACTTCATTTATAAAAGTTTTTTTATTTTTATTTTTTAAATCAGTAGATAACTCTTCCCCCCCCCCCCAACACCAACAAAAAAAAAAAAAAAATTTGCAGTAGGATTTTCAATTGCTTTTCGGCCTTTGATGTAACTTTGGATGGTGGGTCACTCCATGTTGTGGTTGATTTCGAGACACCCGTCCCCTATCATCGAGTGATCCACAGCCTCCGAGTTGAATACCGGAGGGTGAATCTCTCAAGTTCTGGTGGGTGAGTGTTTTACTGACATATGACTATTATATGATCAGCATAGGAAAGTTGGTGAACTTGTCACTGTGTGACCTTGGTTATGTCTAGGTAGAAAACGTCATGTGACTTGGTAGATGAATTTGGAGAAGACTTGGTGACCTTATCTGTGTGTGACAACGCTATACGAGAACTGTTGATTGCTTCTTTGTCAAGAAAATGTAGCTGCATTTTACTTGAGAAGAAAGGATGCATTCTTTTACATTGCTTTCACGAAATGGTGGAAATACTTGCATGGGAAAAGAATTGTACAAAATGTTGTTTCTTACTTTATCTCAATGGGATAATTGAAAAAAAAAAAAAAAAATTTAAGTGCTTATAACCGTAAAATGGATGAGTTAGTGTAAACATCACCGAAGATTGAAGAGCTCTGCAATGCATCAAAACAATTTTTTATTTTATTGCCTTTCGTTTCTGTTTATCATCTCAAGTGGTCAGATATACATGGACCTAGCCGTGATGGATGGTCATATAATTAGCCATCTTTTGAGGGTCCCTCGTATAATCTTTTAAGGTAGCTATATAAAAAATTTCGTTCATTTGTTAAAAAAAATTCTTAAAAATAAAACATTTAGCTGTAAATATTTATTTTAGGCTAGTCAGAATCCAAAATGAAAATCTATAAATAGTAACTTTTCTTTGCATTTCTGAAATTTTCGTTCAAATCATGAACCCTTTCAAATATGCCATAGTCAGTGCTCTTTATTGGAATAATTGTTATTATATTTAAATGCTATAAGCGTTTGATCACTACTGAATACAAATATTTAAATGTTTTTGAAATATAATCTATAATCTGAACAGATTATAGCTTTTAGTAAATACATTATTTATTATTTCTTTCAACATATGTTTAATGTTCCAACAAGCAGTTGAAATCAAAGTCTCCGATCAAAAAATAATAATAATAATAACAAATAATGTTGCTCTTACTTTTTTTTTTTCAGGAGAGACTGTGGTAGAGCCTCTCCAGAATCCTATAGGTAGAGTTCTTTTTTTAACCGTTTAATTTTAATCGAACGGTTGATATATCATTGTTATCATAGACCTTACCTCATATAAACTTTTCCACCCAAGTCTTCTCCGCCGCCGGCGAACTGTCCACCGCCGACGACCACCCCGACGTCGGCCACCGACCGAACCACTCCGGCACTTTTTCCGGAAGCCGGCGCCCCAATTTCTCTCTTTCTCTTCCCCTCTCTCTCTTCCCCACCCCGGCTCCCCCAGTCCCCCCCTCCCCCGCGGCCCCCAGCCCAGTGAGGCCCCCACCTCTGGCACCCCCTCCCCGGCCTCCCCCCACCCCCGGCATTCGCAATCGCGATTTCGCAAGGCAAGGGACGAAGGCGGGGGGGGGGGAGGGAGGTGTCGGAGGTGGGGGGCTCACCAGACTGGGGGCGGCGGGGGGGGGGACTGGGGCAGTCGGGGTGGGGAAGAGAGAAAAGGGGAAGAGAAAGAGGAGAGAGAAAGGGGAAGAGAGAGAGAAGGGGGGGCGGTCGGTTGGGCGGGGTGGTCGGGGCCGGTCGGGGCTAGGTGGGCGGGGTGGGGGAGAGGAGGGGGAAGAGAGAAGAGAAGAGAGAGAAAGGGGCGCCGGCGGCCGGAAAAAGTGCAGAGGTGGGTCGCCGGCACGGGTGGACGGTAGGCAGAAGACTTGGGGTGGAAAGTTTATATGAGGTAAGGTCTATGATAACAATGATATATCAACCGTTCGATTAAAATCTAACGGTTAAAAAAAGAGCTCTACCGATAGGTTTCTGGGAGTGCTCTTCACAGTCTCTCCCTTTTTTTCATTACTTCTGCTATGTTTTTCAATACTTATACATTTGTTGCTCTTTACATGAATGTTGAAAAAAGAAAAAAGATACAAACTAGTGAAAAACAATATTTGCACGTTTACAACTTGCTGGTATTTTTTCCAACCATCTATGGAGGCGGTGGCTTACTATAGTTTGGTCCAAAACAAGCAGTAAATCTAGAAAACCATCATGTCTCTAATTACAGGCCAGGGAGTCCTACGGAGACTGGTCAAGGAAACCTAAACCACATTGTCTTGGTCTAAAGCCGATTCTTTTGGGCCTTTTGGCCACTATGAAGTAAATATTGTTTTTTTGGGGCTATATATTCATGTTGGGGGGTACACTTTGGTCTAAGGTAAGAAATTGAATTTATTTCGCTATTTCTCTGTCACCCATTTATCTTGACAAACTTATTTGAAACCTTCCATATAGGATCGAAAACCAACTCTGACTAATGATAAATGGGCCTATTTGATAATTCATGGCTCACTAAATCACGGACCACACTAATTTCTTGAGCGTGGCTTGAGTTCACGAAACGAGCTCACTCACGTGAAGGGATATGAATATTGGGTTTGCACGGAGATTAAGACCTTGTACGAAAAGAGTATCAACACTATGGTTTGGCGTTGGAAGGCCTTGCGAGTCCTCCTGGAAGGATACAGTAATAAAACTATAAGTTCATCCAGCACCTTTTAGGGGGGAGTTTTTTTTTTTTTCCCATAAATTAAAAAGAAAAAATTACTCCAATAACCAGATTTTTTCATCTATTGACCAATATGGCACAATCTCCCCTCTTAACCAACATGATACAAATTTTAGTTTAATTTTATATCATATCGATCTGGTGTAAATACTCTTTATCATGTCTGTGTCATCAAGGTGTTTTTCCTAATTGAAAATTATGGGTACTAATAGTGTTTGGCATTAAAAACATGAGATACATACACAAGCACGTAGAAATCACGGCGGATCCAGCTTATATGATTTGTGGTGCTCAATGTCTTTTTATACTTTCCAAAATAAATAAATTAAAAAAAAAACGATACATCTATTTCATAAATCTTGTTGCTGATTCACAGTTAATTTTGTAGCACGAGATCAGAGACTCAAAGCCACAGCTCATGTCAACTTTGTTTCTAACAAACATTAAACAGTAAAGCATGCGTGCTTCACATAATAATTTGTATCAAAAGGACTATTTGGCACTCTTTTAAAATATTTAAAGTACTTTTAGAAGAGGAAAAAAAAAAAAAAAAAAAGCTCGGAATCAAATCGTAACTTTATAAAAAGATTAACTACCAGACGAGTATTTACTTTTTTTTTTTTTTTTAATATCCATTAAAGGAGCTAATCTCTCCCAGTTCCCCAAACCCAAAATTCAAAGTCCACGATTGCAGCGAAGAACGTGACAAACGGAAGAAAAGTCATGGCTTCCAACTCTTTCCATTTAAATTTGGTTCGCAAACAAATGATTGACTACGTATATGGCTTCTTCAAATTTCATCAACCACCGTCAGTTTTCATCGTCGGTTTGTCTCAGCCGTTGATCTCTCAGGCCAAGTCCACATCAAACACCGATGGATTATTCTGTGTGGGCCAGCAGTTTCTTTTATTTTTGCTGAAGCCACTGAGCAGCTTCATACATGTGGTTGGTTGCACAAGGCTTCGGCTTACCATATTGGATTTATAGGCTGGTCCAATCAAGCACAATGCTATGTGTGGGCCCCCCCTTTATAAGAGGAGGGACAAAGAGAGAATTGATAACTCAACTCCCTTTGAAAAAGATTATATATATCACTATTCTATTTCATTCATTTGAAAATCACGTAGGATTAACTCCTCCAACCTAACCAATTTCTAACTTATTCTAACAAAATCTTGACATATTAAAGTCCACTATTAAATGAGTTTTAATAGCGAGGGTCAGTAATCATATCTATATACATGTCCATATCTATATGTATGTGTGTGTATATATATATATATATTCAATTGCACATAGCTTGTCAAGATTAGGCACCAATGCCTACCTTCAAAATGGAAAAACAAGATAAATTATAATCGACACAAAAATAACCAATGACTCGAAATGAAAATGGTCTAAGGAGAGGTTATGGTCAACCAATTAGTGTAAGATCTTACAAGATATGGTCAACTAAGCGGGATATTTAAAATAAGAGGGAGGGATTTACTCTTAGCATGTTGTGGAGAATGAAATGGAAGATTGGGAATAAGAAATAATATCCAAAAAGAAGGGGAAGTTGAACTTTGTCTGGCACTCAAAAGACAGGCCAAACACAAAATAAAACTTGAAATGTGCACTCTGGATTTCCCCCATTTCTTCCCACCACTTGCCATTTATTATTTTATTCTTACATGCACAAAAACAAACCGTCAAATCCTCCTTAATAAAATAGACCAAAAAAAAAAATTTATACGAAGCTATTTATACAACAAATTATATAAATACATGCACATGTTCAATAATATCTAGAATATATACATAACCAACAATGATTATATTAAATAGTAAAAACTTCTATTTTCAAACAAACAAACAAATAAGAAAAATATATTAGCATCAAAATACATTTGTGAGTTATATATAACATACAAGATACAAACAAAAAACCACTCAAAAGGGACAAAAGAGGGTATTTCATGATAAAGAAATTATGATAACCAGTATTTCTCACACTCTATACCATTGGAGAGAGAATACTATAACTAACTTTTTTAACTTTTTTTTTTTTCATCTTTTCTTAACCATATCATAATCTCTATGTAGCAAAAAAAAAATAATAAAAAAAAGTACTATGATTAACACCATTAGAGAGAAAAGAAAGAGGAAATAAATTTCAAAGAAATCAAACTCACTTCCTTTTATCTCTCTCTCTACTGAAAACTTGAGCCTGGTGTGTAAATGGCGAGGTCAGGCCAGCCATTGCCTCCACCCCAATAGCTCCCCGAGTTGCCATTGCTCTGCACCTCCATCCCAATAGTCCGACCAGGACCCGGGTCCGAATTCATGTCAGGGCCGGAATTCACGCCCGACCCATTATGGTTGATGCCCTCCAAGAGCCCTCCGAACTGGGCATTCGACGTTAGGAGCGAGCTGAAGCTGCCTGGGATGTCGAGCATCCGGCGGTCGGGATCGGCCGGCGAGGCATAAGCTCGGGTCGGGTCAGGCTGGGAATCCGGGTTTTGGGTCGACGAGGCGGTGGAGGAAGAGGACGAGGATCGTTTCGGGTTGGACGATCTCTTGGTGTTCTTGCGGCTGCCGCCGCCGACGGGGATGTTTCGGAGAGCACCGCCTTTGGTCCAGTAACGTCGGCAGTTCTTGCAGAAGTGGCGAGGCTGAGAAAGATTGTAGTTGTTGTAGTAGCAGAATTTGGTGTTTGTCGAATCGCACCTCGGGCATTTCAACTGTTCCTGTTCCGGGAAATGGGCTTTCATGGGCTGGAATGTCGCTGGGTCTTGCATAGTTAGTTTTTGGCAAGAAAAAAGAAATCTTTTTCTAGTTTGGACTGAGAATTTGTAAGGTGGGTTTGTTTGATTCAGATGAGCAGAATTTGGAGGAAATAACGAAATAGACTCGAATTCTGAGCACTTTCTAAGTGTTTATTGGCGGTGAAGCTGACAAATTCAAGATCAAATTTGAAGCTTTCTTTTTCTATTGAGAAATTTGATCCTGAATATGAGAAATGAATTGGGTTTTGGTTTGGTGGACTGTGAAGTGGCAAAAGGGCAAAAGCAAGGGCCTAAAAGTAAGGGCAAAAATAAAGGTTGGATATTTTTGAGAGCAGAAAATGTTTTTTTGTTTTTTTTTAACGTGGAATCACACAAACAAGAACATCATTCTTGAACGCAAATTATAAAGTTTGAAACTTTGTTCAAGTTCTGAGTTCCATATGAGGGGATAAATAAATAAAAAAAAATTGACAACCAAAATCAACCTAGGAAAAGACAGGATTTTTGGAGTGAAATTCTTACAGAGAAGACTGGAGGGAAACCTCTGTTCTTCTTTCTCCACTGGGTTTTGACCCAAAGAGATGTGAACTTGAAAAGAAAGAGTACAGAGGCGAAAAGATATTTGGGGTCTGCAAAAGAGAGGAAAAAAAAAATGATTCTGGAGAAGAGATGACCTATCTATTTGTGTGTCCGCGTGGAGTGACGATCAGACTTCAAATAGAGAGAGAAGACCACTCTCTTTCTCTCTCCTCTCTCTTTCTCTCTCCAGTGGGAAATGAAGTGGACCGGCTAAGCTTCCTGTCGGCTTATACAAGTTCTGTTAATGATATGGTTTTTAATTTAAATTTTTTTTTAATTGGCAGCATTCTAATAGTAATTATTCTTTGATCCTTCGGAGAAAACATTGAGCAGGCGTTTAGTGTTAAACTTAAACAGTAAAATTTTAATTTGAATTAATTATATATTTATTAAGGTATTTAAATTATTTAAGTTTAAAAATATTAAAATTTAAATGCGTTAAGGAAAAAAATCAATATAAAACTTGATTTGTTTGTCTCAAAATTCATTTTAATTTTAAAAAAAATTATTTTATTTGAATTTATTTATATATAATTATAAATTTTTAAAATTTAAATTATAAAATTATTTTAATAATAAAATTGAAAAAAAATGTAAAAATTAAATTATAAAATAAGATTTAAGGTTTTGTTTGATTTAGTTAGTTTAAACTAATCATTTTAAATTTTTTTTTATCTTTTTTCTTAAAAATTTGTTTTTTCTCAAAAATTTTTTGTCTTTTATGAAAAGTCAACATAATTTATTATTTAAACTTAAAAATCTTAACTCAAACTTACACACCAAACACAGATTAAAGATTCAAACACTCCTTTAAGCAGCTTAGCTTGTCTTTTTCTATCAACGAACTTTTTTTTTTTTGTTCATGTTAGATAGAATATCAAAAAGTCAACTTATATCTATGATTAAAAATACTGGTTGATTAACCTTAAACATGTGATTAATTAAAGAAGTCGACAATGATTGTAGGAAAATTCCAGTTTCACTTTAGGCATAAAAGTTTCTTTTGTTCTCTGAAGCATCAAAGTTTAGCTTGCTAGTCAAGTTAAATATAATCCACAGATACACATAATGAGGGTAATTTTTATTTTGTCGTGTAGCGCAATTTGAAAGAAAAAAAAAAAAAAAAACTTTATCATGGGAGGCAAAAAAGAAAAAAAAAAACATTTTTTTGACAAATAAAAGTTGTGTTTCGGGTCTTTTCTTCCACGGGTATTCTCCATCATTTGAATACCCATCATCATCACTTTTTTAATCATTTGAATTGATCATCTTCACATCAAAACAATATGTTTTTAATACATATTGAATGTTTATAATTAATCCAATTAACTAATTTCATATATAATATAATGATAATATATATCCTACTTCATCGACAATCATAGAATTTAAATCTTTACACTTCATGTTCAATAAAAAAAAAAATCCTACTAATATTTTTTTGTTCCCTTTATACCTACCATAAATTTATCCACATTCACAATTAGACAGCATTTAAAGACTTTTTTTTGGTAAAGACATTGTATAATAGTACATGCCTCTTGATTAGTATGTTTTTAGACAACATACATACACCCCTTAACCAAATCACACACACATTAGCGTAATAAAAAAGTGGAAACAAATTATTCCTTGAAACACAACCATTTAATAAAGTATCTCACTTAAAAAAATAAAATAATAAAATAACAAAATCATTAAACTAATTAGTATGTCCATTGTATAAACTACACAATCATTCCTGTTGTTAGTGCACTTGGGCATGTCTGACAATTTGATAAAGAAGAATGCCCTTTGCCTTTATTCTTTACATACCAAAAATTAAAAATAGAAAACGACAAAGAATAAAAACAAGGAAAGCTTAAAAAAACTCGGCTCAGGTTTGAACTCGAGAGCTCGGCTCAATTGACTAACGTTTAATTAATTATACCTGAATAGGTTTGTTTGACATTTACACTTAATTTAAATTAAATTATATTTTTTTCATCATATTTTTTTTTTTTTGAAATTTTTTTTTTTTTTTTAAATCAATAAAAATTACTATTTAAACTTAAAAATCTCAACTTAACTCAAACTTATCTCATTCACCAAACACATAATATTTTTAAGCCAAGAAGAACGAAATTAAGCCAAGCCGTTTTAGCCAAGAGGAAAGCTTGTGTACAAACAAAGCGAGTGCTACCAGGGCATCATAATGACGATGTTGATCAACGAATCAGGACCGTCCAGTGTTTCGACTTGACAAGATCAGGACCGTTTAGGTGTCTCCCAAGTATGATCATCAAGGTTTAAAAAAAAAATTGTTGGATTGGTCCCTCAATTTTTAAGTAAGTGAGTTTAATCCTTAAATTTTATTTTTCGGTAAAAATATCCCTGAACTCTTAAATTAGTGAGAGTTTGGTTTCTAATCTTTTTTTTTTTTTTGTCGGAATACCTTGCACTTCTTAAAAAATATGTATTTTGGTCCTTTCATTAATTTTTTAAAGGAGGGTAATATATGATAGTGGAGTGACATTGATAAAGAACATCGTCTCAACTCGTAGAAAATGAAAAGGGGCTTGATTGTTTGAACAAAAGCACCATATTACTATAAAAATTCAACAAGTTCAAAAAATTCTCAACAAAAAATAATCTTTTGTGAATTAAAAAAAAAAAAAAAGAAACACCAGATCATAAGTAATCATAAAAAATAAATTTTCACAAACAAACATGTAAAAGATGGTTTTTATTTATTATCTTTTATTTTAAACTAATTTCTCTTCATAATAAAAAAAATATTGTTTTCTCTCTTTATCATTTTTTCCGTGATTTTTAAAGATTTGTGAGTTTTTTTTTTTTCCAATTTATAAAGATAGTTTTTTTTTTTCAAATATATGTCGTCATACATTGATAGTCGAGGTGACCTCCCTTACCGGTGTCATGCTATTATCATATCTCAATCTTAATCCAAAATTTAATATGAGAAACAAAACATAATTTTTTTAAGAATTTAAAGGTATTTTAATAACAAAAAATATATTAATAACCAAAATCTTACTTACTTAAAAGTTTAGGGATATTCTTACTTAAAAAAACAAAAGCTTGTGAACAAAACTCTCACATGTTTAAAAGTACATGCATCAATCCAACAATTAATATTAAAAAAAAAAAGGGAATCGTACCGTCGAATGCCAGTCACCGAGAGCCAATGTCACCCGCGACATGTGGCAGAACCCCAGGAATCAAATGAATACTGTTTCGGGTGCTAGAGTGACAGCTAAAATTCCTCAGGTTTACCGAAGGCTGTGAGTCCTTTCTTTTTTTTTTTTTTTTTTGTTTTGTAATTTGAGGACGGCCGGTATATATTAATATCTGAAATTTATATTATTTTACTGTTTTGGGATATTTCCGCACAATACAAGTTGGAAATTACGAGTCTCTGCGGGCCCCACAGAGATAAAAATATTGGAGGGCTCTGATGGTCGATTTAGATATTTGGCCTTTACTGTTCTGACCATCGGATTCCACTCAACGATTAATGGGCTGACTTTCTTGTTTAACTCAAACGTCAACGAAATATTCATGTTTTTCATGATTGTCTGTCTCTAATATTTCACTTAATACTCTTGATTCATGAACGACAAATAAAAAGAAAAAAAAAAGTGCAATTACATGGGATCTGAATGTAGTTCAATTACAATTACTCGTATTGAGGTGCATATATATTGTCGGATGTGCATGCAAAAAAAAAAAAAAAATTTTGAGCCCCGTTCGATTCATTAATCCAAAATCAAAAATAAGCTCTCTTTCTTTTCTTTTCTTTTTTTTTTTCTTCTGAAAAGTTAATAAAATTTTTAATTAATTTTTAAAAAATAAAAAATTTTAACGTAAATATTTCAGTATAGGGCCTGTTTGAGGCCACGTTTGAAAACAGTGTTTTGAGATTGGAGATGTTTAAGTTTTAGAGATATGTGTTTGGTAATAATGAACTGTTTGAAGTGAAAAAGTGTAAAAACTTGAAATGTATTCGGAAAAAACTTAACAATATAGATATTGTTTTGTTTTTCTCGAAATTCTATGTAATTTGAAAAAAAAAAATCATCTCATTACGACTTAAGATAACAAAGTTATGGATTTTTAAAATTTGAGTTTTTTGAAAATATTTGAAAAAATAAATAGTAAAATTGGAGAAAAAGTACCCAAAAAAAAAGTTTAAAAACATTGTTTCCAAATGTACCCCAAACACCCCTTAGTATAATGTATGATTGCTTAACTAAACACTATGTTATGTATAATCTAACTCGAATTAACAATTCGAGAAACAGGCTATTAAAACTAAAATTTAAAGACTCTAATTTTGGTTCAGCAGAAAAAAAAAAGATTCTATATTTGGATCATCATATCAATTATATTAATTTTGTGTAATTCTTAATTTTTTAATATAATTTTGATAAATATTGTTCGAATTCGAGATACTCTTTATTGACAGAGTTTGAGATACTATGATTTTGAAAAATCTTATTACATTTTTGGCCTACTTTAGTGGAATGTAATCACACATTGAAAACAAAAAAGGGTGAATTTTGAAAAGTAGGATTGGGAATAAATTTGAGTTTGCTAGCTACATGGGGAGACATGATGAAGACGGTGGTAGTGGGTAATAATAGATCGAATACAAGCAAGAGCACGAGAGGGAGTGATGGGTAGGAGGGGGGCCAGGTGGGTCCCACAGAAGAGTGCCAAATATGCATGAGTGAAGGTGGGTCCCTTTGTAGAGAGAGAGAGAGAGAGAGAGAGAGAGAGAGTGGTGTGATTTGATGATGGGGGTTTAGGGGGGGTGGGGACAGTCATCTCTGTCCTACTTGCATACGACACGACTTTCAGATGCCGTGCACGCCGGTCCTGATTGACGGCCACGCGCTTCTCAACACTCTCTCTTCTCTGTTTGAGATAATATTTAGAGGTTGATATCTGGAAGATTAAATTAAAAATATATATTTGAGAGAAAAAATTTTAAAAAAATTCTACAATATAATAAATAGTATTAAAAGTTTAAAAAATATTTAAAAAAATATAAAATAGATATTATTTTATTCGTTATTACGAATATCTTGATAAAAAAATTATCTTATTTTGATTTAAAATAAAAAAATTATAAATTTTTAAAATTTAAATTTTTTTTAAATAATTTTTTTTTGATATAATATTAAAATTTTAAAATTTAAATGGTAAAATGATATTTTGATATGATATTTCAAACATCCCCTTACTCCCATTTTGCAAGTCAGGTTGGATCCCTATTCCCCTTCCTCTTTCTTCTTTCTCCTTTTCAAATTGAATATTGCTACTTATCTCATTCATCATTTATGATGCAATCATTATCCCAGATTTAAACTTTATGTCTTGAGTTAAATGAGAAATTGTCAATGATCTATAATTACAATCACGATAATAATCGCGTATTGTTAATCATTTTTTTTATTTAATTTTGTTTGACATTTAAATTTAATTTTAATTAAATTATATTTTTTTATTTTAATTTTAATTTTTTTAAAAAAAATTTAATTAAATTTTTTTAAAATTAATCAATTATAATTTAAATTTTTATCTTTAATTAATGAATCCAATGCAAACTTAATCATTATCTATGAGATAATTTGATATAATATTATTATTTACATAAATTGTTCTATCACATGTGGAAATTAGGACAATTGTTCTATTTACGGGACGTTTGTTTTGTACTTTTATGATCATAATTCATAAATTACTAGGGGTGACTTGTAATAGTGCTCTCGGAAATTAGAGCAAGAGAGGACAACCCACAACAGACGACTCAACGTCCTCCTTTATTTATTTATTTATTTTCTTTGTAGGGTGTTTTCATGTTCAATATTCTACAACCCCTAATATAAAAAATCTTTCTTAAATTAAAGTCTTATGCGACGTTAAGTTTACAGTGACTTGTGTGAAACTGTATATTTCAAGGTAAAATTGGATCCAATTCTTTCTATTCAGTCGGTGAATTCGGATTTCTTTTATAAGCAATAAAAATAAGAGACGAGATAACATAATGATTCTTTTTTTTTTTAATTTAGGAAAATATTTTTTTTTAGGGCAGCAACATTAAAAAATAGATTGTATATGTGTTTTATGTTGATACACACGTGCGGAACTGTGGATAACTGTGTGTGAACTATGGTCGGCAAGCAGTGTAGATTGAACAATCGCAACCATATGTCATTTAAAAAAAAAAAAAACATTTTCCTGTTCATACATACACATCCCTGTTCAACATGATTTTTTTTTTTTTTTTTTATTACGGATCATTTCGTGAATGAGTTTGAATTGAAAATTTTAATTGATATTTAAAAAAAGATAAAAATTAAAAAAAAATTTTAAAAATAAGATAAAAAAATATAATTTAAAATATATTACCAAATTTGGACATATATCTACAATCTGATGAGCATTTGAAAAAGTGGCCTTCGAAGTGCTTTCAGGGCTTTTTTTTTTTTTTTTTTTTTTTTTGTTCTTGTCCTGAAGCTGGATCTGATGTTCTTTAGCTATAACTGTAGTATTACTACTAGCTAGACGCATGACACTCCCCAATGTCTTATCAAGGAAAGGGAACAAAAAATAAATAAAAAAATAAAAAAGAGAACAGAAACGGGTCGTTCTTGGAATTGGATCCATTTCACATTTCACATCCTTTTCCAACCAGTTGACCCAAACAATTACCCAAAATTTCCTCACCCCCTCTTCTTCTTCCTCTTCATTCGTTGACATTTTTGACCAAAGATGCATTTATTTATGCTTTGAAACAGACATGCTTTTTCGTCCAACAACGTGCAATTTGCTTCTTTGGGCTTCATGAAGACGTCTTCTCACTCTATCTAGATAAAGCCGTGACTGACTTTCCATGTTACCCTTGTTCAACATTCAAAAATACTAATACCCTTATTCAAATTTAAATTTTTTATCTCAGTTTTTATATTTTTCTGAAATATAAATAAAAATTATAATTAATTTTCAAAAAATCAATCAATTCCGACTTAAAAATCTCAATTTTAACCGTAAGACCAAACGAAAGCTAAGTCATACTAAATAACTACTTTTTTCTTTTTTCTTTTCGTCTTTTTGTTTTTTTGTTTTTTTTAGCCAAACCAGGGGCATTGCTTGTTTATATCAGTTTGTACTAAAGAGAGATTCTATGGTAGGAACACCCTTGTTAGAGAATCCTGTTAAAATTAATCATAATTGTATAATTTAAATAAGACGTTATATATATAATATAATATTATTATCTTACATTAACTTAATAAATACTGTCTGATTGGTACGATTGAGCTCAATAGCCCCTGCCGTAAGGAACCTCATTGACTGTAGAATTTCCCTTTCTCCTTAATAAATGTATGTAACATCTTATTTTAACACGTATGAGGGCCTTAATTTAACCAAAGCAACTAGATGATGAAATAAAGTTGGTGTTTGGTGTTTGAGTTGAGTTGAAATTTTTAAATTTAAATAATAATTTTTATTAATTTTTTAAAAAAGATAAAAAAAATTTTAAAAAAATAAAAATTAAATTTAAATCTTAAATTTAAACTTGAGCTATGAAGATGTAATGGTTGAAAAATGGAAAGCCGGAGAAGCAAGGCACTGCAGCTACAAATGGCAAACATCTTTCATTCATTAAATTATAGAGAAGACAGCACCCAATGCTTCACCTACAGATTCAATCAAAAGATTGTTCTTTTTTTTCTTTTTTCTTTTTTCTTGTCATGCTTTTTCTTTTCTCTCAATCGCTGTTTGACAAGTCGGTTTCTCTGGAAACACCAAGACAACTTGCAATTTAAAAAAAAAAAAAAAAATTCCAAGGAAGATTTGTCCTCTGGAAGAGAATAATTCTTATTCCTTTTACAGCTTTTTCACTGTTGGTTATTATCCGTGACATGAGTTTATATTCTCGAAATCTCATTTCAACCGTCTACTCACCACCCTCATGCAGTTTTTTTCAGATTCCTTAAAGCTAATGATTTTTTTTTTTTTTTTTTTTTATGGAGTAATGCATTTGAGTGATACACAGTGATGTCATATGTGTTTGGAAAACATATACAATATTCATATAAGTATATGCAACAAATCATAGTTCACACGTAAGAATCTGATGCCTTTGGCTTCTCACCATGTCTGTTGATTCCACTAACAACGCCCAGCAGCATTTTGAGGAGATGGGCATAAAAACTTGTCACTTGGAATTTCAAAATCGTCTAGAGACCCTTGCTAGTGCTCATAAAGCATCTTTTCCAAGAAAAAGCAAGTGGATTTGATAAAGTTAATTGAAAGAGATTAAGAAGCAAAAGAATGCTATATAAAAAATATTTTGGCTATGTGTTTAGTCAAATCATGAGTTTTTGAGTTTAAAATTTCAAAAAACTCCAAAACCCATATGCCCTTTTAATATAATAACAATTTGCCTGGTAACAAGAACATATGCCTTGGTGCTGGTAGGAAGCTAAAAATTAACCGAACGATATGTGTGACTGCAGATCTAATAAATGGTTTTAAGTAAGACAATCATTCATCTCAAAAGTTGAACTGATGAAAGAATCGTAATTAAATTCTCTGAAAACCACCCACCTGAGCACTATCCATTTGTACCATAATATTTCGAGGAGTCTTTTACAAATATGTGTACATATAGGCTCAGACACTTTTTCAAAACTCAAACCTCATTGGCCGACGCTCAAAGAAACAACAGACGTATCAAGAAGATCCTACCAGTCTACCACTACCTGCCATGCCAGAAGCCAACATGAAAATCTATGCCAATTGGTAAACTTATGTGCCTCAAAAACACTACAATTGTCAAAAATTGGAAGGTAGCTACTCAACATTTCTAAGATGTTGGTGGTGTGAGACCGAGTAAAGAGGCAATAATTCAAACTTTTTCTTGAAAATTAGTGGGACCACAATGCTTTAAAATACCATATAAGTCACTAACTTAAACAGTTAGGAAGCGAGATCAAAATAATCTAATAATACATCAGTAAGTCAAGCAAGTCCATTCATTTATTTGTTTTGAATGAATATGGTTCAAAAAATTTCTTCCCCGTTAATTGAGGTTGAAATGGCTAAATGTGAGCCAGGGCATCAGATTTAACCCCACGAATCAAACATACAAAATATACAGAACCTACCATATTATCTCCGATAAGCATACAAAATCAGACGTAAAATACAAGAATAAACAGACATTTGAATTTTACAAGAAGTCGACCTTTTACCATGCAAGAAGTGGTATTACAGCATCAAAATGCTTGACAGATCTACTACACAACATACTATCATAGTACTGAAAATTTAAAATATAAAAAAAAAAAAAAAAAAAAAAGTCCTAGAAGACTCTGTTACTTGGTCCACCAATGGAAAAAGTCTTTCCTCCGCTTGATCTTCTTCTGCAGCGCCTGAAGAATGCCGTACAGCAAAGCCTCAGCCGTGGGAGGACATCCAGGGACATAATTGTCAACTGGGACTCTCCTATCACACCCTCTCACCACAGAGTATGAGTAGTGACAGTACCCTCCTATATTTGCGCAGCTCTCCATTCACACCACCCAACGTGGCTCCGGCATTTGATCATAAACCCTACCTAAAATATATATATATATATATATATATTGTATACGTTTTGACTGTATGATAACTGTTGAATTTTGAATTTCTCCACTAAGTTAGCTATTATGATTTTTTTTTTTTTTTGAAAGTAGATTAAACATCCTTTCATAAGTTAGTTTTCGAGTATGAATTCTATTCAAACCTATTTACGTGATATACGTGATTTATAAAACGTGAGTAAATGTGTTAAATTATGAATTGTACTAGTTGACTTTGAACTCCAACTATTTACATAACACATTCAGTAACGGAACCACGTGTAAATAAGTGAAGACAGGACTTTCTACTCACATTTTGAGAAATTTAAGTACGAAATTTTTTTTAATAAATTTCATGTCCCACCATTTGAAAGAAAAATTTTCAACTGTCCCCACTTAAATTTTGAAATGTAAATTTTACTCTTAAAATTTAGTTATTCGACTGTTTTATAAGAAAATTATCATTACATCCACACTTAAAAATTAAAATATAGTTACGTTCTTCTAATAAAAAATAAGAAAATTATCTATAGTGCTCTCACTGAAAAATTTCCACCTGCCCACAATATTATTTTTGGATCGGATTCCCTCTCATATTGAGCATTAGACAATAACGTGTCCTTTATATATTGTTTACCTTCGAAGAGCTGGGGCCATCTGGTCGGTGAGGGTGCCGGCGACGATCATGACGTCGGACTGCCGTGGGCTGGGCCGGAAGATGATGCCGAACCTGTCCAAGTCGTACCTGGAGGCTCCGGTGTGGATCATCTCGACGGCGCAGCAAGCCAGCCCAAACGTCATGGGCCAGAGGGACCCTCTCCTGGACCAATTCACCAGGTCGTCCGCCTTCGATATCACGTACTCCGCCGCCCTCGACGTCGCCGGAGAACTCGCTCCCTCGTCCGGCGCCGGCGTCGAAGCGGTGGTCGAGTACGGACTGGATACCGCCGTTGTCGACGACCTCGCAGACGCGATTAACGCCAGTCGCGAACCTGCTCTCTGCAACAGAGCCACATAGAGAGAAGAGAGATCACCGGAGGTGTTGGGAAGCGGTGCTTTATTAGTTTGAGATATAGCGGGAAAGACAACCAAATCTTAGAACAATGCGTATTTGGCGTGATCGGGCTGGGAGGACCGTTGGTTTGGTTGACTTCGAGTCATCTGATTGAGGAAGCTGGCCTGTATTTTTTGCTAGAAATTTCCGGACTGCCTCTTTTTCTTTTATTTGTTTAATTTTTTTTTTTATTAATTGAGACTTCTTTATTTGTTTTTTTTTTTTTTTTTTTAAATTAATTGAGACTTGGGAAGGATTCGTATTATGCCATGCACGGTTGAGAACAACTATCCATGGCTGTTCCCGTTTGCAATATTTTCCCATTTGATGCAGATTTTTGTTTTTTTGAAATCAGATAGGGTGCGGACTTTATTTTAAGTTAAAAAGTTTTTTTTTTTTTTTTGGGGAAAGATTTGTGATATTCTCCATATATGATATATTTCTATTACGGGAATTGATAAAGTTTTTACTGCCATCGGGTTGATCACCATCTATCAATTTCAATACTTGATAAAGGGCTGTTTTTCTCATTTAAGAAAGCTTGAAAATTATATTGAAAAAGAACTTTACAGAGTCTTCTTCCTATAACTTTTTTTTTTTTTTTAAAGCAATTTATCTAAATATTAATCCGTTTGCCTCATCTTCTGGTTGAAAAATAGAACAAACGCGGAGATCTATTGAACTATAAGCTTTGAAAAATACGTATCTTGTATTGAGAAGTATTGACCTTCAACCCATTAGCAAAAATAAACAAGCCAAAAAAAAAAATAATAATAATAATGATGTCACTCCATTTTTCGTTACAAGTGTTATTTCAGCCAGCAAAATATACACATCTTACTTGATAGCAAGAAAACGATACAGGCAAAGAACACAGTTTGGGGGACTAAAAAGAAATTTGAGTAACTAGGACCCTATTGGTAATATATAGAACACAGACAAAGCTTTGATGCAGAAGTTGAAGGTTATCTTATCTAAAAATTCGTCCTCCTATAGCCATTGTAGACTTGATTTGCTTTGACAGAAATTCGAAATCTACAAACATTAGTAAGAAACATTGTTGATCAAATTTCAACCATGACAAAAGAATCAATAAAAAAATTATGCACTGCAAGTTTCAACAGCTACATCCCACCAAGTAACTTTTTCGAGCAAGTCAAACTACATATACTTTTTTTTTTCCCCCTTAAATCTTAATCTTAAACCTAGAGTGGCAAATATGGAACATCCTTTTTAGTATCTGTTGATTGTTGTAGGAGAGCTACAATCACATTTCCTTGTTGATTTCAACCCAACAGAATTTTCAGACATAATAGAATGCATGCATCTTCTTTTTCAGAAGGGGCAAAAGAAATTAAAACTAGAGAAACTTTTGGGAAGGATTGGGAGGGGTGGAGGAAAAACGAGATGCTGCCCACCCGGAACAAAATCATGTTGCTTCGTCCTCAATTATGTGACAGTGACAGCCATTTCCTGAACTCGATAGGAAAATCACGTGCTATGAACTCTTTTTTAAGGGGCACGATGAAATCTTGAGATAACTAATGTAGCCTCCTTCAGTGGTTGGTGGGGTAAGGGAAAAGAAGTCTTCTCCAACAGCTACCCAAAAAAGTTAATCCAAGCAAATATACTTTCCTTTCTTGGATCATCTTTATGCATAGTACATGTACAAGCTATTAGCAGCAGCGCACGCTATTGAGTTCTCCGACGGATGCCATGCAAGATGCAGCAACTTTGTAGTGAAATCAAACGAATTCCCGTTTGCATCGACTCCGGGGCTTTCTGCTCCTGTTGTGGGATTTCACGAAAGTAAGAAATAATGGAGTTTCAAAGAATGGTAAGAGAAGAAGCTTAAAGAATGAAAAATGTTTACAAATGCCGATTAAGGAAAGGAAAGAACTGACCTCGTCTGACAACTCGAGTTATACTACTGCTCAGGGACCTGGCTGGCCTTGAAGGAGTCTGAACTTGTCGCCTGATAGAATTATTAGGTGTACATTATTAGGGATATTACATCATAAAATCAAGATTCAAGATATACTCGTCATTTAGTGTCCAAGTTACCTCATCGGATTTTTGCTAGCTTCCAAGGTCATTGCCTCTGTACTTCCTTGGGAACAACCAAATACACGGAACAGATTGCTGGGAGAACATCAACAAGATGTTAAGATGAATATCAAAGAACAAAAATATGATTCAGCAAAAAGAAACAAGTGCTTAAAAGCAGACCTATATGAGCCTGTTGCAACTCGTAATCCATCACCACTCAAACAGCACTCGAATTTATCAAAGATTGAGTCATTTTCGTATAAATCACAGAGCTGGTTATATTCAAAGAGAGAAAAATCAGTTTTAGTAGTAGAAGTTGATGGTTCAGTTTTTCTCGAAAAACGGGAGGGGCAGTCTCACCTTAGGTCTTAAATATTCATGAACCTGGAAGGTTTCGACAGGACCTGAATCCATATTGATGTCCCATAACTGACAACCAAATAACCATCAACTCTCAAGTCAGATAATGTTGGATATTCATTCCAGAGACCCATAATGTTAAGAATGAATGCCGCATCATAACTTTGGAAACACAAAAACCCAAACCTTAAGAGTCATGTAATCACGACTAAGTATGTGTCTCCCATCCTTGCCAAACTTGATGTCTGAAATTGAAGCAATGATCTCTGTGAAAAATGATCTAGCACCAGGTGCCTCCTGTTCCTCAAACCTGTATGAAAAAGACGTTGCATATTAGCTTACAAATTTTGTGAAATAAAAGTTTCCCGACTGTCATGTGCAAGCACACAGGTTCAATGTATTGAGAGCTGCAATAGCTTCAACGTCATACAAAGTTGCCGGCAGAATAACCGGACCCCACATAAATGACTGCAACATTGTGTAAAGGTCTGTATCCTACTAACTGTATTTGAAACTAGATTAACGACATGCTGGCACTGGAAAGAGGCAGGGATGGGTGCAAAAGATGGTCTATGAATCTACTCCCATGCCATGGTACCGCTCATGGACAATACCTGTTTAGTCCTCAGAAACTCTGAACACCAAGTACTTACAATTTAGCATTTGAATCACATAATGCTGATTGCCGTAAATCAATGAGTCGGATTGATCCTTTCGAACTGCTATATGCTAACATATTACAATGAGTGGGGTGGAACTCAGCTGATGTTATCACCTCTGCAAGAACGAACAAGAACATATTTAACGTGACGGTAAAAGGAAATTGCAGTGTAAGAGGATCAATCAAATTAGAAAAATAAAGGTCAATACGTAAAAAATTTTCAAGATTAAAAAGAAACCATACAAAATGACCCAGACATTTCCTTAAATCTTCCAATTTTCCCCAAGCAACCAGGTAATAAAAAACTTAATCAAGAAGCATGTCCACGAGTGCAGTGCAAGACAAATAAACAGCAGAAACCCCAAATTACTTACACTGGCACAACCCAAGCACCAGAAGAAAATTTTTCGTCATATCCAACTTGAATTCTCTAGCAAAAGAAAGATTTCAATACACATAAACACAGGAGTATCAAGAAGCTTACCTGTTAGATCCTCCATGTTTGCAGGCTTCACATCAACGATGTTGAAACTTTGATTGCTAATTTCCAAGTTCCAAAGATTAATTCGCAAGTCATCAGCCGATATAAAAGTTTCACCATCACTAGAAAATATGACAAAGAGAATTTGTTAAGTTTTACACCATGGGGCAGTGGAGGAGAGGCAAATAGGATACCATATAATATTTTGAATTGACATCTAATAACATCAGCACTAAATTATGCAGTCCAATACTAGTAAGTCAAACATGTTTTACTAAAATGTAGAAAATCTTTCAAATAACCATATATTTAAAATAATCCAACGTTGAAAAGGAAGCCTAAAACCAGTTACAAATACACTGGTATAATAAAAGAAATGTGACCACCTGTTGTTCGATATTGAATTAATATGATAGTCATGCGCGTGTGCATAAACCCTTCGACATCTAGCAACTAGACTGGTTTCCTGGCTAGTTACCTGCACGATCAACAATCTCCCAGGTTAGGGCTGCATAGAGGCATGACCTTCATTAACAAAATGACCAAGAGGACAAGAAGAGTGTAAAAAGTTATAAAATCTTAAACTAATAATTATCCAACAATCCAAGGGATCTAAATGTCAAAACAATAAAATCTAAGCCAAGACAAGACATGTACATTTGCAAGCAGCAAATGTATAAAAAATTTATATTGAAGGATTGCACCTAAAATATGTCCTAATGACGAATACAGGAACCCATCCAAGACTGATTGCATTTTTGCTCCTTGGACTAGAAGAAGCATCAAATGTCTCTTGATTAAAATTTGGACCTTCTGGCTCTAAATGTCACATTGCCAAACACTACTTGCTTAGTCAAGGAATGAACAAAAAGGCACAATCAAGGTTTTGAAACATTTCAAGAGCGTCCATTAAAAATAATAATAATAAATAAATAAAAAAGTTCAAAAGAGACTGAGTACAACTACCACAGGTAGACGTAATGATGGAATGCCTCCGGGCGGTAATGATAATTCAAGGCTGAGGTTACTATTCAATCTGTCAAGGCTCCCTCCATTTGCAAGGTATGGTTTAGTGCTACTGGAATTACTTGAACTAGCAATACTGCCATTTCCTACAGCCTTTGAAGGGTCCAGATTATAGTCGGAGACTTTCTTGACCTTCTTTTCTTGTACCTGTGATGAACTCATCCATGAGAAAACGTGCATGAGATGTACCAATAAATAATAGTCACACAACAAACCATTTATTGTTCTTTATAAATTTTCCCAACTACGGAACATTCACAAGCTCAAAATCAGAATAGAGGTACAGACTACAGGAAAATATTCAAATGCATGAAAACGACAGTTTACAAAAATCTTTTACGTGATTGACCGGCTGCCTTAAAAAAAAGTTTGCCACTTTGCTCAGCATAGCAGCTATTTTGTCACCCAAGTTATATTAACCTGCTACAAAATATACACCTACGCAGTTTGCCGTTTATTTCTCTTTCTCAATTAAGCACAAACATGTCAATCCCCGATTACAGGTCTCTACCAGTGCCAACTCCATATTTCATGCAAGTGGAAAGACATCTCTAGATGATATCCACTAATAATTATATTTGCAGATGGGGGCATAACATAATTACATATAGTTTTGGTGTATGTCAATAACATGCGAATACAAAAAGCGAATGGAAAATCTAAAAAACCAAAAATGCCATATTGGACTTTCTCTACTCTTATAGTAGTCAATGGTTAAAACAACTACACTTTTAGGAACATTTTATGCTTCAGCAAGATTTGAGCTTCTACCTTCCAGAACTTAATTGTTTTATCATTAGTGGATAAGAGAAACAGGGCGGAATTGGCAGTTTGGCACCATCTGATCTTGTTGATCTTCTCTTCTATCTCCAAGCTCTTGAGATAATCAAACTGACACAGGAAAAAAATAAAAATAGAAGCAATATGCATATTTAGGGCCAATAAAACAAAAGTGAAAGTCGATATATGGTTTCACTATAAAACAGGCAGGAAAAGCAAAACCTTAAAATATATACCTCAGGTTCATGGCTCTGAAACTCCGTTTTATAGCGGAATTCAGGATGCCTAGTAATGGGGTAATCCATTCTCTCTAAATCCCTTCTGGAGTCACCATGCTGCACCTCACAGAATTTCAGTACAATTTAATGGTCTGACAAACAATATACAGCATAATAATATCTTGACACTGATAAATAAGCCAGTAGAGGGAGAAAGAACACACGTCTTTTGAATCTGTCCTCTCAAACAGAACAACACGGCCCCCACGGTCACCAGTAGCAAGGTAGTCTCCGCTTTTATCAAATTCAATAGCTGAAATGATATCAACTGCATAAGAGAACAAGGAACTGCAACTCAGAAATTCCCTTATTAAAAATAAAAATTAAGCTATAACATCTAATTGGATTTTAATGGGGGAAGTTTAAATTTTTTTTTTTCACTCCATATTGGCAGCAAAAGACCAACAGTTATAAAACGAACTACACCTTCCCCTCTTATATACTTGCTACTAACTTTCCCACAAAAGTGACTTCCAAAGATATTCGAAGATAAATTTATGTCTCGATGCAGATACAATGTCCCGTGTTAATTTACTGCAAGCCACATCTTAACTGCAAAACGACCCTCTTTAGTTTTTTGCTCATATTAAGCTCCACACGTCGAAAATTCAGACAATAACAAGTGAAATGCCTGAAGCATGGTTTTCTACAATGTATATATACTTACAAAGAGAATGCCATATCAGTAAATAGGAAACCACGTAATGTGATTATCTAGCTATCCTATAGCAAATGGAAACAAGTAACACTTCAGCTTTTATTAAAGTTTCATCATTATAACTAAACAAACTTAACTAACAAAATCTCCAATACGAAACGAAAGAATGAACAGGCAAACATCGAGATTTGGATCTGCAGACCAAGAATTCAACAAGACAACAAGTAAAGGCAATCAATTACGAGACCACACTCAGTCACCAGACAAGTAAAAACATCAACTACAAAAGCTTTTTAGTTCCACACTGTTTCCGAAAATCCCAAAAAAAAAAAAAAAAAAAAAAACCAATGGAAACACAATAGAAACCCAAAATGGACAGCTCTAAATCAATTCCGCAACTAAAAATCAGTACTTTTCCCCCAAATCAAAACCAGAATCCGCCAATCAAAGAGAAATCAATTTCCCATGGACGACCCACAAACCGAGACGCGTGTTCCACGATCCAAACCAGATCAAAAAGAGCCTAAACAAACCCTAACTCCAATTTCACAACAGCACATCAATTGGATCCAGGACATGGCACGGAAATTAGACGACAACAATACCTTCCTGCACTTCTTCGCCGGCCGTCCGCTCGCCGAAGACCTGCGAGAATTTCCATTCCAGCGGCTGCGGAGGGCCGGCCGGAGCTGCGACGACCTCATCGCCACCGTTCATTTTCTCCGAACAAAACGAATCGACACTTTTGCAGAAGAAGAAGAGGGGGAAAAAAAAAAAAAAAAAAAAAAGCACCGCCCCAAAAATCCGAGCAATCCAATCACCGCATCGAAGATCGCTTCTCTGGGTTTACAAGATCACGGATTCCTCTGCCCAGAAAAACCATATCCAATAGGTACAGAAAATCAACCCAAAAAAAAAAAAAAAAAGATAGATGGATAAATAAATATATAATTACAATGAAGTGTGGGTTTTTTCTAATTGAACCATTGGAAACCCAGAAAATGGCCAACAGGAAAACTTTTGTTTCTCTCTCTAAAAAAAAAATACAACAACACTCTTTCTCTCTCTAGAAGGAGAAAATTGGCATTTTAATGATTTGAGGATTAAAATGGACTGAGAAAACCGTTTGTTTCTTTTGGCTTTGGAGACCCGAACTCACACTTCTCTTTCTCTCTCTCTCCTCTCTTTCTCTCTCTAAACTCTGTGTGTCTCTCTCTCTGTTGTGTCGAGTTTCATTCTCAATTATGGGGCTTGTAAAATTTTTTCCCCTTTTTCGTTGCAATTTTTTGAGCAGTGATAATATCACCTAGAAAAGTGATGGTTGGATTCGATGAGGTTTTTTGATCGGGGGTGTCGTGGCGATGCGGTGGAGAGCTAGCTGCGATTTGATTGGTTGGTGATGGAAACGATTTCTCACGCTGAGTAATGGGAAAAAAAAAATAATTGAGAACAAGAAAATTAAGGGGTTTTTTTTTTTTTTTTTTTAAAGCTTTTTTAAGGATTTTGTTCAAAGGAACGAAGAGTCAAGGAATTATCTGTGGGGTGAGAAAGAGAGGTTTTTCTAAAAAGACATGCATGCCCTTTTCTCTCTCTTTTTTTTTTTTTTTTTTTTTTTTGAAAATTGAATGTTTTGTGATCTTTTTCTTTTTTTTTTTTTTTTTGGGATCGAATTTGCGTTATATGGAACACATCTTGGCATTAATGAAAGTGTTTTTGGTGTGTGTAACTATAGATGTAAAAAATCCGTCTCCAAAATTGTGGTGTGTTTCAAATACTTGATCTTGACGTTCCCATGACTTAATTTTCTGTTTAATAAATAGTTTATTTTGACTTCTTCGAATTATGGGAATTAATTACTTATAATTATGAAGTGAAGTTGAGTGTAGAACGCACATGAACCTTCATAAATCTTTGTTAAAATATTATGCAATCATTTTATTACTAAAGTTAGAGAAATGGTTTTGTTTATTCCGATTGATTTTAAACCTTTTATTTAAAAGATGCAAAAACATTTTATAGGTTAAAAACATCCTCTTTCAATGGTCTAAAACATAAAAATAATATAACGTTTTCCTTAATAATTCTTAATCCTCATCCAAAATACCATGTAACAAAAAAACCATGTTCAAAACTATTTAAAATCTATATATGCTAGTCAAACTCAAAGCCTTGCTCTTTACTTTTTTTTCCCCAGCACATAGATGATTTTACATATCTAGGCAACATGATATTATTTGAGAACTTTTTTTTTTTCTTTCTTTCTTTCTTTAACGTTTTTTCTTTTAATTTTTTGTTTTTTGTTTTTTAATTTTAACTTGAAAAAAAGGATTTAAACTCTGGTTTTTTTTTTTAAATAAGATATAATATTATTGTTAAATTATATATACAATCAGAATATTGCGTGACATACGCTTTCAAGTCTCTACACTCTGACATTTCAAAACTCGAATTGAAGTCGCTGTCAGATATTCTTTGGGAAAAAAAGCGTTGGGATGAAGATATAACAGGAGGTGGTGGAGAGAAAAAGCATCAATCTGGGTTTGACTTGTTAGAGTTAGCCAAAGGATCTTATCTAACTCTAAGCAATGAGAATGGATAAAAGCTGGTGGGCTCAATTTGTCCAAAGGCCCAAGAGCTGAAATTTTCTCTTTTGGTCTCAGAGTAAAACGGCCCACATGCTGTCAAATTTGCTGGGCTTTTCTTTTCCCCCACTTTGGCCCAAATAAATACCATGGATTTTGGAGCTTTGGATTTAAAAACAGCATGAATACCTTGAGCTGTAGCCTATCGGGTGAGATAAAGATCAAATTAGTGGTGTTTACGGAATCCACCAACCCGCTCAATTCAGTCCAATCCACTAGATTAGATTAGATTAAAAGACTAACATATTGGTTACAGATTAGGATTTTCCTAAACCGAATATTATGAAATGGATTACGGATTGAGGATTTCTCAATCCGTGTAATCCGTTACTCTGTTGAATTACTTTGATGTAGTATTGGTTAAGTTGATTAGTATGAACATTTTATTTTGAGTTTAATCTAAGTTTGGTTGTTGTTATTTATTATAAGTTATAATTTAGTTAATTATTGAAGACTTAAAGTTAATTGTGTTGTGATTTTATTGAACTATTTCATATTTAAGCATTATATTTTTATATTTTAATTCCTAGATTTTTTTGATTGAATCCATGAATCCAATCCGTATAAACCGAGGTTTACGGATTGGATTGGATTGGATAAGAAACTTTACGGATTGGTTATAGATTGGGAAAATCCCAATCTAAATATCACGGATTGAGGTTTAATCTGTAGAAACTGATCTTTAAACACCCATCAAATAGTGATTTTTGAGGGTAATTATTTAGCTTTACTCTCTAAGTAGTAAATAGAGATAAGTGACTATTCATATAAAATAATAATGATAGTTAAAATAAATGTATAAACAAGTCAAAGCCATTTTGGTAGGTCACCTCTAAGGTCGCAGCCTGTTGCATAACTTATTAGACATATCAGCTGTCAAAAATGCCCCTAAAAAAATTTTACTATATCAATTCTAAAGCCACTGGCTCACATTAATTTCTTTTGAGACAAAGGCATGATTGTCTCATATACAACAAATATATTTACACGCTGGATTTTTGAGAACCATCTTATAATTTAAGTAAAACGAAAAGAGAAACATGAGATTTATACTAAATGTAAACTGATATTATAAAGGTAAAATAATATATGACATAATTAATTTTTTGTGTTATATCTTTTTACATCAACACTGAATTGGAAGGGTGTTATAATAGTTTAAAATAACTAATTTTTAGTGTTAAACATTATTTAAATAATATATTTAATAAATATCATATCATAACAATGTCTGCAACCACATGTAGAACAAAAATTTCGGTACCCATTATTCTTTATTCGGCTTTATCCATATGTATATATACCTTTTATCGGAGCATTCGAGACTTTAATTTGGAACGTGGTAGAGGTACACTGAAGGGCCACTTTGGTTGGGAATAATTCTGCTCCACTATTGCCCGATTGAGCTTGAAAACTAACTTACTATACTGAACTGCTTTCGTTCAGATAGAATATTCTTCATGGAAATATGCTACCAATATCATATAGACCACAAAACTAAGGTCCATTTGGGGACACATTTAGAGACGGTGTTTTGGAGTTGGAGATAGTTTTAGTTTTGAAAATATATATTTGGTGAAATTAAACTGTTTGTAGTGTGAAAACTTAAAATATTTGGGAAAAAATTACAATATGATCTTGTATCGTTCCTCTCAAAATTTATTAATTTGAAAAAAAAATATATTATTTCGACTTAAAATGATAAAATTATGAATTTTTAAAATTTAAATTTTTTTTAACATATTTAAAAAAATGAATAGTAAAATTAGAGGAAAAAAACAAAAATATTTTGGAAAAAAATTTTGAAACGGTAAACCATTTTGAAAGCAACCCTCTTCATTACCACCATATATAAGATCCTTTAGAAGAAGCTACGTACTAATTCTATATATACTAAAAGAGAGAGGGGTTTATTGTTTTTCTACAATAAATGGACATTATATCCCTTGAATTACTGTAGTTCCTTTCACGTGTATACTATTTAAACTTTCGTCCCTCTTGGCGTTTTGTGGTTTTCACACTTTTTTTTTTTTTTTTTTTTAACTTCTTCACCGGGCTTATCTACTCCTTCGGAAGTTTTGGCTCATTTCCGTATTTTGTCCTTTTCCAATTTATGTGTTTCTCTCTCTCTCTTTTTTTTTTTTTTTTCCTTTTCTCTCTCTCTCTCTCAAATTTTTAAATGTTTTCTTCATATAGTTTTTTTTTTTCAATTTATTCATAAAAATACTTTGTTGTAAAACATCTTTAGTTCGTTTATTATCGTTGTAAATATTATTTTACCATGTGAATTTTTAAGTATCTTTTGTATAACAATTCTATCAAAATAAAATTTATCAGATATATTCATACTTTAAAAATTATTTTTCTCTTACTTTAAATAAATAAATATATATATATTCCTTTCTATATATCTCTAGATTGTTTTCTATTTACTTCATAATTTTTTCCTTAAAAATAATGGACGTCTTTATTTCAACTAAAATACATATTTTGATTAAAACATATGGTTTGGTCCATCTTTAAAGAATTAAATATTTAAAAATACTACATGTGAAAATGTTTTTCCCCCTCTTAAATACACTCTTAATTATACAATTTTTTTCATTATGTTTTAAAAAGTTAAAATTTTCCCACACATATTAAATTTTCTCTAATTTGTCTTTACTTACATATTTCTTTTATTATTCTATACTATATTATTTTATTTGTGTAGATTTTTTAAGTATATTTTGCTTTGATAAACGGTTATTCTATCTGTCTTTTCTTAATTTATCATAAAAAAATATTTATTATAGTGTTTTTTTAATTATCTTTTCAAATATAATTTTATGTACCGTGGCTAATGCTTGTGTAATAAGATTAGATTTAAGTAAACATATTTGTGTAGTATTTGAAATATTCCTATTCATATTTTGAAACTTTCAGCGTTTACAATATCCTAATAATTTTTCACTAAAAATATATATATATATATACACACACACACACGATGTTTGGTTGTCTTAACTGCATGTTAATACCTCATTAAGACCTCTTAATATTACCAAATAATCTAAAAAAAAAAAAACAATAGCATGATAATTAGAATATTATTATATGGATTGAGTATGCAAAATTACTCCCACGTGCATACCATGTGACTAACAACTAGTTACAAACTAAATAAGCTATAAGCTATATATAAATTTTTTGGTAGATTTCAATATGAGGTCTCTCAGGTTTAGGGTGATTGTTTAATTAGTTGGACCATGTCATGTTACAGTCAGCGACGGAGCCATACGAGACTAGACAGAACAGCCGTCGTAATTGATTTTATTATTTTAGTTTGTCATGATATGTTTAATTAACATTAATAAGACCACAAAAAAAAAAAAAAACGTTTCATTTATATCATTTAATATATATATATAAAAAAAGTTACTAGAGTCAATCTCAAACTACTTGAAGTTGAAGCTATTATATAATTATATTTTTCTTTTCTATACTGTCACAAAACTACTTTTATATTTCTCTTGTTAATTTTAATCGATTACTATATGTATACAAATATTTTAGAACTCATTAAAACTTCTATTTAATTTCAAAGTTATTAACACTTAAAATTAAAATAGAGATTCCCTAAAAAAATAAATAGAGAAATATATTTTTCAATCCAACTTAAGCCAACAAATATATACTCAAATCTCTATCTCTATCTCCAAAAGAAAAGGGGAGAGAGAGAGAGGCAAATAAATGTAGCTCTAGTTTTCTTCTCGGCTATAAGTTCCATGTTACATTTCAAAGAGTAACGAAACCACATCATAAATAACAACAATGTCTCTACTCAATTCTTGAGATTTTGATCACTTTTGTCCTCATAATCGTTCAAAACTTTTTATTGTATCCTTATTATAACAATAATGTAACTCATGATATCTATATCTTACCAACAACAAAAATTATAAACATTCCATAATTAAAATTATTCGTCGTTGTGTTTCTACACATTTAGAAAAAAATTATGTCTATTTCATATTCAATAATAGAAATTTAACAAAATTTGTTTATAAATTCTTTTTTTCTTTTTTCCTTTTTTTTTTTTTTGCGATGTCCACAGTGATTAAAAAAAATCCCGATTCGGTCAAAAATTTCAAGTACTTAACACATCAATATTTTTGGGAAATAAAGAATTAAGAGACAAACTCTATCACATGAGTCCATCACTCCACCAAAAAAAAAAAAAAAAAAAATCTCTATCACATGACGTGACAATCAAAACATATTCAAGAGCATGACAGTACTTTTCCCCACGCTATTGAAAATCTACCATTTAAAAAAAAATTCAGGAAAAAAATAAAGTTCATTTAATAAATTAATTAGAGATAAAATTTTAAATTTAAGTTAATTGAATTTTAAAATATTATTAAAAATTTAATTATAAAATTTTATCAATTTTTAAAAAAATCTAAAAAATAAGATTAAAAAATATAATATAATTAAATTTAAATTTAAATATCAAACAAAATTTTAAAAAAAAAAATCAGACGATTTGAAGCCACGAACATAAAAAGGCACACAAAAAATAGTTGAAATTCACAGTGAGCGTCAGTTGAATTGAGTAGGACTTGCAGAAAGCGCTAGATGTCACTTTGGGCATCGTACGTGGCACAAGTGGGCGACACACACAAGCATGCAGCTAACGAAACCACTTTAATCATCTTCTTTTAAAAAAAAAAAAAACCAATAAAAATAATAAAAATAAAAAATAAAAAACCTTCTAAGCACCACGTATACTGATCGTCATGTGAAAAGCCGTGACAACAAAAATTTGATCTTCACCTTTTTTTTTTTTTTTAAGATTTTTAAATTCTTTAAAATAATCCGGAATGATCTTTTTTTTTAGTTAACAAACATTAAAAATTTAACAAAAAAAATATTATGTTAATAATATATGATAAACTATTCAATGGTAGTTATAAAAAAAATTTATGTAATTTAACTTATATGTGATTTATTTCTTTCAATTTTTAATATTTGTTTTTAAAAATGATCAAATTGCATCCTTTAACAAGTTTAGGGAACTTTTAACCAAAAAAAAATTAACAACCAAATCACAACTTCATAAAAAGATTAAGGACCAAACGAATAATTTACTCAAAAGAAAAAAAAGGCTGCGATAAAATTAAAACAGAAGGATTTATTATTATTTTTGTCTTTTTACTTGGCCGAAGAGAAATAATATATGGTTCTTAATCTGCGTATAATCAAGCCAATGAATAATAAATAAAGAAAATTATAAAAACAACTCTCTAGATGTATGTGTTTATATTTTCTTTTAGTCCTTTTTTAATGTTTATTTGATTTTTTATCCTTTTTATTTATCTAATTAGAGGTAAAAAATTAAAATTATTATAATCAAGATAATAATTCAGAGATAAATTTTTTAAGGTTCATTCTAAAAATCACCATAACAAATAATAGACGGGCTATACGAAAAATGTTACACAAACCACCGAATTTGGTACCGAAACCAGTACATTGTTTTCATTAAATAAAAATTGTAATAATATTGCCTATATATATATATAAAGTAATTATATTGCTTTATCATGAACTTTCTCAGCAAATACATCACAAGCACTAATCTATAAACCAATTTGGCTATAGGGGCATGTTGGGAGAAATCTTCCTAGTATAGTACTTTTATTTTATTCGTTAAGAATAGGAACCCACTTTTTTTTCTTTTGTTTTTTTTTTTTTTTTTGTTTTTTGAGAGGAAATCAATAGGAACCCACTTTACCTACGCAATAGGACCATAGAAGGAGCCAAGTTGGACCTATTTATTTAATTATGACATGCTCCTTTTGAAAGGTGATGAAAACAAAAATTTGGTCATAAAGATGGGGTGATGTGTAAACCATAGTAGGATTTAATTATTAAGTGTCGTGCTAGAGTTGTAGTTTTGGGTTGATGATCATATGATTTTATCAACAGCTAGCATGCATGTATGCAAGTATTTGATTCTAATCTTAAAGAAGATTAGTACCGTGACGTTTTTTATATATATAAATATTAAAAATTTTAGAAGTGTGACGAGATTTGAACTCGACGTCTTATTTATATTGAAATTATATGATACCGTTAGATATTTTAGAATATGTCGTTGGTAGAATTAATTTAGAATTTAAATGACCTTTTTATTTTTATTTTTTATTTTTTAAAAGAGAGATATGATGATATACATGGGAATGCATTGAATTATGTACAAGACAATTCCCAACCAAAACAGAAGAGGAAATATATCATTGATGGAAAAATCAATTCCTACGAAAAACAAGAAAATATTCTGCCGGCACAAAGGAGGAATTATTACTCTTATTTTAAGTAGCAAATTAAATGGGGAATTATATTGTTTAAAAATGGGGAATTATACGCGGTAGATAAAGTTTATTATATCTTTTCTTTCGTACTTTTTTTTAATGTTTGTTTATTATATCTTCTTGTGTTTTTATCTGTGTGGTTTATGAACTAATGAATTTGAAGTGTACGTCTCTCATACACGAAGCTTCCGAATATTGAGAAAATGAAGATATTTTTTTTAACCAAAAAAAATACTATCCGAACTCAAAACCCTATCCATGCCATGAAAGAATATAGAATATATACGAAACAAGGAATGTGGATGAATAGATAGTATTGATGTGTGCACGGTGCTGTTTCCAACTGCATATATATATATATATATATATGTATATATATACTTCTGTGTGTATCACACATGGTTAATAAGGAGTGGAAAAGGTTCTTGTTCATGGAATAACCTGTATCCATACAATATTATAGAAAGCACAATAAATGCTCCATATTTTATCAAAAGCGGTTTGTTTTGGATAAAAAATTTTTGTATTTATTTTTTGGTCCTCAGGTTTTTTTTTTCAGACCATTTTTTTCATTTTAGTCCTTTTTTAATTTCTTTTTGGATCAATTTTTTTTCGTTTTGGTCCTTTTTTTTATTTTTGTATTTAATTTTTGGTCTTTTGTTTTCTCCCAAATAGTTTTTTTTTTTCATTTTTAATCCTTTTTCCATTTTTTTAACCCAACTTTTTTTTTTATTTTAGTCATTTTTCGTATTGATAATTTCTTTTATTTTAATCCTTTTATCTTTTTGGATATATATATACACACACCACACAAGGTTAATAAGGAGTGGAAGAGGTTCTTATTCATGGAATAACCTATTTATAGTTATGATGCTAGCTGCAGCCCTGGACTCAAGGAACTCCATTAGAATTCTTTAAAAAAAATTTTAATTCCTTTTTCTGTTTATCCATTCTTAATATTTTTTTTTCTAATTGCAAGTTTCATTTAGAACATAGTAAATTTTTTTTTTATTTACACTTTTAGTTTTTACTTTTTAAAGAACAAAATTTTCCTGCCGGATCATTACACACACGCACACACACACACAAGAGATTAATGAAAGTCCAAGTCTTGTCATGCGAAGACACAGACAAACACATATCTTATCGTTGTAACAGGCAGATCATTATTATAATGCCATGGAGAATTTCTTTCTTGCTCATAATTCTATAAAATAGAGTCATTTTAATATTTTTAAATTTAAATTTTTATTATAATCTTAATAATTTATATTAATTTTTCTTCAAATTTATTATGTTATCTAGAGGTGTAAGTTAATTGTGTTAAGAGGGTTAAGATTAGTAATTTAAAGCAAAAATGCGACAAAAATGAAAGAAAAATTGCAAAAGGAAATTCAAGGTGGACTTTGCCCACTTGCGCGATTGTTACATCACTAGTTATTCTAGCCGTCCAATCGTCTTCAGGTCCGCCCAGATCGCGAGTGCGAGAAACTCGCCTCAGTCCAGCGCGTCGCCTGCTGACGTGTCAGGACAATTCAGGCTTTGCCAGATCCAGTGTTGCGTGTCCTATAGTTTAGTTTTCCACGTGCGCCTCTTTCTTTAGCGAACAACGCAACGCCACCTGCCCCACTTTCTACAACTTGCCAATCATCCGCTGCCACCTGTCTATGTGGCCCTTAGGGCTGATTGGCTGCTGAGGCCAAAAGAGAGAAGAAAAGAAAAAATAAAAAAAAAAGGGAGAAAGTTGAAAGCCTACGGCTTCGTGCCCATGGTCTTTGGTTGCGGAAGAAGTCGAAAACCAAAGAAGAAAAAGAAAAAAAAAAATTTTAAGTTTTAAGTATAGTTTTTTTTTTTTAAATTAGGAAAAGATTATCTTGAATAATCAATATGAGAGGCAAAATAAAATTTAGGAGAAGACTTTGAAAACTTGTGACACTTCCAAACTAAGTTTTCTTATTTTATTTTCTTATATTTTGATTTTTGTAATTTAAGAATGGTTAAACCTTTATCTTGTAGATTTCTATTTTTATTTATGAAGTAATTTTCTTTTCTAAGGATATGATCTATCCGGATTATGATTATTTGAGTTTTTTTATTTTTAATTTAATTGATGTCTATTACAGTTTTATAGATTGAGTATTTTAATATATGCTTAATGCTTGTGAATTTCTGACTAACTTTTGTATGATTTGGTATTTGATTTGAAACTGAAAAATGATAATTAAATAAGCCATTGTTTGATCTACTATGAGATTGTCATAAGCTAGAGATAGTTATGAATTTGTACAACATCATGAATTTATGATTTTTAATGGATTATGATAAGGTGTTTGAGAACGAGAGTTGATACGGATTATTATAATAAATTATTAATGTTTGAGAAAGATTAATTAATATATTAGAGAGATTCACTGACAATATAAGGAATATACGTTGATTAAGTGGATTAGAGAATTTGAGTATGATTAATCTAATGAAATCAAGAACCTTAGTTTTTTTAATATTTTAAGTCTTTTGTCTTTTTATTTATTTTGTTATTTATATTTAAAAATCTATTTTCGGTTGTTCAGATAAAGCCATAGTTAATATAATTTTTATAATTAATAATGATAGTTCTCGTATGAATGATATTTTACTTATCACTTTATTATTTATTAACGAGATTATACACTTGTAATTTTCCACATCATATCTCGCGAACAATATTAAAGTAATATTATAGACATTTAGATTTAGCTCCAATTCCTTTTCATAATTCTTTTGGTATCGAATTTTTTTCCTGCCAAACTATACACTTTTTTTTTCTTCTCTGTTTTTTTTTTTGAAATCTAGTTAAATATAAATAAATAAATATAATTTTTGAAACCAAGCAAATATTTTTCTTAATATAATTATACAAATAATGTAAGAGACATTAGTTTTAATCATAACTTTGAATACTAATTAAGTTATTATTTTTTTATTGATAAGTCTTTAACACATTACCACATCGATTAAAATTAATAAATTATATTGATTAATAAACAAAAGCTACAATTGAATGTCACGTAGCTATCATGCGTTTTGATACTCAAAACTTATCATCTTTTTGGCTAAACAACTCCAATTGTTGTTTTTTTTTTTTTAAACTTTTTTTTTTAAGTCGATTCAGTTTTACTATTTATAGTTCCAATTCTAATTTAAAAACTCAAATTTTGAAAGTTCATAACTTTATTATTCCAAATTTAAATGAGATGATTTATTTTTTAATTACATTGAATTACGAGACAAATAAAATTATTCATATTTATACATATAAATATTTTTTCCTAACACATCTTAAATTTTTACATTTTTTAATTCCAATCAACCAAACACACAATATCAAACTCAACACAATTCCAATTTTTCAACTCAAACACACCAATAAAACAAAAAAAAAAAGGGTAAATATTTGAATTGATATCTTTCACACCATTCTAATTATAAATCGACCCTCGTAAGTGGAGGGTGACAACATCCAATTCCCAAGGGGCGTAGCAGCCACACAAAAAAGTGAAAAGAATCACCAACTGGATTTTACTTGGAATATTCCACCCTCCCACCCTCTTGGTTGGTACTGTTGAATTCAATTCCTCTCGAATATTCTCTTATTCCCGCGTGTTTCCCTCTTTTGTTCTTTCCCAAACCAAAGTCCAAGCCTAACTCAACTCAAACACCCTCGGACGCCGTCAACTTCAGACCTTCGATCCGCCAGCCAGACCTTCCTGATCAAAATCGGACGGCTACAAATGCGTGTCCATCAAGAACTACGCCCCCGCCGCGTATTAGTAAATCTAGAACAACATGGCATGTTTTTTTTTTTTTTTTTTTTTCTGAAGGACAAGTTGGCAATTTTATTTCAAACTCATAACATCCCTTTTTTTTTTTTTTTTTCTAGAATTAAGTAAATAAAAACATAAAAGGAAATTTTTATTCTAAAGCGACTTGGGTAATGGTTTAGCCACAAAACCCGTTTATTCATGGTAATATTCCCTTGGAATCCTTTGGATACGTGAACTGCTGTGCCTTGGGCTTCACACATTTTCTCTGTTATAAAACCCCCCCCTTCCCTCCTCATTTTTTTCCACACACACCAAAACCTGCAAAACAATTCATTTCTGTTTCCTCATTACCAAAAGAAATTTCTTTTTTATTGTTTTTATTTTTTTCCCCTTCATTCTAGATTTTCAGTTCTTTCTTGCTTATAATGGCTGGAATCATTGTCGTTTTTGACTTCGATAAGACCATCATCGAATGCGACAGCGACAACTGGGTCGTCGACGAGTTGGGTGCCACCGATCTCTTCAATCAACTCCTTCCCACCATGCCATGGAATTCGCTCATGGTAAACTCTTTTTTTTTTTTTTTTTTTTTTTTTTTTTTTTTTTAATGTTTCACGTTTGAAACAAGTTCTAATAAAGTAATATCGTAAACATGAAAAAAATTTTCAGGATAGGATGATGAAGGAGCTTCATGAGCAAGGCAAAACCATTGAAGACATTGTTGAGGTTCTAAAACGGACTCCGATACATCCGAGAGTTGTCCCTGCCATTAAAGCTGTCCATGCTCTTGGGTATTTTTTACTTTCCCGGGCTCTGTTTTCGTGTTTTCTTAAACGACAATAGTTTCTAACTTATTTTTTTATTTTTTATTTTTTTAGGTGTGATTTGAGGATTGTCAGTGATGCGAATCTGTTTTTCATCGAGACGATTTTGGAGCATCTGGGGTTGAGGAACTGCTTCTCGGAGATCAACACCAACCCTGGCTTTGTTGATGAACAGGGAAGGCTGAGGATTTTGCCTTTCCATGATTTCAACAAGGGCTCTCATGGCTGCACCGGCCCCTGCCCTCCTAACATGTGCAAGGTATAACAATATTTTTCAATTTAGTCCTTACTGTTTCATAAAAAAAAAAAAAAAAAAGATTACTAATACCTTTCAAGTTAATCATCTTGATGAACGTACCGAAATTTTCTAGAGAAATATGGATTCTCCAAGGTTCTAGAAAAGTTCTGAAATTCCCTTTTTTTTTTTTTTTTCTAATAATTTTAAGGGAGTTTACCTTAAATTTAGAAGATTTTGGCTGGTGGTTATTTATAATAATAATAATAATAATCTAACAATTTATGGATTGGGTCCAAAGCGTTTGGAACATATTTATGGAAATCGCTTGATTTTCTAAGCAAATCAACCAATAAATCTTTAATTTCTGGTCCACTAGTCTCAGATCATGACCCCACAGTTTTTCTTATTAAATTAAAAGAGGTTAAATTATATATAATCCAAGGATCAGTAGTGTCAATCAATCTAGCACTAAAATCTTGTTCTTTTAATATTATGATATCTGTTCCAACATTTGACTAAGTATAATGATTTGTCAATATATATATATATATATATATAGGGGGTGATTTTGGAAAGAATCCAAGCTTCTGTGGGCGCTGAGGGGAACAACAAAAGACTGATTTATCTTGGTGATGGCGTTGGTGATTACTGCCCAAGTTTGAAGCTGAAAGAGTCGGATTTTGTCATGCCAAGGAAGAATTTCCCGGTGTGGGACTTAATCTCCAAAAACCCGATGCTAATCAAGGCGAAAATCCACGAATGGACCGACGGAGAAGAGCTCGAGAAGATTCTTCTCGGCCTAATTGAGACAATCTCCATTGAGAAAACTGCTGCTGCTGCTTTCATCTCAGCAGACTACAAGTTGCCAACCATCTCAGTTCCTGCCTTGCCTAAGGCCCTCCCAGTTCAGCAGTAGTGGACTGCATATAGTAAAGTAGATATGATTTGCTTCAATTTTTGGCATAAATGCCAAACCAAAAGCACAGATTCGACACCTTTTTTTTTTTTTTTTTTATAAATAAATTTAATTTTCTTTTGGGTTTTAGAGATAAGTTTCAAAGTCTGTGCTGGTTTTACTGACCATGTAAGAGTGATATATTCATAAATGTAAATTATGGTTTGCTTTCATCTTTTTTTTTTTTTTCAATTAAGGAGCTTTAATTTGTGTCAAATAACCAAGTTGGTGAAACATGTTACGGGCAATGTGGCTGCATGAGAAGTACTTGTCAAAGCTGAATCCAACTAATGAGTGTGGCTGTTTTCTTGGCTACATTCATTGTAATTACTATGATAGTCCTAAGGGAACCAAAAAAAAAAAAAAAAGATAGAAAAACAAAGGTCATTTGTAATTACAAAGGTCACATTCTTGAGGAATATGTCATAGGGTTAAAGTACTCGGCAAAAAAAAAAAAATGTTAGGATTTAAGTTGTCCCATCGGGAGTAACTCAATATGTGAAATGAGAGGGATTTGCGTAGGAGTTCGTAAATTTGAAAGTTGAGAATCATAAGTCTCATAGTGTAAAAAGTTACACAAAAAATGCTAAGATTAAGAGACGGACAACACGTATAGTAAATGGATAAGAAGTGAGACTCTGTATGTGATTTATCAACTATTCATTCTCAAAATATCATTCATTAAAAGCTCAACAATATAAACATCAACATTTAGAATATTTTCTTGAGTTAATTAATTTTCTTCACATTAAGTGAGGCTGAAATGACAATATTTCTATAAACGTCTAGAGAGTCTCTTTGATAATGCTCAGGGTATATCACCCCTTCCCAAACTTTTAATTATCAATCAAAATTAATTTTTTTTTCCCACTCCACTTTGTATTTCATATATCATATATGCTTGTCATTATCTAAACTTTTTCCGCTCAAAAATCTGGATTAGGTGGGAATTATACGGAGTCACTGCACCTAAAATATATTTTAGGACAAGCTTTGGATGATTGAATTCTTTAGACTTCTTTTTCATGCAGTGTTCCCTGCACTACTCGCAATTACTATACCTACGAAGCGGTGAAAATTCTGAAAATTCTATCATATGGCATATTCATGAGCAAAGGTTTATTTATTTAAGTATGGAAAAGTACCCTTATACCCGAAACACAGTAAAAAAATAAACTCAAACAGAAATAAAGAGAAGATAGAAATTTATATAATTCGGTAAAATTGCATATATCTACGGGAGATGGAGAATAAATTCACTAGCTATTTTACAATTACACACTCATCAAACTCTCTCAACCTCTTTACCCAAAACCCCTTATATTTTTTTCTATCTCTCTTCTCATTTTCTCTCAAAAGGAGGTGCATACACTCTCTATTTTTCAGAACACACACACAACTCTTAACATAATACACCATTTATATGCTCTCAATGAATATAAAATTAACATTCTTCCAAACTCACAAAATAGCAACAAATAGCAACTTACCCGAAAACTAATTTGAGTCATTTACCTAACAATCTTCACCTTGACTCAAATTCTCTCTCCTTACACACACACTTAATAAGAATAAATATGTGTTGATTTCAAACTCTCATTGAACTTGACATGAGAAACTGAGTTCTTCTTTTTCCAAACTTTGTCTTCAGTTGTTACTGCCAACTTGTTGCACTCTTTCACTCTAGTAATTTCTTTCACAACAGAAGAAGACCTCTCTTGACATTGCTCCACCTTCACAACTCCAGCTACAACTGTCTTCCCTATCAGCTTGTATAGGTTCTTCACTTTTTCACCCCTTTATGGAAACCAAAGCTCTTTTTCTGACTTCCATAAAACCACTCTTGATGGAATACTCATAACCCAAAGTATACAAAGCCGCCAAAGAAATTAAACTTCTCCTGAGTCGAGGAACATGCCTAACATTCACCAATGTACTCACAACTCCATCAAACATCTTCACTTCACAATACCTATTCCAATGGCTTTAGCACTTGAATCATAAGCCATCAAAAGTGTACCAGTATCACAGGGCTTATAAGAATCAAACCACTCCTTATGTAGACACATATGGAACGAACATCTCGAATCCAAAATCCAAGAGTCAGAATTACCTTCTTCAGCAGTAATAGAATAAACATCATCTTCACGGTCATACTTGTCACTAACAACATTTGTTGATTCTGTCTCTTAAGCCTTTTGCTTCCTTTTCTCTTCAAGGTACCTTATCAGTTCTTAGCAGTTTCTCCTAATATGCCCATTCTCATGACAGTAAAAGCGCTTAACATCTTTCCATAAATTCAATTGGGAAAGGTCATCTCTCCTCTCATAATATCTCCATCGTGTTTTACTCCGACCCTTACTTGCATTTGACTTCACCACGAGAACTTGTTCAGTATGAGACAAACTACTAGGTTATTTCATGTTTGCAATCTCTAACAAGGCAGTTGACACCTCATCCACGGTCAATGTAGTTTTTTCAATCAACAGCGTAGTTACCAAAGTCTCATACGATTTAGGTAGGGAGGCCAATAAAATTATCGCTTTATCTTTGTCATCAATTTTGACCTCTACACTTAGCAACTGAGTTATGCACTTATTGAAATTGTTTATATGATCCCTAAAATCGGTTTTTTACTCATATTCAACTTATATAATTGCTTCTTCATATATAATCTATTTGTTAAGGATTTCGACATATAAACTTTTTCTAATTTTTCCCATAACTTAGAAGAGATTTTTCATTCATAACATTATATTTTAGTTTAGGAGCCAAACTCAAAAGAAAAGTGCTTACTGCTCTCGCTTCCAATTCTTCTCGATCTTCATCACTCATTTTTTCTAGCTTTTTCCCTTGTAGTGCTTTTAGAAGTCCATATTGCACCATAACATCTTTCATCGTATTTTGCTAGATGCTGAAGTTACTCTTTTTATCAAAGCACTCAATCTGCTAGACTTTTACTCCAGACAGTATCTTGATTTTTTTTTTTTCAAATCTTCAACCAGTCTATGATACTACTTGTTAGGAAAAATACCTCTATACCCAAAACGCATCAAAAACATAAACTCAAATAGAAATAAAGAGACAATAATGAATATACGTAATTTGGCAAAATTACCTATATATATAGGAGAGGGAAAATAAATTCACTAACACTTTCATAATTACACTCATCAAATTCTCTCAACTTCTCTCAACTTAAAACCCCCTTACACTCATTGCTTATCTCTCTTATCACTTTCTCTTAAAAGGAGACACAGACACTTTATTTTTTTGAACACAACATATATACAACTCTTAACATAATACATGTATTTATATAGACTCTCAATGGGACATCAAATTAACATTTTCCGAAACTCATGAAATAACAGTTCACCTTAAAACTAATTTAAATCATTTACCTAATAATTTATTTATTTTTTTAATATTCAAACATACATGATAATTTATGACAAGTACAGCCATTATCAAGCCCATTTATTTCTACCATACTGCTGTTGAAGCGACACCTTTTTGACCCTCCTCCTGGTAACGTGATTTGGGAAATTTCTTGGCTGGACCACCGGGGGACAAAATATCCACTGGGGGACAAAATATAGAAAATAATTAAACCACATTGTCAAGGGTGCTTCTATGACAGGATATATTATTATGCATTATTGGATAAAAGCTGCTTTTAATTATTGGATTAGTTTTCAATGATTTAATTTAAAAAAAAAAAATACCTGAATGATATAATTTAAAGACCATTATATTAATATGATATAAAAAATTAATACTAGATTAATATGATATAAAATTAAACTGAAATTAATTATAATTTGTGTCATGTTAATCAAGAGTAGGGAATTTATTATCAATAGATGACAAAAATATAATTGTTTAAGAATTTATAAGTATCTGCACCTTAAACATTTGCAATGTTTAATTATTAGATTAATCTTTTTTAACGAGTCTAGTTATGTATCAGATTGTAATTCTTATTGACAGTATAAAATAAGAAGTTGTATCTTAAAAATTCCATGATATTAAAGGGGTAATTTGTTATTACCATTATAGGCAATCACGAATTCACGCGTGGGAAGTTACGGACAATGTTACAAGAACCACACAATATCACCACATGTCAATAAGCCACACAATACCATTTTTATAGTTGCAAACGTCATTATAAGTTGGCATGTGCTTTTTTTGCTAAACGACATTAAGCCTTTTTCCTAACTAAACACATAGGTGTAGCTTTTCCACATAAACGACTTGTCGTTTTCTGATTCCAAACGTGCTCACTCGATTTCAAGTGACTTCAAGTTGCCCAAAATGTCTGATTCTGCCCAGCTACGTATAGTCCTCCCAGTTCAGCAGTGATTCAAGACTTATTGGTTTTTCATTTTATTTTATTTTATTTATTTTAAATGAGGAAGCAAACATTTAATTTTTAATTTTTACCATATATGTATGAATGAATATTTTGAGAAATTCAAAGAGAATTTTGCTTAAGCTGTTCTGCGCGTTTCAATTAATTAGAAGCTTACCAAGCTAATAATGTTACGTGAAAAACTATTATGGGAAAATTTCTAGATAAAGAAGTTCCTCGAATTTAATCAGTTAAACACACACACAAAAAAAAAAAAAAAAAAAAAAAGGAAGGAAAAAGGAAGAGCTATTACTTGTGAAGTGATCATATGTGGTGCAAGGGCTTTTAATTTGGAAAATTTTGTGGATGCCAAAGAAAATATTTCATGAATTCACAGCAAAAGTAACTTCTTTGGTTTGGAGCCGAAGGACAGAATGTGGATAAGCTATTTTTCGTAATTCCTTATCGGTTTTATTATTTGTTTTACGAATTTCTTCTGCTACTTGACCAATATTCTGCTACAAGCTTGGAGAAGTAGGAGTTGGCATCAATCAGCTTTGAAGGCTCATCATATTCCACTAGCTTCCCTGCAAGAACCCAAAAAAAAAAAAAAAAAATCATGCTCAAATATTTAGTTATTCGACCGAGTACGTATATTCTAATGTGGCTATATTTTTGTGGGGAATAAATTATGGCAACTGACCATAAGAGAGGACCATGACCATGTCACTGTCTATGACAGTTGGAATTCGGTGAGCGACGGTTATGACTGTGCAATCCGAGAACTCTTCCCTGATGATTCTCTGCAGAATCGCGTCCGTTACAGAATCGACGGAAGCAGTGGCCTCGTCTAGGACTAGAATTCTGTTTCTTTTAAGGAGGACTCTCCCAAGGCAGAAGAGCTGCCGTTGCCCGACACTCCAATTTTCTCCTTCGTCGCTCACTGTTTAAACCGCAATGTTAATTATAGAACAATATTAGGATTATACTAAACTAAAACGGGCATCAAGTAATTAGACCGATGTTTAACTTAATCTCACAAAGCATGGAAAGCTGACCAGATGAATCTAGGAGATTTGGGAGGCTGTTTACTGTTGACTTAAGCTGACACTTCTCTAAAGCCTGGAGATAAAAACATCATAGTTTGCTACAAACACAGATATAATGGGAAGCGAATGATTTGGAGTAATGTGGCTCACCATCCATATTTCATCGTCAGAGTAAACGCCAAGAGGGTCCATGTTAGTCCGAATGCTACCTCGGAAAAGAGTTGGCTCCTGGGGGATGATACTGAGCTTCATTCTCAAATCCTTCAGACCAATGGAGCATATGTCAATTCCATCTATAATGATTTTCCCGCTCGTCGGCTCTACCAAACGGAACAAAGAACTAATTAGTGTAGTTTTTCCACTTCCCGTCCTTCCCACAACTCCTACTCTAGTCCCTTCTCTGAATGTGCATGTTATTCCCTTGAGAATTGCTGGAGCATTTGGACGATATTTAATCTGGATTATCCAAAAGAGTCTATTATTATTCGCGATTTTTGGTTAACCATAAGCTGAAATAGTAGACGGTGAAGAATGTTCGTGTGTATGAGCTTCGATTTTCTTACACTCAGAGAATGCAACTCTATCCTACCCTTGGTGGGCCATGAAGAAGGTGGCCTGTTTTCCTCAATAATAGCTGGAGGTTCCGGTGGAATTTCCATGAACTGTTTAATCCTTTCGACGGAGACGATGTAGTTTGACAAGTTGCAGTACCACCGCGTCATGAAAGTAAATGTCCCCGTCATCGACAACGCATAAGAAAGGGAGAGCCCCACCAGCCCTGCACACATCCGAGAAAACGAGGGAAATTATTGACAAACAGTTTCTTAAACTATAAAATCTACTTTGGTACGTACGAGAAATGGACATCCATTTTAAGTACCTGGAGTCACCGCACTCTTCGGAAGTAAAAGAAGAAAAAAAGCTGCAGTGACGAGGATCAAATTCTGAAGTGCTTCTATTCTTAAAACTAACCACTCAAGGGCTGCATTAGACAGAAAGACTAATGCCGCATCTGTATCCACAAGCTTCAGGTAATTCTCGAAAAACAGGTCTGCTGATCGAAAACCTCTTATACTGACCACGCCGAGTGATGTCTCGGATACATAGTTGGTAATAGGAGCTTTAGTTGTTCCATTGATTCTTATTATTTCTCTTGCACTAGCCAGATAATACCCCTTAAAAAGAAAAAGGAAGAGCTATTAGTTTTCTTATCTCATTACACAGCGAGATTAATTTATCGGCAACAACAGGTGTTTGCGCCTACTTGAACATATTTACTAGCAATCATGCTGAAAATGGCTACAATGAGAATTTGCCACGTGACAGAAGCCATAACTGCAATCATTGTCAGAAACTCAATAGCACCCGCCACGGTGAAGATGATAGAGAAAGGTATGTCGTAGTCCACAATGCTCAAATCCGACGAAGCCTGCAAAGATTCAGATATGAGCATGAGTTCCAAACAGTTCCATCATGAGGGTAGATTTCTTCTTCTTCTTCTTTTTTTTTTTTTTTTTTCCCCTTTCATACTGGTAAGTAACTAAGTTAACTTACTCGAGTTAAGATTCGACCGACAGGAGTTGAGTCGAAGAAGAGCATGGGAGCTTTAAAGATGGCATTGGTGAAACCAGAGAAGAAAGCCTTAGAAGCTCTTAATCCAAGATAGGCTACAAAAATAGATTTCACATACACAAAGAGAGCACCAAGTGTCGAAATTGTTGTGTAAATCCCGATCAGCATGCCACTCGTGATCTTCGGAACTTGAATGGCTAGAGCTAACCAATAAGCTGCAGCAGCTTGGAGCTCAACAAAACAAAAGTGAGTTATTGAGCCTAAAACCAGAAGCAATGACCCTTTAGAGATAGATAGGTAATCCCAATACGGCTTCCAACCAAAATCGCCTATCTCCTTTTCTTCTTCTTTGGTTAGCTGCGCTCTAGGTATATCCTTTGCAGAAATCTCCCCTTCACTGCTTTGTTGAATGGAGAACGAATCATGAATCTCCTCCGACCAAACCACGTCCCCCATTTGAGATTCTCCTTCGCCTTCATCATATGATGGACCCAATGTTGTTTTTGCATCTATGTGAGCATTTAAAAGCTGTTCAAATGTTGTCCCAACTTCCAATAGTTCCTCAAAGCTGCCTGATTGAGTAATTTGTCCACCCTCCATAACCTAAAGAAGTGAGCAAAAATCTCATTATATACCGCTTGCAAACGTGACGAATCCATTATTATTTTGCAAATTGGAGCTGAATTTACCAAAATCTTATCGACTTGAGAGAGAAACTCTACTTGATGAGTCACTAGAATGACGGTCTTGTTTCTTAGAGCAATCATTACACACTCCTGCGCATCCACATTCAAAAGATCTAAAATGAGACGATCGAAACGCTTGTTCATGCTCATGCAAAATGATTTAAAAAGGACAAAATTTCTTACTTACATTAAAGAGAATTGCAGCAGTATGTGCATCTACGGCGCTGAAGGGGTCGTCAAGGAGATAGATATCAGCATCATTGTAGACAGCTCTGGCAAGCTGAATTCTCTGCTTCTGTCCTCCACTTAGGTTGATCCCTCTCTGGCCTATTTCGGTAAGATCTCCGTGGTCGAAACTATTTATGTCCTTATCCAAGGCACATGCTTGTATTGCCTTCTCATACTTGTCCTTCTCCATTGGTTTCCCATAGAGTATGTTATCGCGAACTGTTCCGCTCTGTATCCACGAAGTCTGAGAAACATAAGCAGTGGATCCATATACACTAACCTATTCGCAACCATCAAGAAAGAGAAATTAGAGACACAAAAAAATTTGAGTGAGTAATAAGACACTGTCTGAAATTAACTCTTCCTTACTGTTCCTGATAGTTTGGGGATCTCTCCTAGTATAGCATACAAGAGTGATGACTTTCCTGCCCCGACTGGCCCACAAACAGCTATTTTTTGCCCAAATCCCGTCTCCAAATTCACCTCTTGAAGAGTTGGAGTTGTTAACTCAGGATCCCAACTGAAATTACCTGATTGAATCTCTAAACTCTTCTCCGAGTTAGGCCAAAGGTATTGTTCTCTCCCCTCGTGTTTGAGCTCATCATCGAGTAAAAACGAATTGATCCGATCAAAGGAGACCTTTACTTGTATCATTGCCGAGAGAGCCTCGGGTATCACTCTAACGGGCTCTCCCATACCTCTCAAAGTAGCTATAACAGTGAAAATGGTGCTAGCATTGAGTGGGGCACTACCAAGAAGAATGCATCCCAAGAAGACAACTGCAGATACAATAGTTGGAGAAATCCAATACATGAAAGTAGCATACACCTTTTTAATCTGTAGATTGGCCAAGCACTTGAACTCGCAGGCACGGCGAGACTCGATAAAGTTCTTGAACTTCTCTTCCCATGCCTGTAGCTTAATGATCTTCATGTTGTTTAGGATTTCGGAAGTCGCCCTGAGCCGTTCATCTTTAGCCACCATGTACTCATATTGACTTTTTCGTAGCAACTTTGCGAAGGGCACATTGAGGAGTCCAAAGATGATGAAAGGAACTAATCCGGGAAGAGCACCATATCCAACGACCTTGAAGAGAGCCAAAATGGATAGAAAAAGTTGGACTCCGGAAGTCCATGTTGTGTGGAACCACCACGAAGAATCGCCCATTCTGTAGGCATCGACGGCCACGTAGTTCACAATCTCACCGGTTGAGTGCCTTCTCCTTCCCAAACTCGAGAGCTTTAGCTGCTTTTCATAGACCGCAACCATTAAGGCTGATCTAATCCTCATTCCGCACCTCCTTGACTTGAAAAACCAATGTCTTTGACACAAGGAATCAACCAGCTTGGAAACAATTAGACACCCTAATATAATAAGGCCTTCTTGCAGATTTTTCTCATCACGATTTGAATAGTTCACAAAAGCATAGAGTATTAGAGGTGAAACCACTACAGAAATTTTCCTAAGAACTGCAAGAAGGCCTATTAATATGTTCTCTTTCATGTAAACCTTTACTATCGCCCAGAGAACCGAGTTCTTGGTGTTTCTTGGGTCCTTCTCTCTTAATAGAGAATCCCATGCTTGTTTGAACTTCTGGTAGGCTAAATTGGCTTCATCTTCTGAAACCAGAGAAGGAATGTCTTCCAGAGATAAAGGTTTAGAATGCCCCAGCCTAAGCAACGTGCCCATCCACGAAAACGTTAGTTTGCTAAAAAATCCAGCCTGGTCTAGTTCTATTACTCTTTTTCAGAACTTTGTATCACTAGAGGCTCTGATAGATTGTCATCTTGACTCTTGTGAGAAACCATGATATGTGTTAAGTTCTTAAAAGCACAAATCAAGAGCAAAAATTCCACTATCCACAGAACTATATCGGCGATCTCGATGCTTGTTGTTCTTAACAATTTCTCGACGTTTACTACCGAAATCAAAGAAAAGGAGGATGCCCACCAGACTGAACTCAGAACTCTGATCCATTTAGACCTCTGAAGAAGCAAAGACAGTGAAAGAGATATCCAAACTAGAGCTCGGAAAAGGTAAACCAACCATCTTTGATTACTATGTATATCGCTTTTCACAATCAGATTGCCAAAACAGCAACCAGATATGCAATGCAAGTGAGACCACAACAGATTGAAACAACTATGAAGATCCAATCCCTTCTGTTTTTTTTGTCTATGCGATGCTGTTTTACGGAAACTACGACGAAAGATAGCCAGAAGACACAGAGGCAGAGAAGATTAATGATGCCTATGATAATTCCTTGAATGCAGTTAGATCCCAAATCAAGCTTTCCATTGCAAATAGATATTAAAATGCCTGAATATATGATCCAAAAAAAAAAAAAAAACAATTAGAATTACCAGACTTCATGTTGAGCAAAGGAAAGGCTTAACACACATGAATGTATATTAGAGTGAAATAAACGAACAGAGGATAAAAATATTAAGCACCAAGTGAGCTATCCATGGAAGCCATTGTTTAAGGAGGTGTTTGGTCAGTCAGTCTTCATTTTTGTGTTCAGATAGTCAGTAAATTAGCCAAACTGCTAGAGGCTGCTGGTTTTCGTTGCTCTCTGCTGTGCATTCCACACTCAAATACTTCACATAAACTCGCTAGCTTTTGTGAGGGAAAAAAGAAAAAGAAAAAGAAAAAGATCTTAAGTATTTGATTGATTTAAATTTTTTTTTCTTTTTAGTAAATGATTGATTTTAAAGTTGGGGTTCAATAATGTTGACTTTTTTTTTTTTTTTCTTGGGATGTACCGAGGCCTAAATTAGTAATTTTTTCTTTGTTGTTAATCGGAAAGAACTTGTAGTTTATATAAGAAATCTCGGATTCATCGTTACAACGGAAATAAAAGATATGCTAATAATATTACCATATCAAGAGTGTCCATCAACTAAATGAATTCTTCTATTATTTGAACCGGGCAAGCAATTTGACAACTTGCACATTAGGGGAAAAAAAAAGAGTTCGCACCTAGTATAACGTTATAAACAACATTATACATCGTCTCATACCCGTCCACCCATTAGCCTTCAAAGAACATGAATTGTTCCGCACAACGTTAATGACAAGCATCTCAATAAGTACAGCTTTAACATTCAAAAGCATTTTATGACATTACTAGTACTATTGTTGGTCCACGTCTTATAAGTTAAATTAATCTCTTAGGATAATTGCTTGAGTAATATAATTAAGTAAAGTAGTACAGCGATAGATGTTGCACGTCTATTTCTCAAAAATATATTCATACATATATTGCAAATTCAGGCGTATCTTACATTTAAATAAGTTGTTCCATCTCTAATACTAGGCCGCCGTCGCACACCCCCCCCCCCCGGCCCAAAAAAAAAAAAAAAAAAAAAACTTTTTCGGTGAATTTTCCATAACTTTTACCTCTTCTATTGGATCTCAATTTTTAATACAACAATTATTTCGATTTTAATAACAAAATATTCATGATTATTCATAATAAGAGTAGGATTAGATCCCTATAATACGAGTACTTTTCAATGAATCATGTGCATCTTATGCATCCTTTTTCGTTTTTCGGATTTTTAATGAATTTTCCCTTGATGAAACACAGATGCTAAAAGCAGAAAAATTAAGTAACTTAAGATTTCACCTTTACTTAAGCGTTCTGTTCTTCCTCTAAAAATGTAACCTGGTCTCTTATACTACATAATATAGGTCGGTGAAAACATATCATGGGAAATGCTATTTACCATTTTCTTTTTTTCTTTTTTTCTTTTTTGGAATTTATGTATAGATATATGATTTGTCCATTTAACTTAAGATTCATGTCTTATGATTAACAAAGAGACATGTCTTTTTAATTAGTTTGAAATATGTTGTGGTTTAGAACAAGCAACGACAATTTCCTTTGCTGTAGAGAACATGTCGATTTGATGTCGTTTTTCGAAGTTTCTTATCGTTTCTTGAGAAAATATACGACAACGTCAATTGTAAAGCAAGTTGTCTTTGTTTAGTCGTTTGTTGTTGCATGCAAACGTCTTTCGTTTACTTTAATATATATTAACCCTTTTCCAAAAACAAATGTACATTATTGATCAACATATATATATATATATATATTGCGATTTAATTATCATTCTAAATTTAAAGACTGGCGCAAGCTAAATCAAGGTCCGTTAGTAGTCTACTCCAGCAATGTCAACAAATAACCAGTTTTATATCTAATTTTATTTGTATTATTTTCTCTCTCTCTCTCTCACTATCTGTACGTAAAAGACCAGTTATCTCTCTCTTCGTTGTTGTCTCTGCGTTAAGTTTGCGGTTTATTTGAAGTGTAACTTCTGTGTCTGAATTTTATATTGATGATTTTACAGTAGAAAACCAAGAGCCTGTTTGGGAGGAGAGAGTTAGATTTAGTTATTCCAATCAATAAATTAAAATAGGGGGGTTTTTTGACATCCCATTTTACTTTTCTCTATTTTTTTTATAAGTATTTTACTAGTATATTGTCCATTTGTAAAAATTACTTATAAGTACAACAATATTTATAATACCACTCATTGCACCACCCTTATTTAAAAAAAAAAAAACGCTATTTACCTTAGTTTTTACTTAAAAAAAAAAAAAACTCTCATTCTCTAATTTTTCAGAAAAATACAGGATGGACATGAAAGTGATTTTTTTTTTTCCATGAAATTTTTATTGTTATACGGATTGTTTTCTTTTATGTCGTTTTTATTCTGGAGTGATTTTTTCTTTCTTTCTTTCTTTTTTAGTTCATTTACCATTTTTTCATTACTTTTCTTATTTTTTGAATCATTAATATGTTTTGATCTTTCTAGTAGAATACTACAATATCTACAGTCTTGTTGGGTGTATGTCGCTTGTTCATGTTGTTGATCATATAGCCATCGTCGTTTTTTTTTTTTTTTGGTGATAAATGCTATAATTGCTTAATGTACGTAGTTTTGTTCCAATATATCTTTGTCGTTATTTATGCTGCTGTTGTTTTTTTTTAGTTTATGTCCTCGCTGTAATTTTTTCAAAGGATACAAAAAACCAAAGACAAAAGATGATGGACAAACGTGGGATATTTTGAAAAAAAAAAAATGAAAGAAAAGGAAAGAAAGAAAGAATAACGTGGGATTTGATTGGCGAGTGAGAAAATGTAGTAGGAAAAAAAAAAACTAACATTGGTTTAACGGGCTTGTTTTGGTGGGTGAAAAAAAGGATAAATATTAAATTTGATTTTAGGGGTTTTTTGGAATTTAAAAAAAGATGTAATAAGTAATAATTAAAATTTAAATCTTTGTAGTGTGTATTTATGCATAGGGGTGAAAAAAGCAAAAAAAAAAAAAAAAAAAAGGGTTTAATAGACGTCTCCAAAAAATAAAAACTATATAATCTAAACATTTATAACATCCTTATAATGGACCTTTTTAAGTGCATTCGAAGACAATGCACACTAACTGTTTGATCAAAGGTTTGAGGAACTTGTTTTGTGGATTTTGGCTCTTTGAAGAAAGTTACAGATTTTAACTTCATTCATTGGATTGCAATCTTAGTAAGGGACCTGGTTTTGTCTGTCCCTAAAAAAATCTCTCACTCCCTACGAATTTTCCTCTCTCATTCAATCTCACGGCTGGATTAGTTGATTTTTTCAATTCATTTGGGACTTGGTTTTTTTTTTTTTTTAAATATATATTTTTTATATTTTTAATAACCTTGTATATCTCGTTCTTTGACTTTAAGAATGTTGAAGTTGTGCTTATTTTTTGTTGCTTTGAGTTGTAGATAAAGTAGATATCTGGGTGTTTTCTCTTCGGACGACTCTTTAGTAAGGCTAGTCTTTATATATATAATGTAGGTTTAAATGATGCTTACTGTTTGTTGTGGAACATCTTTGAGAAAATCTGTTCATATAATGGGTTTTACAGAATTTTCAAAGTTGAGATAAAAGTTGATGATTATGTTTTGAGGGAAAAAATAATAATAAGGTTGAAGCAGTCAAAGCTTAACTTAATATTCAACGTTGTTTGGATGCCTCCTAGATTTCTTTTTGCGGGGAAGTAGATTTGGGAGACTTTATATTCATTTTAATGTTTACGGGACTAACTACTGGGGTTCGCATTCAACCAACATTCGTCACAACCTTTCCCATAAGGAGATTCTCATGTATGTTTTCTCATTTTTCTTTTTATCTCAACTGACATATTCCTTGATAGTTTGTCCTGATAGTCTCGTGTAATTGTAGGTCTTAGGCGGGAAAAGTCGTTTCTGTCGAATCGTAAGCGCTATGCAATGAACAAAGTTGCTTTTGGAGTCATCAAGTCAGAAGGAGCCACCTTTTCCGATGTGCAGCGTAACATCAGCTAAAGATGCTGCTATGGCATTAGAAGCAGGGGGGCTGATTTCATTGGGATGATTGTTTGGCCCAACTCGAAGCGTGCGGTTTCTGTCTCGGTAGCAAAGGAGATTTCGAAAGTTGCAAGGGAATATGGGCCAATGCTTGTTGGTGTATTTGTGGACGATGATATCTGACACATCACCGAATTATATAAGTTCTTAATGCAAACGAAGACGGAGGAGAGCTTCTAAATCAAATTCCTGAAGAAGAATGTTGGGTTCTTGTGGATAGTGCAAAGGGTGGCAGGTTAAAAACTAATTCTTTTTTCTTTCATTGTCTGGGTTACTTTGACTTTGGAAATTGTTTTTAACCGTAACAGACTTCAGTAGGAGATATCAGAATTGCATCTTGTACATCATATGTAATGCGAACCTGTATTTGAGTAGCTTCTTGTGATGTATGCCTGCAGCGGTAAAGGGTTTTCATTGGACACAGTTTAAACTACCGACAATTAGAAGCAAACACGGTTGGCTCTTGGCTAGAGGGATGAAGCCCAAGAATGTTTGTGAAGCACTTTCTCTTCTAAAACCTCATGGAGTTGATGTTAGCAGAGGCATTTGTGCCTGAGATGGGCATCCAGAAGGATCAATCCCCAATATCGTCATTTATCACTGCAGTGCAATCCATGCAGTATTGAATCATTGAGAGAAGAATTAATGGTAAAAAGGGGGAGTTTTCGTGACTGAAAACTTTTTTGTAATGAAGCTAATCGAGCCTTTTGACTTTGACATGTCAAGGAAGCATTTTTTTTGCATCTCATTGAACTTGATTCAAAAGCAAAGTAGGAAATTGAATCCTCGGTTTTATTCAATAATATTACTTCTTTTATTTATTATTATTATTATTTTCAATAATTGCTATAGTTCTTGTTCGATAACACGTACTGGTACAAGGGCTTTGACTTTGGAAAATGCCTAAGACAAAATAGTTCATGAATTGACTGCAAGAGTGGCATTAGTTTTTGGAGCCAAATAAAAGAACGTTTCGGGAAACAAATTACAACATCGAATAATCTCGTGTCCTTTGACGTTTTTGTATATTAACAACAATATGATCGTAAAATAATTCATCTGCGTTTACGGGACAAAATGGAACTATTTCTTGCCCAATTTATTCCAGTTCTACAATTTTGTTATCGTGGATAAGCTAAAACTTATATTTGCTACTGTCATCGTTATTTTTATGAATTTCTTCTGCAGCTCGACCAATATTCTGCTACAAGCTTGGAGAAATAGGAGTTAGCATCAACAAGCTTTGAAGGCTCATCATATTCCACTAGCTTCCCTGCAACAACAACAACAACAACAAAATCCGTAGGTAAAATTATGGCTGGGAATGAAAAGTGACCATGGGAGAGCACCATGACCATGTCACTGTCTATAACAGAAGGAACTCTGTGAGCAACGGTTATGACCGTGCAGTCTGAGAATTCTTCACTGATGATTTTCTGTACAATTGCATCGGTAGCGGAATCGATGGAAGCAAGTGGCCTCGTCGAGCATTAGAATTTGGTTTCTCTTAAGGAGGACTCTGCCAAGGCAGAAGAGCTGGCGTTGCCCGGCACTCCAATTTTCTCCTTCGTCACTCACTGTTGAAACCAAAACGTCAAATAACAACAAAGCTTAGGATCTAGAGACTAAAATACGTATATACACAAATACATACACAAAGAGGACACACACACACTGGAAAGAACGAAACAGAGCGCGAGAGAGAGATACAGAGTGAAATAAACGAAACAGAGGATAAATATGTTAAGCACCAAGTGAGTTATCCGTGGAAGCCATTGTTAAAGATGGTGTTTGGTCAGTTACTCTTCATTGTTGTGTTCAGATTGTCAGTAAATTAGTCCAGCTGTCAGAGGCTGCTGGTTTTCGTTTCTCTCTGCAGTGCATTATAATAATAATGTAGATTTTTTTTTTCTTTTCTTATTTCTTTTCTACGGTACCTCATCTGTTTTGTTGTGATGCATTGATGTCTAAACTACTACATTTTTTTTTTTATTACTAACCAAAAAGAGATTTGTCGGTATCATCCTGTCCCATTCTTATAGTTCATAGAAGAAATCTGGGGGTTTGTTGATAAAAAGAAAATGATAGATATGCTAATAATTAGTAGCACCAGCAAGTTAACACCTTAAGACATTGAAAAAATAAAAAAATAAAAAAACATAAATTTCTTTAAATAGAAGCATACATTGTCTCACACCTACAATAATTGGTCACCGATTAGTCCTTAAAAGAACATGACTTTTACGCCCACAACTTTAATAACAAGCAAGTCAACTAGTGCACCTTTAACATTCCTAAAGCATTTTATGACTTGCCCAATTATTGGTAAATTAATAGTATCATTTTTTTTTTTCCATTTCTTGCAAGTCTAATTAATCTTTTCGAATAATTGCTTAAGTAATTTAATCAAGTAGTACAGTGGCATATATTGCAAACTCAGACGTATATGACATTGAATAAATTGTTCCATCTCCAATACCAAAAAAAAAAAAAAAAAAAGATATTATTCCTTGAATTCCATAACATTTACCTCTTTTGATTATTTCGATTTTCTATACATAGAATAATCATCATCAGACATGGCTATTCATGATTGAAGTCGGATTTTTCTTTTTTTTTTTTTTTGAAAATGATTGAAGTCGGATTAGGTCCTCGTAATATGAATTTTTTTTTTCCCAATAATTATGTTCACATTGATGCATCTTTTTTGTTTTCGAAATTGTTATGAATTTTTCGTAACTAAAATTTAACCTAGTCGCTTATTCTACATGATATAGGTAGGTGAAAATATATCATGGGAAAATGTAATTTACCATTTTCTTTTTAAGTAATATATACATATATGTGTATATGATTTGTCGATTTAACTTTGATGTAACAACAAGCAACAATTTCCTTTGATGTAGAGCATATGTAAATTTGATGTCGTTTTTTGAAGTTTCCTATCGTTGCTTGAGAAAATATACGACGACGTCATTGGAAAACAAGTTGTTTTTGATTGAGAAAACATTGTTTATATAAAGATATTATCCTTAATTATACCATTTAACAAGTATAATTTTTTTTATGGCGTCCAAATTTGATGATGTTGGGGATTACTGTGCAAGATTGAAGTTAAAAGGAGGGAGATTTTAAGATGCAAAGAATTATGAATATGATACAGATTTTTAAAAAGTGAAAATTTTATAATGGAATGGAAAAATCCAATACAAACCAAACATTTGCGTCAAATATTTGTGCTCGTGATATGCACTTAAAAGAAATCTCAAAATCTAGCTTACAGCTAATAATTAATAATTGTGTCGAATATTTATGTTGGTCATGAAAAGGTGTTGTAGTTGTGATCAGCACCTCAAACAGAGAATTTTTAATACGTTTCTCATCCGAAAAAGTAGAATAACTGACATCTCTGGTCAAGCAAATAGGTTTTAACTTGGTTTCTGACATCAACCTCCAACAAGTCTCTCTCTTTCTTTTCTTTCTTTTTTTTTTTTTTTTTTTTCTGTTAAAAGTTTAGATCCTGTTGGATCTAACATGTTCATTTTTGAAAAAAAAAAATTTTGTATTTAAAATAAAATTAATTTTATTTTGAGAATGAGAAACCGTTAAGATATGTAAAAATTTTTAAAAATTTTTAAAGAATCTGTACAAAATAAATTTATAAATAAGATAATATTTTAATTAAAATTAAAAGACTGTTAGAAAAAGTAGAGAAAAATACTCTACTTTTACTATTTTTCTCCTTTTCAAACATGGACCTGCAAAGCAAACGGGTTATTGTCTACAAAATTTTATAAAAACAGTAATTAATCGGTGATTAATTATAATTAATAAATAATAAATGAATATTAAATTTGCTTAGTTGGTCAATCAATTTTAAAACACAATCACTTTCCTAATTTTATAATATTTCAATCAGTAATGAAAAAACTTCCCAAGTAAAAAAAAAAAAAAAAAGAGTTATTTACTCACGAATCCCATAAAAATAACAGGAAAGTGGTTATCAAAATAAAAAGGCACGTAACTCCACCAAGTCCAAACGCGGGCAGCTCTGCAATGGCCGTATGAGCATTCTGTAATATTCAGTGTCAGTGAGAGAAGAAGACAACACAGCCAAGCTAAGTCAAGGTCAGTAGTCGCCATGTCAAACACATAACCATTTTTGTATCTTATTTTATTTGTACTTATTTTCTTCCCTATATACTACGTAAAAGCTGTTATCTCTTTCTTTTCGGTTGTCTTTGCTTTCAAGTTTGCTGTTTATTTGAAGTGGAACTTCTGAGTCTGAATTTCATTGATGATTTTATACCATCCTTCTTAAGTTTTTGGACTTCTTTAAGTGCATACGAAGACAATGCACACTAACTGTTTGATCCAAGGTTTGAGAGAACTTGTTTTGTGGATTTTACTTCACAACCTATTGGCTCTTTGAAATAAAGTTACAGATTCTAAGTTCGTTCATTGGATTGCAATCTTAATCAAACGACCTGGATTTGTCTGTCCCTAAAATTCTCTCTCTCTCTCTCTACGAATTTCCTTCACTCATTCAATCTCACGGATGGATTAGTTGATTTTTTCAATTCATTTGGGACTTGGGTATTTTTTTGGTTGCTCCATAACCTTTTGTATCTCGTTCTTTGACTTTAAGAATGTTGAAGTTGTGCTTATTTTTCGTTGCTTTGAGTTGTAGATAAAATAAATATCTGGGCATTTTCTTTTCGGGCGGCTCTTTAGTAAGGCTAGTCTTTCTATATGTAATGTAGGTTTGAATGAAGCTTACTGTTTGTTGTGAACATCTTTGAGAAAATATTTTCTCAATGGGTTTTTATAGAATTCTCAAAGGTGATATAAAGGCTGATGATTATGTTTTATAGAATAATATTGAAGCAGGCAAGGCTTAACTTATTCCACCTTGTTTGGATGCCTCCTAGATTTCTTTTGGTGGGGAAGTAGATTTGGGAGACTTTATATTCATTTTAATGTTTACGGGATTAACTACTGGGGTCCGCATTCAGCCCACATCATCACAAACTTTCCCACAAGGAGATTCTCATGTATGTTTTCTCATTTTTCTTTTTATCTCAAATGACATATTCCTTGATAGTTTGTCCTGATAGTCTCGTTTAATTGAAGGTCTTAGGTGGGAAAAATCATTTTTGTCAAATCTTAAGCGCTATGAAAAGAACAGAGTTGCTTTTGGAGTCATCAAGTCAGAAAGAGCTTCCTTTTCCGATAAAGAACTTAAAAAGGACAGACCTTTGGTCAAGATGTGCGGTGTAACATCAGCTGAAGATGCTGCCATGGCATTAGAAGCAGGGGCTGATTTCATTGGGATGATTGTTTGGCCCAACTCGAAGCGTTCTATTTCCGTCTCGGAAGCAAAGGAGATTTCAAAAGTTGCAAGGGAATATGGGGCAATGCCTGTTGGCGTATTTGTGGACGACGATATTGACACAATATTGAGAGTTTCTGATGCAGCTGACCTTGAACTTGTTCAGGTAAAAATTTTCGTAACTAGCAGGATTCATTTTAGATCGCTTAGGCTTTGAACTCTTGTGACGTCATACAGCTCCACGGAGACAACTCTAGAGCAGCTTTTCCGGTTCTTGTCCAACATCACCGAATTATATATGTTCTTCATGCAAACGAAGGCGGAGAGCTCCAAAATCTAATTCCTGTAGAAGAATGTTCTCTAGTCGACTGGGTTCTTGTGGATAGTGCAAAGGGTGGAAGGTTAAAAACAATTCTTTTTTCTTTCATTATCTAGGTTATTTTGAGTTTGGAAATTGATTTAACCATAGCAGACTTCAGTTGGAGATAGCAGAATTGCATTGCTGTTGTACGTCATATGTAATACGAACCTGTTTTGAGCAGCTTCTTGTGATGTGTGCCTGCAGCGGTAAAGGGTTTAATTGGACGCGGTTTAAACTACCGACAATTAGAAGCAAACACGGCTGGCTATTGGCTGGAGGGATGAAGCCTGAGAATGTTTGTGAAGCACTTTCTCTTCTCAAACCTCACGGAGTTGATGTTAGTAGTGGCATTTGTGCCTCAGATGGCATCAAGAAGGATCAATCCCGAATATCATCATTTATGGCTGCAGTGCAATCCGTGCGGTATTGATTTATTGAGAGAAGAGTTGGCAAAATAAATGCATAAATAAATATTTCATTGCGAAAAGAATTAATGCTGAAAAGAGGGAGTTTTCGTGATTGATGAAAACTTGTAAAGAAAATTGAATTCTCTGTTTTATTCAATTATGGTTCCTTCTTCTTCTTCTTCTTTGCACTCATCTCTTATATCTCCGTGAATGTTACTAGAGAATCATTAGCAGGGTCATGAAAAAAAAATGAAATTATTGCTTCCCCAATTTATTCTAGTACTGCGTCACTTTTATTACGGTGGATAGAGCTAAAACTTATACTTGCTACTGTCATGTTATTTTTTTGAATTTCTTCTGTAGCTCGACCAATATTCCGCTACAAGCTTGGAGAAATAGGAGTTAGCATCAACAAGCTTTGAAGGCTCGTCGTATTCCACTAGCTTCCCTGCAATGACAACAAAATCCGTAGGTGAAATCAGTAAGTTTGTTATCGTTTTAAGTTACGGCATTAACCGTGAAACAAATTATGGCTGGGAATGGAAACTGACCATAAGAGAGCACCATGACCATGTCACTGTCTATAACAGAAGGAACTCGGTGAGCAACGGTTATGACCGTGCAGTCTGAGAATTCTTCCCTGATGATTTTCTGTACAATAGCATCGGTAGCAGAATCGATGGAAGCAGTGGCCTCGTCGAGAACTAGAATTTTGTTTCTCATAAGGAGGACTCTGCCAAGGCAGAAAAGCTGGCATTGCCCGGCACTCCAATTTTCTCCATCATCACTCACTGTTGAAACCAAAATGTCAAATAACAAACCATAGGATCTAGAAACTCGAAATGGGTAATAAACAGCTTCATTTAAAAGCATAATAAACTCACCAGAGGAATCTAAGAGATTGGGAAGGCTGTTGACTGTTGCTTTAAGCTGACACTTCTCTAGAGCCTAAAGATTAAAACAAAATCATGGAATTAGTAAACACTACACTAATGCCGACACGAAACTGTTCAAAACAAAAGTCAAATTCTATACCCTCCATATTTCCTCATCGGAGTAAAGGCCAAGTGGGTCCAAGTTGGTTCGAATGCTACCTCTGAAAAGAGTTGGCTCCTGGGGGATGATACTGAGGTTCATTCTCAAATCCTTCAAGCCAATAGAGCATATGTCAAGTCCGTCTATAACAATTTTCCCGCTCGTTGGCTCCACTAAACGGAACAAAGCACTTATGAGTGTCGTTTTTCCGCTTCCTGTCCTTCCCACAACTCCTACTCTTGTCCCTTCTCTGAATGTACATGTTATTCCCTTCAGAACTGTTGGAGCATTTGAACGATACTTAATCTAAATCATGCAAAGAAGAGCGTTAGTATAAACGGGTAGTTGGCTAGCTGAACGCTCAAATAACAAGAACAACCTCAATGAAGAAAGTTCATGTGCATGAGCTTTGATTTTCTCACCCTCAGAGAATGCAACTCTATCCTACCCTTGGTAGGCCATGAAGGAGGCGGCCGATTTCCCTCAATAATAGCTGGAGGTTCTATCGGAATCTGCATGAACTGTTTGATCCTTTCTACGGAGACAACGTAGTTTGTTAAATTACAGTACCACCGAGTAAAGAATATAATCATCCATGTCAGTGATAATGCATAAGAAAGAGAGAGCCCCACAAGCCCTGTACAAATCCAAGAAAATGAGGGAAATTATTGACCAACACTTTCCAAATACTTTCCTTGGTAAAAGAAAATATGGACACTCATACAAGTACCTGGAGCCACCTGACTTTTTGGAACTAAAACCAGGAAAAAAGCTGCAGTGAAAAGGGTCAAATTCTGAAGTGCTTCTATTCTTATAACCAACCACTCAATGGCGGTATTGGACAAGAAGAATAAGGTTGCGTCTGTGTCGACAAGCTTTAGATAATTATGGAAAAACCAGTCCACTGATTGGAAAGCTCGTATTGTGACCGCACCAAGTGATGTCTCGGATACATGGTTTGTAACAGGAGCTTTTGTCGTTCCATTGATTCTTATTAGTTCCCTTGCAGTAGCTTGATAATACGCCTTGACAAGAAAAGTAGTAGTTATTAGTTCCATCGTTCTTATTTAAAAAGAAAGAGAGAAATTGAGCGCAAAAAGAGACTGGAGCTTGTACCAACCTGAGCATATTTACTTGCAGCCATGCTGAAAATGACTACAATGAGAACCTGCCAAGTGACAGAAGCCATAATTGCGATCATTCCCAGAAACTCCATTCCAGCTCCCACTGCATAGATCATAGCGAAAGGTATGTCGTAATCCACGATACTCAAATCTGATGAAGCCTGCAAAGATTCAAATATCAGCATGAACTCCAAAAGGCCCCGTGAGGATAGGGTCTTTTTTTTTCTCAACTTATTAGTAACTAAGCGTACTTACTCGGGTTAAGATTCGACCAACAGGAGTGGAGTCGAAGAAGTGCATGGGACTTTAAAGATGGCATTGTTGAAACCAGAGAAAAAAGATCTGGAAGCTCTTAATCCAAGATGGGTTCCAAATAATGATCTCAAATGCACAAAGACCACGCTAAGTGTTGAAATTGCTGTGTAAATCCCAACCAGCATGCCACTTGTGATGTTTGGAACATCACTGGCTAGAGCCAACCAATAAGTTGCAGCAGCTTGGAGTGCAACAAAACCAAACAGCATTATTACAACAAAAACAAAGAGAGATAGCCGTCTAGAGACAAAGATATAATCCCAAAAGGGCTTCCAACCCACGTCACCGACCTCCTTTTCTTCTTCTTGTGTTAATTGCACAACGGGTTGACCCTTTGCTGAAATCTCCCCTTCACTGCTTTGTTTAATGGTGTATGAACCATGAATCTCCTCTAACCGAACTATGTCTTCCGTCTCAGGTTCTCCTTGGCCTTCATCTTTGGAAAGACCTAATGTTGTCATTGAATCTTTGTGAGCATTCACAAGTTGTTCAAATGCTGTCCCAGCTTCCAATAGCTCCTCATAGCTGCCTGATTGAGTAATTTGTCCTCCCTCTATAACCTAGAAAGTGCAAAATCAAAGTAAAAAAATAAAATTTCGATTGGTTATTAAATTGGACATATGATTGATCTACAAGTATTTTTGTAAGTTGAAGCTAATGTACCAAAATCTTATCAACTTCAGACAGAAACTCTACTTGATGAGTCACTAGGATTACCGTCTTATCTCGAAGAGCAGCCATGACACAATCCTGAATATCAGTCAACAAGATTAAAATTGAGATTTACTAACCCCATGTTTAATGCTCATGAAAAAGGATAAAATCGTGTTCCTTACATTGAAGAGAATTGCAGCCGTATGTGCATCTACGGCACTAAAGGGGTCGTCAAGGAGATAGATATCAGCATCGTTGTAGACAGCTCTGGCAAGCTGAATTCGCTGCTTCTGTCCTCCACTTAGGTTGATCCCTCTCTGGCCTATTTCGGTAAGATCTCCGTGGTCAAAACTGTTTATGTCCTTATCCAAGGCACACGCTTCTATAGCCTTCTCGTACTTATCCTTCTCCATTGGCTTCCCATAGAGTATGTTATCACGAACTGCCCCGCTCTGTATCCAAGAAATCTGAGAAACGTAGGCAATGGATCCATATACGCTAACCTGTTTTTTGATCATCAAAAATAGAAGTGAGAGACACAAAAAAAATTGAGTGAGTAACTAAATGCAGTCTAATGTTGTCTCTTTTTTACTTACAGTTCCAGATAGTTTGGGAATCTCTCCTAGTACAGCAGACAAGAAAGAAGACTTTCCTGCTCCAACTGGTCCACAAACTGCTATTTTCTGTCCCGATACTATCTCCAAACTCACCTCTCGCAGAGTTGGAATTGCTAACTCAGGATCCCAACTGAAATTCCCTCCTTGAATTTTCAAGCTTTTCTCCGAAATGGGAAAAGGGTACTTTATTTTCCCTTCGTTTTTGAGCTCGTCATCGAGTAAAAAAGAATTGATCCGATCAAAGGAAACCTTCACTTGTATCATTGCTGAAAGAGCCTCAGGTATCATTCTGACGGGCTCCGATAAGCTTCTCAACGTGGCTAAAATGGTGAAAATGGTGCTAGCATTGAGTGGGGCACTACCAAGAAGAATGCATCCAAAGAATACGACCGAAGAGACAATAGTTGGAGAAATCCAATAGAGCAATGTGCCATACACCTTCTTAAGTTGTGCCTCAGCCAAACACTTGAACTCACGATCGCGGTGCGACTCGATCAAGTTCTTGAACTTCTCTTCCCATGATTGTAGTTTAATAATCTTCATGTTGTTTAGTATTTCGGAAGTGGCTCTGATCCGCTCATCTTGAGCCATCATGAACTCGAATTGACACTTTTGGAGTAACTTCGCAAAGGGCACGTTGAGGAGTCCACAAATGAGGAGAGGAACTAAACCAGGAAGTGCACCAAATCCAATGACCTTGAAGAGAACGGCAATGGCTAGAAAAAATTGGACTCCGCTACACCATGTTGTATGGAACCACCACAAGCATTCACCCATTCTATAGGCATCAATCGCCACATAGTTCACAATCTCACCAGCTGAGTGCCTTCTCCGTCCCAAACTGGAGAGCTTTAGCTGCTTTTCGTAGACTGCAACCATTAAGGCTGATCTAATCCTCAATCCGCATCTCCTTGCGTCGAAAAACCAATGCCTTTGACTCAAGGACTCAACCAACTTGGTAACAATTAGACACCCCAATATAGAAAGGCCTTCTTGGAGATTCTTCTCATCGCGATTCGAATAGTGCACAAAAGCATAGAGTATTAGAGGTGAAACCGCTACACAAATCGTCCTAAGAAGTGCAAGAATGCCTATTGTTATGTTCTCTTTCATGTAAACCTTTACCATCGCGCCGAGAACCAAGTTCTTGGTGTAGCTTGGGTCTTTTTCTCTTAATAGAGAATCCCACGCTTGTTTGAACTTTTGGTAGGCTAAATTGGCTTCATCTTCTGAAACCAGAGAAGGAATATCTTCAAGAGATAAAGGTTTAGAATGCCCCAACCTAAGCAACGGGCCCATCCACGAAAACGTTAATTTGCTAAGAAATCCGGCCCGGTCTAGTTCTATTACTATTTTCTCTGAATTTTGTACCACTAGAGGATCTGATAGATTGTCATATTGACTGTTGTGAGAAACCATGATATGTGTTAAGTTCTTAAAAGCACAAATCAGGAGCAAAAATTCCACTATCCACAGAACTATATCGATGATTTCAATGCTTCTTGTTCTCAACAATTTCTCCACGTTTACCACCGAAATCAAAGAAAAGAAGGATGCCCACCAGACAGAACTCATATCTCTGATCCATTTAGACCTCTGAAGAAGCAAAGACGGTGAAAAACAGATCCAAACTAGAGCTCGGAAATGGTAAACCAACCATTTTGGATAACCATGTATATCACTTTTCGCAATCAGATTGCCAAAACCATCAACCAGATATGCAATGCAAGTGAGAGCACAATAGATTGAAACAACTACGAAGATCCAATCCCTTCTGTTTTTTCTGTCTATGTGATGCATTTATCAGGAAACTACGACAAAAGATAGCCAGAAGACACAGAGGAAGAGAAGATTAATGACGTCGTTGATAATTACTTGAGTGCAGTAAGATCCCAAATCAAGCTTTCCGTTGCAAATAGATAGTAAAATGCCTGCATAAATGATTCAAGGAAGAAAAAAAATAATTATAATCGCAAAACTTCATGTTGAACGAAGAGAAGGCACTAACAATGGCCACTTAATGCAAATATATATGTATATATATCTATATATATTTGCGTCCACCATCAAACTTTAAAACCAGATCGAATTTCATTTCATCATAATGTAACACAAAGAGGACAGACGCACTGAAAAGAAAGAACCAAAGAGAAAGATAGATATAGAGTGGTGAATAAGTAATGCACCAAGTGAGCTATCCTGGAAGCCATTGTTGAAGATGGTGTTTGGTCAGTCACTTGATTAATATTAATCTCCCGTAATTACAACTGCTCATCTTCTAACTTGTGCTCAGCAGATCGCCACAAGCCCCATAGGCTGCTGGTTTTCGTTTATTCTCACACCCACATTCATACTTCACATAAACTAGCTACTTTTGAAAAAAAAAAAGAAAAAAGAAAAAAAAAAGGATTGGTTCTAAAGTTGGTGGTGCGTTCATAATGATGTTGCTTTTTTTTTTTTTTTTTTGTGGTACTCATCATCTGTTTTCTTGTGATGCCTTTTTGTTGCTAATAAAAAAGAAGATTATTGGAGTGATCCATCCCCGTTCTTGTTGTTTATGGAGAAATCTCCGGATTTATCAAAAGAATAGAAATGAGAGATCCGGGCAAGCAAGTAAACACCTTAGTAAAAAAAGAAAATTTTTTTCCTTTGTTCTTTTGTTAATAAGCTTCACCCCAACAAAACTAATCTAGCCTACAAATTTGACACTAGTTAGAGATTTAACTTTGGACTTACAGGTCCGAAATCCCAAACCCGTTTACTTGGCTCGCCAACTGCACTAGCCCTAGCAGCTTAAAAAGAGTAAAACACGTAGTATAATGATATATATACATAAATATCTTTAAATAGAAGCATGCATCATCTCATGGCTATATGATTGGTTCGCATTCGCTTTAAAGAACATGATCCCCCCACAACAACTTAAATAACAAGCAAGTCAAATAGTGCACCTTTAACATTCCAAAAGCATGTTAGGACTACTATTTTTAGGACTACTATTTTGGTACCATTGCTGGTCCACGTCTTATAAATTATTTAAAAATAAAAATAAATAAAAAAAGAAAAAGAGAGAGAGAGTAAAGTAGTATAGTGGTATAACGTCTATAAATATAATACATTCAGACGTATCAGACATTGAACAAGTGCGAAAGATATGGTTCTAACTCTAATACAAGAGACATCCCAAAAAAAAAAAAAAAGACTTTGATCTTTAATAGGATCTCAACTTTTGATATGACGATTATTTCGATTTTTCATACTTAGAATAATAATCATTAAAAATAACAAATTATTTATGACTAGTCATAATCAAAGTTCGGATTAGGTTCATATGAAGATTTTTTGATACTTATGTGCACCTCGATGCATCCTTCTTTATTTTTCGAAATTTTATGAATTTTCCGTTAATGAAACACAGATGCTAAAAGCAGAAAAATTAAGTGAACTTAAAATTGCACTTTTAGTTAAGCGTTCCATTTTTCATCTAAAAATGTAACCTAGTCGCTTATACTACATAATATAGGTCGGTGAAAACATATCATGGGAAATGTTATTTACCATTTTTTTTTATGGAATTTAATAATTTTCTTTTAAGAAAAAAAAAATATATATATATATATATATATATGATTTGTCGATTTAATTTAAGATTCATGACTTTTGATTAACAAAGAGACTTGTCTTTTTAGTTTGAAATATGTTGTGGTTTAGAACAAGCAACGACAGTTTCCTTTACCGCAGAGAATATGTCATTTTGATGTCGTTTTTTGAAGCTTCTTATCGTTTCTTGAGAAAATATACGACAACGTCATTGTAAAACAAGATTTCTCAAACCTCATGGAGTTGATGTTAGTAGTGGCATTTGTGGCTCAGATGGCACCCAGAAGGATCAATCCCGAATATCGTCGTTTATGGCTGCAGTGCAATCCATTCAGTATTGAATTATTGAGAGAAGAATTAATGGTGAAAGGGGAAGTTTTCATGATTCTGGGAACTTTTTGTAGTGAAGCTAATTGAGCCTTTTGATTTTGACATGTCAAGGAAGCATTTTTGGCATCTTATTGAACTTTATTCAAAAGCAAAGCAGAAAATTGAATCCTGTGTTTTATTCAATTATTGTTCTTTAACTTCTTTTTTTGAATAATCGCTATAGTTCTTGCTTGACGACAACGTACTGGTACAAGGCCTTTGAATTTGAAAAATTGCCAAAGACAAAATACTTCATGAATTGACTGCAAGAGTGGCATCATTTTTTGGAGCCAAATAACAGAACGTTGCAGGGGACAAGTTACAACATCGAATATTCCTCTTGTCCTTGTCGTTTTTATATATTAACAACAATATGATCGTAAAATCATTCATCTGCGTAGACATGACAAAATGACAACTATTTCTTCCCCAATTTATTCTAGTACTAAATTTTTATTATCGTGGATAAGCTAAAACTAATAAACATTGTTATTTTTATGAATTTCTTCTGCAGCTCGACCAATATTCTGCTACAAGCTTGGAGAAATAGGAGTCAGCATCAACAAGCTTTGAAGGCTCATCATATTCCACTAGCTTCCCTGCAACAACAACAACAACAAAATCCGTAGGTAAAATTGCTAAGTTTGATATAGTTTTAAGTTACCGTGTGAACTGTGAGACAAATTATGGGTGGGAATGAAAACTGACCATAAGAGAGCACCATGACCATGTCACTGTCTATAACAGTAGGAACTCTGTGAGCAACGGTTATGACCGTGCATTCTGAGAATTCTTCCCTGATGATTTTCTGTAGAATTGCATCCGTAGCCGAATCGATGGAGGCAGTGGCCTCGTCGAGGACTAGAATTTTGTTTCTCTTAAGGAGGACTCTGCCAAGGCAGAAGAGCTGGCGTTGCCCGGCACTCCAATTTTCTCCGTCGTCACTCACTGTTGAAACCAAAGCGTCATACCACAAACCGTATGATCAACTAGAAACTCAAAATGGGTAATCAAGAAATTAGACAAGAATGAAACTTCATTTTTGTCAACAGCTTCGTTTAAAGAACAATAAACTCACCAGAGGAATCTAGGAGATTGGGGAGGCTTTCGACTGTTGCTTTAAGCTGACACTTCTCAAGAGCCTAAAGATGAGAATAAAATCATTTAATTTGCAAACACTACAGTTCTATCTTCATAAGGTGGAACTGTTTGAAACCAAAATTGGAAGCTATACCCTCCATATTTCATCATCGGAGTAAAGGCCAAGCGGGTCCAAGTTGGTTCGAATGCTACCTCTGAAAAGAGTTGGCTCTTGGGGGATGATACTGAGCTTCATTCTCAAATCCTTCAAACCAATGGAGCAAATGTCAAGTCCATCTATTACAATTTTCCCGCTTGTTGGCTCCACTAAACGGAACAAAGCGCTTATGAGTGTCGTTTTTCCGCTTCCTGTCCTTCCCACAACTCCTACTCTTGTCCCTTCTCTGAACGTGCATGTTATTCCCTTCAGAACTGTTGGTGCATTTGGACGATACTTAATCTGAATCATACAAAGAAGAGTATTAGCATACGCGGGTTGTTGGCTAACTATAAGCGGAAAAAACAATAACAACCTAAATGACGAAAGATGCAGTGTATGAGGTTTGATTTTCTTACCCTCAGTGAAAGCAACTCTATCCTACCCTTAGTAGGCCATGAAGGAGGTGGCCGATTTCCCTCGATAATAGCTGGAGGTTCTATCGGAATATGCATGAACTGTTTGATCCTTTCAACGGAAACGATGTAGTTTGCTAAATTGCAGTACCACCGAGTCATGAATACAGTTGTCCCTGTTAGTGACAATGCATAGGAAAGAGAGAGCCCCACAAGCCCTGTACAAATCCGAGAAAATGAGAAGAATTATAGACCAACACTTTCCAACTAGTTTCCTTCATTAAAAAAAAAAAATATATATATATATATATATATATGGACATTCATTTAAGTACCTGGAGCCACCTGACTCTTAGGAAGTAAAACCAGGAAAAATGCTGCAGTGAAAAGGGTCAAATTCTGAAGTGCTTCTATTCTTATAACCAGCCACTCAATGGCTGCATTGGACAAGAAGAACAGCGTTGCGTCTGTGTCGACAAGCTTTAGATAATTATGGAAAAACCGGTCCACTGATCGGAAAGCTCGTATTGTGACCGCACCAAGTGATGTCTCGGATACATGGTTTGTAACAGGAGCTTTTGTTGTTCCATTGATTCTTATTAGTTCCCTTGCAGTAGCTTGATAATAAGCCTTGACAAGAAAAGTAGTTGTTAGTTCCATCATTCTCATTAGTGAAGAAAGAGAGAATTTAAAAAGAAACTGGAGTTTGCATCTACCTGAGCATATTTACTGCCAGCCATGCTGAAAATGGATACAATGAGAACCTGCCAAGTGACAGAAGCCATGATTGCGATCGTTCCCACAAACTCAATTCCGGCTGCCATTGCGAAGACCATAGAGAAAGGTATGTCGTAATCCACAATACTCAAATCTGATGAAGCCTGCAAAGATTCAGATACACATTAACTAACAAACAATTAGGTCTCACCATTTTAATGGTTGGCGGGCTGACAAGGAGCCGCCTTCCATTCATTGTCTATTTTACACAACATGAATTCCGAAATGCCTCGTAAGGATAGTTTTTTTTTTTTTTTTTTTCCCCACAACTTTTTAGTAACTAAGCATACTTACTCGGGTTAAGATTCGACCAACAGGAGTGGAGTCGAAGAAGAGCATGGGAGCTTTAAAGACGGCATTGTTGAAACCAGAGAAAAAAGATTTAGAAGCTCTTAATCCAAGATGGGCTCCAAAGAATGATCTCAGATACACAAAGACCGCGCTAAGTGTTGAAATCGCCGTGTAAATCCCAACCAGCATGCCACTTGTGATGTTCGGAACATCACTGGCTAGAGCCAACCAATAAGTTGCAGCAGCTTGGAATGCAACAAAACCAAATAGCATTATTACAACTAAAACTAGAAGAAATAGCCCTTTAGAGACAAAGATGTAATCCCAAAATGGCTTCCAACCCACGTCACCGATCTCCTTTTCTTCTTCTTGTGTTAATTGCACAGCAGGTAGACCCTTTGCAGAAATCTCCCCTTCACTGCTATGTTTAATGGTGTATGAACCATGAATCTCCTCCGACCGAACTATGTCTTCTGTTTGAGGTTCTCCTGGGCCTTCATCATTGGAAGGACCTAATGTTGTTATCGAATCTTTGTGAGCATTCACAAGTTGTTCAAATGCTGTCCCAGCTTCCAATAGTTCCTCATAGCTGCCTGATTGAGTAATTTTTCCTCCCTGCATAACCTAGAAAGTGAAAAATAAAAATAAAGAATAAAGAATAAGAATTTCATTTGTTATCAAATTGAATATATGATTGATCTGTAAGTTCTTTTGTAAATTGAAGCTAATTTACCAGAATCTTATCCACTTCAGGGAGAAACTCTACTTGATGAGTCACTAGGATTACCGTCTTATCTCGAAGAGCAGCCATAACACACTCCTGAATATCAATCAACAATATTGAAATTGAGACAAATTAATCACTTGTTTCATGATAATGAAAAACGATAAAGGTTTCATCTTCCCTACATTAAAGAGAATTGCAGCAGTATGTGCATCTACAGCGCTAAAGGGGTCGTCAAGGAGATAGATATCAGCATCATTGTAGACAGCTCTGGCAAGCTGAATTCTCTGCTTCTGTCCTCCACTTAGGTTGATCCCTCTCTGGCCTATTTCGGTAAGATCTCCGTGGTCAAAACTATTTATGTCCTTATCCAGGGCACATGCTTCTATAGCGTTCTCGTACTTATCCTTCTCCATTGGTTTCCCATAGAGTATGTTTTCGCGAACTGTCCCACTCTGTATCCAAGAAGTCTGAGAAACATAGGCAATGGATCCATTTACGCTAACCTGTTTTTTGATCATCAAAAATAGAAGTGAGAGACACAAAAAAGTTGAGTGAGTAACTAAATGCAGTCTAATGTTGTCTCTTTTTTACTTACAGTTCCAGATAGTTTGGGAATCTCTCCTAGTACAGCAGACAAGAAAGAAGACTTTCCTGCACCAACTGGTCCACAAACTGCTATTTTCTGTCCCGATACTATCTCCAAACTCACCTCTCGCAGAGTTGGAATTGCTAACTCAGGATCCCAACTGAAATTCCCTCCTTGAATTTTCAAGCTTCTCTCTGAAATGGGAAAAGGGTACTTTATTTTCCCTTCGTTTTTGAGCTCGTCATCGAGTAAAAAAGAATTGATCCGATCAAAGGAGACCTTCACTTGTATCATTGCTGAAAGAGCCTCAGGTATCATTCTGACAGGCTCTGATAAGCTTCTCAACGTGGCTAAAATAGTGAAAATGGTGCTAGCATTGAGTGGGGCACTACCAAGAAGAATGCATCCAAAGAATACAACCGAAGAGACAATAGTTGGAGAAATCCAATAGAGCAATGTGCCATACACCTTCTTAAGTTGTGCCTCAGCCAGCCACTTGAACTCGCGATCGCGGTGAGACTCGATCAAGTTCTTGAACTTCTCTTCCCATGATTGTAGTTTAATGATCTTCATGTTGTTTAGTATTTCGGAAGTGGCTCTGATCCGCTCATCTTGAGCCATCATGAACTCGAATTGACACTTTTGGAGTAACTTCGCAAAGGGCACGTTGAGGAGTCCACAAATGAGGAGGGGAACTAAACCAGGAAGTGCATCAGATCCAATGACCTTGAAGAGTACGGCAATGGCTAGAAAAAGTTGGACTCCGCTACTCCATGTTGTGTGGAACCACCACGAGCACTCACCCATTCTATAGGCATCAATCGCCACATAGTTCACAATCTCACCAGTTGAGTGCCTTCTCCGTCCCAAACTGGAGAGCTTTAGCTGCTTTTCGTAGACTGCAACCATTAAGGCTGATCTAATTCTCATTCCGCACCTCCTTGCGTCGAAAAACCAATGCCTTTGACTCAAGGACTCAACCAACTTGGTAACAATTAAACACCCCAATATAGAAAGGCCTTCTTGGAGATTCTCCTCATCGCGATTCGCATAGTTCACAAAAGCATAGAGTATTAGAGGGGAAACCACTACAGAAATACTCCGAAGAAGTGTAAGAATGCCTATTGTTATGTTCTCTTTCATGTAAACCTTTAGTATTGCCCAGAGAACCAGGTTCTTGTTGTTTCCTTGTTTATTCTCTTGTAGTAACGAATCCCATGCTTGTTTGAACTTTTGGTAGGCTAAATTGGCTTCGTCTTCCGAAACCAGAGAAGGAATGTCCTCCAGAGACAAAGGTTTCGAATATCCCAAGCTAAGCAAAGGACCAATCCAAGAAAACGTCAATTTGCTTAGAAAACCCGCCTGGTATAGTCCTATGCTGCTTTTCTCTGCATTTTTTGCCACTAGAGGTTCTGATAGACTGTCATCTTCACTGTAGTGGGAAACCATTTGTTTGAAGTTCTTAAAAGCACAAATCAGAAGCAAAAAACTCACTGTCCATTGAACTACATCGATGATTTCGACGCTTCTCGTTCTCAACAGCTTTTCAACGTTTACCGCAGAGATCAGACAAAAGTTGGACACCCACCACACAGAATTCAGAACTCTGATCCATTTGGACCTCTGAAGAAGCAGAGACAGTGAAAGAGAGATCCAAACTAGAGCTCTGAAAAGGTAAACCAACCAACTTGGATCACTACTTATGTCGCTTTTCGCAATCAGATCGCGAAAACCGGCCACTAGATATGCAACGCTAGTGAGACCACAACACACTGAAACAGCTATGAAGAGCCAGTCCCTTTTACTGTTTCTGGTTATGTGAAGCTTCCTTACAGAAACTATGATCAAATTTAGGCCAAAAAGACAAAGAAAGAGCAGATTTATGAGGTCTATAACAAGGCCTTCGATGCAGTACGAGCCCAACTCAAGTTTTCCTTCGCAAATAGATGACAACATGCCTGCACAGTGATTAGAGGAATCACCAAACTTGCCACTTCATGATTGAGAGAGAGAGAGAGAGATATTGAAAAAGAAAAAAAGTTGAACTTTCATTTCTGGTTTGATGAGTTCTAACATAAAGATATGTGTGTGTGCGTACATGTAGATATTTATATATATGTGTGTGTCTGTGTCTGTGTCTGTGTACATATATATATATATATATATGCATGCCGTGGCCAGCATGAAACTTCAAGAAGAGAGAGAGAGGGATGTGAATAAGTACGCACCAGGAGAAGTACTGACCGAGGAAGCCATTGTTAAAGAAGCGTCTTTGGCTAGAACTCTGCAATATTAAAACTAGAGTCACTTAATTAATTTTCCACGTAAACTTGTGCTCAGACACCTGTCTTTTTGTTGTGTTCATTCAGTCATGGTGACTCTCTCTCTCTCTCTCTCATCACTGCACATCCAAACTACAGCTCTCTCTTACCTTTATATATATATATATATATATATATATAAACTAGTTGGATCAAGCGTTCTGGGCATGTGAAATACCATAACAAAAAAAAAAAAAGTATGGATACGTTTGAGAAAAATGATTATATATAGAAACCTAATTGGGAGATTCTATAAAAGAGAATTTAAAATGACCACAAAAGAAAAAAAAATTTTGAGTTTACGTTGAGAAAAATTATGAGTTGTGGAAAAGAAAAATAAAAGAAAGTTGAAAAAAATGAGAAAATAGAAATTAAAAAGGAGAGTTACACTTGTCAAAAAGAAAGCCAAAATGACTTTTAACTCTTTTATATATATATATATGTTAATACCAATTAATTTACATATTGTAGCCATTTGTTTGTACGTAAGCATAATTACACTGACATTTAATTTTTTTTTTATTTACTTTTTGTTTTCCTTTCTCTTTTTGGTGACCACACAACGAAACCACTGTCTTAAGACTTTTGTGTAAAATGCAGTTTAGATTGTCCTCATCTTTGTCTGCTTGTGCATTATTGGTATATATTATGTCAAATAAACAATCACTAACTTGCGCTGGTTATAAAAAAAAATCAAACAAGCACTAACTTACGCTGTGGTAGTTCCACTTTGTTTTATTTGAGTGGCGCGATAGATACAAGAATAATTTCTATAAACCATCCTTTTCTTTTTTCTTTTTTTTTTTAAATTTATTTTTCTGGTTCGTGTTTTAAAAATATTTAGGGGGTGTTTGATGAATAAGTTGAGTTTGAGTTGAGTTGAGATTTTTAAGTTTGAATAATAATTTTGTTGACTTTTTCAGAAAGACAAAAAACTTTTTCAAAAAAAGACAAAACATGATGAAAAAA
>CM046361.1:19509086-19544743 GCA_025413025.1 Ficus hispida
AAAATATGGTAACTATTTATGCAGTCCGTGTTTGGTTTGTCAGTTAAAGATGGAATTTTTAAATTGAAGTTAATTGACTTTTTAAAAACTCGTTATAAATTTTGTTGAGTTTTCAGAAAATACAAAAAATAAAATGAAAAAATACAGTTTAATTAAAATTAAATTTGAAAACCAAACAAAGCTACAGTAGTTTAAGGATCAGCTCATTTTGTCAGCATGTGCATTGTTATGTGAAATTACTGCTGTGATTGTTTCACTACTTTTTTTTATTTGAGTCGCGCGATTAATACAAGAATTTCCGTAAACCCTTCTCTTTTTCTTCTTTTTCTTTTTTTTTTTTTTTCCTTTTCTGGTCGAGTTTTAAAAAATATGTACAAGCAAGACGATTTAAGGACAAGAAAACAAACTACTCCACTCATATTTAATTCATTCAAAGAGAATATCAAGAAGAAACAAAATAGAATAATTGTATTAATCATCAGTTTTATTAAACAGTAACTATCGAGGGAAAGAATATGTATAAATAAATAATTGATCTTATTAAATAATTGTCATATAATGTTTTAGTGATTGATTTTATTGTCGTTAGATAAATAAATACAGAGAATTTTATAATCTTTTTAATTATATTCCTTTATAGTTTGATAAACACAACATATTTTATATCGTAGTACGTGGGGTTTGTGTAGGTACAACTTCTCAGACCAAATAATTTAGTTGAATGAAGCAATTGAATGTAAGTCTTGTACATTAGAGTAGTTATAAAAATACATCATTATTCAAGGATATATCAGTAATAATAAATAATAATAATAACGATAAGAAAGGGACATTTATGTTGGATCTCTAAAAGCTTGTCAGATCATATCTAGTGACACATGATTGTCAACTAGACAGGAGTATCATTCACAAAAGTGGTTAATTTTGAAGGCCAAAAAGATTTAACAAATAGTCGTCAACCATTGGGCATGTGAAAGTAAGGAGAGAGACTGACATGAAATGTATCTAACTTTAATGAGGGACAAAACGTGTTTACTATTCAAAGGGATCAAACAAAACTATATATAATGACATCTTTTGATGTTAATGTAACATCTTTTCTTGTGTTTTTAATTTTTTTTTCCGAGTCGTATTTTAGTACTAGACATAGTGATTACGCCCAAATGTGTACAAAAACAAGCGGTCGATTGTAGCACAATTAGGCCGGTCGATCCCACGAGGAGGTGATAAAAACAAACAATAAAAGATTAGTGGAACAAAAGCGTTAGAGGGATAAGTAATCAAAGAAAGAAGAAAAAGAAGTATTTTTGTGATTTTTAAAACAATTTTTAAGACAATGTAATTTAGAAATGAAGAAAATTCAATAATTAAAAGTGGTAAAGCATCAAGAATCCCTCATGTGTATTGTTTTCCAATTTTAATTTTGATTTAACAAAAGTATTCAAATGAATTAGACTTCTCACTTTAAGACCAAAAAGATTATTATTACAAATTATCTAAAATCGACAATATATCAAATTGACAATACTGCAGTAAAAGATCAATTTATAAAATAATTCTAATTACAAAACATTTCATGATAAAATTTACATAGAAAAAGCATGACTGAATCTATATAAAAACTTAGCACAAAATATTTTGTATTCAAAGAAGATTAGAAAATGGGGAAGAATAATTCACTCAAATATATATATGCATTATAATATCGAACAAACAAAACCTCAATTCGAATACTAACACATACACATGAGTTCATCTCTAGCTTTACCAAGAGAAATTAGCCTAAAATGTACAACATCATCATAAATCTCTCAAGAAAACTAGGAGAAGTTGGCTCTAAACTTAACCAAAAATTGGTTGGAAAAACAACAATCACGTCCTCTTGAGGAGCCCTCATTATATAGGCTCGAGTCCAACATGCTAGGGAGGATTTTTGGCCAACAAATCCGCTGCCCAGGTTGGTTAATTACGTGGAGATTCGCGGTAAACCAGTTGGAGGAAATAGATGGCTTGGGGTGGAGCTGGGCTGAGAATCTGGCCCGAGATTCTCGCGGGCTGGGTTGGCAGCTGGAGTTGGGCGCGGATTTGTGGGAGATTTGGGCTGGAATGGTGCCGCGGGCCTGGCTGGCAGCTTGGCTGAGAACGGGCTTGGATTGTGCGCACGTGGAGGAAGAGTTGAGGCTGGAATCACGGGCCTGAGCTGGAGTTGCAGCTGGAGGGGCCAGCTGGGGCTGTGCCTGCGGAAGAAAGGAGGGAAAAAGGAAAAGAAAGGAAAAAGAAAGAGGAAAGAATCAAAATAAATAACAGTTTGTGGACCAGTTGATGTTTCATAACATCACAGAGACAGTTCATACAATCATTACAGTAAACAGACAATTCTGCTACGTACACTTGATGTTTCACCATTCAAGAACTCTGCATGGGCAATACTTTCGAAATCCACATATATATATATATATATACATATATATATACACGTATGTATATATACTCATCTGGTAATTTAAAAAATTAAACCCCTTTGTTTTTGTTTTTGTTTTTGTTTTTGTTTTTTTTGGCTGGAATCTTTGAGATCTGAGTCAAGACAGACGCGTAACGGTTATGCATTTTTTGCAGTCCTAGTGAATATTTATCGTACTGCCAAGAGCCCCTCATTATTTCCTACTTTCCAAATTCCCACAAAGAAATCTTTACCCGTCACGTATACTTATCATGCAATATATAAATTTTTATATATTAGAATAGAATATAGTATGCTCTGTTCTTGAGTGACTATACCCGTCCGACATTTATAACTGTATATATATAATATGATATTATTTGAATTAATTATCAGTACAATTAACGTATATCAACAAAAATATTACACATTAATAATCTTAATATTATCATCATTAGTCTAACATTACAAGTGTCATTCCATTATATAAATCATATATATATATATATGTGTGTGTGTGTATATGTGTAGGGGTTGCGCTCCGGTGAGCAGTTGACAATTGTTTACCATGTATGAAGATAGAAGACAGAAAGTGATCAGGCCCCTTGTTTAATTATTTTTGCAAAAATGAGTCACTGTCACATTTGTATTCTTTTTCTCAAAGGCAAGTCAAGTAGCTGAGGTCTGGCGTTGTTTTGCATTATTGAATAGTTGCCCCATTTATATGACCATGTAATAAAAAAGTTTTTTTATTACTTGACCAAAATTATTCCTTGTTCCATTAAAAGTGGCTTCACATTTGGATATACAGTAAATATCTCGCGGAGCATTATTTTCATCAGTCACGCATAATTAATACTACTATATTACCCCAAAAAAAAAAATTTTAATACAATTTATATAAATATATAAAAATAATTTTGGTGATGGAAAAAGAGAAGTCAACTACGAGCAAAATCATGTGCGTGTCCAACCAGAAGTGAGGCCCGCTTTGAGGGGTAAGATGCATAATTGAGGAAGGGATCGGTGTCTGAGGGCATACGCGCTAACATGAAAGCAGAATGACACTTCTGGATGTGGAATCTCTACTATATATATATATAGAGAGAGAGAGAGAGAGGGCATTTTCCCTTTAATTTTCCCATTCTTCTTTCTTTTCTTTTTACCTATTTCTTTAATTTTTTCCTGTCTAATTTCATTTTTTTATAATTAATCTTGTAAGAATATTTACGTGGGTGGTTGGGGATATATATATAATAATGTTCTTATAATATGAACGCCGTGTATAACCTAGCATAAAAATATAAAGTTTGTGAGTGATTTTCATAAAGGCTTTTCTTCATCATTATGCTATGGATTTTTCAAGAAGGGTAAAAACCATCAAAAATCGTACGAATCACATGTTAAAATACATAAATTGAAGTATTATCAAATTTTTTAATTTGAAGTTTGATTTTCCAAAGACAGTAAGTTTAGGTACCATTGCGAAAGCCTTTTCATAAAAGTAGAGATACTAAACTGAAAATATAATGATAAATTCACATATCCACGTCCAATATTAAATTTATAACTTATAAAATCTTCCAAGAAATATAAGTAAAAAAAAAACGCGTTAATAATGATGTTAATAAGACCTATTGTCTGAAAATTACTATTGGTGTATATAAATGTTTGTCTATGTGTGTGTGTATATATATATATATGTTGACGTCATATTTTCTTTGGGTTCCACCAAACGTACAAATTGGTATATATGTAGGTGGCAAGAAAAATTATTAGGAAGAACTTGTGTTTGATCAGCCATCGACATTGGGAGATCTAGCTATCACTTTCGTAATCAATATCTTTGGACCAATGCATCAAATAATTAATAGAAAACCACGCATAAATAAGTTTTAGGATCTAATTTAATTGGTTCAATTTCCTACTCCAACAATAAAACTTTTTAAAGTCTAAATGTAACCAAGTCAATATTGGTTTGGTACATCAATATTAATCAATATATTAATGACAAAAATTATAAGAAAGTTTGAATTTAGAACCCAATACAACGATATCAATAATTTACTACTTTTATCTTTGTGCAATATATTTTAAATTTATGAAAAATTATATACCTTATCACCTGAGTTTAAAATCAAATTAATTTTGCACCTTATATATCGGCCAACAATTGATTTTGATCGCTATGTAGCTTATAGATAAATATGTGGCCAATTGTCTATTAACGAAATTAACATTTATAACTTAACTTGAAATACAATTTTTACAATTCTCCATTATTTTTTTAACAGGACATAACTCTAGATTTGTATGAGCTATCAATTCAGGGGTGTTAACCTTAGAATTCTACGACATGGTAAAAAATAAATAAAAAATACCGAATTGAGAGTGACTCTACCTTCTTTTATGTTCTCGTTGAAAAGAGGACTCTACTTTAAACTGTAGAATCAGTATCAAATTTTAATTGTTTTGTATATTATCAATTTTGGTGGTTTTCTAACTAAATTTAACGCTTAGATACAAATATCCTTCCATGGATGCACCTTTTTTTTTTTTTTTTTCCGTGGACTATCCTTAATCCAAATCTATAGCGTGATCCTTTGTACGTAGTATGAATATACATATGTCTCCAGTACAATGCCCGTTACAAAATAAGTAACGGAAATAGATAACAAAAAAAACGAAAAAACAAGAACATGCGTAGTTACGTAGAAAATTCTAGACGGAGAAAAAACCACGAACAAATGAGAAGAAATTCACTAAATCAAATATTGGAACAAGAGGAGTGGCTACCACAAAAGAGCATAATAATAAAATCCTAAAACTACATCATATATATACTCGATCCTTCCGCTATCACCACAGAACGCCGAAAAATACTCATAATTAAACCTCCACCACAAATGTCACATCACAAGTTTTTCGAGTCAAGCCAAGGAGAATTTGGATCACCAAACTCTAATAATACCAAATTCAGTCAAATTTTAACATTTGGATAGAAAAATCACGCCCCAGAACAAAAGTCATATCCAATGTTAAATTTCATTAAATGTTCTTCAATAGCATGCTATATCCAACGTTAAATTCGTGTGTTAGGAATAAATTTGCCTTCAAAAATTGCAAATGACAAATTTTAATATTTGTCTATTATTTGTTGATGCCTTATAATTTTTTTTTATGTAACCATTATAATATTGTAATTTTTCTAATTATTTAAATCCTAAAAATTTACATAATAGTTTTTAAATTTTAATAATGTTGACAATAAATAACATTCTACGTTAGGGTCGTCTGGGGGAGGTTTTGAAAATTACCTTTCTAATTTTTTTTTCTTCTTAAATTTGAAACTATTTTTTACTATTTACATATCTAAATGTTTACAGTAAACTTAAACTTAAAAATGTGTAATTTTATTATTTCAAGTTTAAGTAAGATAATTTATTTTTAAATTACATAAAATTTCGAAAGAAATGAAATAGTTAGATTCATCTTGATATATATGTGTATATTTTTAACACATTTGAAGTCTTTATACCTTTTACTCTAAATATTTTTTAAACTAAACATATATTTCTAAAACTCATATCAACTACAATCCAAATATCTTCAAAATTATATTTCCAATGTCTCATTCAAATGGCCTCTAAAACACATAGTAAGATAATATATCAAATACATCATTATCAATGTCCTTCTTAATAAATCTATAATTTTCTTTCAAGGTATGAATATGCTTTTTGGTTATTAGTTATCACCTCCTTGCTTGTCATGTGGCAACCAGATTATCATCACATAGTTGTTTATTTAGTGATCCAATCAATACCACATGAAAAAAAAAATTTTAGTCGCCCGTGCCACACAACTATTATGTAGATTATTATAAGCATGTACATTAGAGATGGTGTAATAAACAAAAGAGTAATTTACCTAAATGATCCCTGAACCTTTTTAGATGTGACATTTTGGTTTTTTTTTTTTTTCGTACAGACCCTAAACTCTATAAAAATATGATGGTTTAGTCCTTTCTGTCTGGTTCCATTAAAAAACTCACAGAATGGTCACGTGAGAAATATGTTTTGTGCTTTTTGAAGAAAAATACCCCAAAAGGCGAAAATACTATTATTATATCAATTAAAAAATTAAAGAGAGAGAGAGTTGAATTAAAAATCAAACCCAGCCCCCCTCTCTTTCCCCTCCCTCTCTCTCTCCCACAGATTGACAAGATGACGTCTCCCCTCTCCCTCCCCCCTCCCTCTAAACAGATCTAATGTAGAACCGCCCCCAATCTGACATTGGACGCAGGCGACCACCCTCGTCTTCTCCGTGGTCGGGCCCTCGCCGATGAGCGTGAACTCCCCCCCTCCCCCACACAACCTAGATCTGGGTTTGCTAGGAGCGCACCCCCATGGGCATTGTCATCTCCTTCGATGAGCCCCCAACTCCCTGATGACAATGAGCACCAGACCCAGCGAGCCCAGATTTTCAGACACTAAGTTCAGCAAGCCTAGAATGTCGTTTGGGGGGGGAGGGGGGTGGGCGGGGGGATTCGAACCCTTGGTACGAAAAACTAGTACAATGATTAGCAATCCGATGCTTTAGTCCACTCAGTCATCTTTCCCCCAATTGAAAAAAGATAATTATTATGTTACATAAGCAAAATTAGGGCTTGAAAAAGGCCCCAAATGGTGACTTGGTGGAGGGCGCCTAAATCCGCACTTTGGGGTCGTGAGGGAAGGGAAACCCATATTTCACGAACTCAGCGAGAACTCATATCACAACTATGGGGGAGGGGGACCAGATCGGAACTTAAAGGGGTGGGGGAGGGGGACCAGATCGGAACTTAAAGGGGTGGGGGGAGGGGGGTAATGGTCGGAGATAGAGGTTGTTGGGGACCTATCTGCAAAGGTAGGTAAAGAAAGAGGGGGGGAGGGGGAGAAAGAAAAGGCGAGATAAATTTTTTTAATAAATTTTGTTATTTTTTAAAATTAATTATTATTTTATTATTAAAATATCTTTTCAAATTATAATACATGCGACTTGTTCTGTTAGAAATTTAACATATATAAATAAAAAAAATCAAATAATTATTTTTCAGATAATTTAAAATTAATACATTAAACAAGAAAAAGACTAGGGGTGAGTCATCCAAACTCAAATTTTACAGCTTGGAGTGCAACAAAACCAAACAGCATTATTACAACAAAAACAAAAAGAGATAGCCGTCTAGAGACAAAGATATAATCCCAAAAGGGCTTCCAACCCACGTCACCGACCTCCTTTTCTTCTTCTTGTGTTAATTGCACAACGGGTTGACCCTTTGCTGAAATCTCCCCTTCACTGCTTTGTTTAATGGTGTATGAACCATGAATCTCCTCTAACCGAACTATGTCTTCCGTCTCAGTTCTCCTGGCCTTCATCTTTGGAAAGACCTAATGTTGTCATTGAATCTTTGTGAGCATTCACAAGTTGTTCAAATGCTGTCCCAGCTTCCAATAGCTCCTCATAGCTGCCTGATTGAGTAATTTGTCCTCCCTCTATAACCTAGAAAGTGCAAAATCAAAGTAAAAAAATAAAATTTCGATTGGTTATTAAATTGGACATATGATTGATCTACAAGTATTTTTGTAACTTGAAGCTAATGTACCAAAATCTTATCAACTTCAGACAGAAACTCTACTTGATGAGTCACTAGGATTACCGTCTTATCTCGAAGAGCAGCCATGACACAATCCTGAATATCAGTCAACAAGATTAAAATTGAGATTTATTAACCACATGTTTAATGCTCATGAAAAAGGATAAAATCGTGTTCCTTACATTGAAGAGAATTGCAGCCGTATGTGCATCTACGGCACTAAAGGGGTCGTCAAGGAGATAGATATCTGCATCATTGTAGACAGCTCTGGCAAGCTGAATTCGCTGCTTCTGTCCTCCACTTAGGTTGATCCCTCTCTGGCCTATTTCGGTAAGATCTCCGTGGTCAAAACTGTTTATGTCCTTATCCAAGGCACACGCTTCTATAGCCTTCTCGTACTTATCCTTCTCCATTGGCTTCCCATAGAGTATGTTATCACGAACTGCCCCGCTCTGTATCCAAGAAATCTGAGAAACGTAGGCAATGGATCCATATACGCTAACCTGTTTTTTGATCATCAAAAATAGAAGTGAGAGACACAAAAAAATTGAGTGAGTAACTAAATGCAGTCTAATGTTGTCTCTTTTTTACTTACAGTTCCAGATAGTTTGGGAATCTCTCCTAGTACAGCAGACAAGAAAGAAGACTTTCCTGCTCCAACTGGTCCACAAACTGCTATTTTCTGTCCCGATACTATCTCCAAACTCACCTCTCGCAGAGTTGGAGTTGCTAACTCAGGATCCCAACTGAAACTCCCTCCTTTAATTTTCAAGCTTTTTTCCGAAATGGGAAAAGGGTACTTTATTTTCCCTTCGCTTTTGAGCTCGTCATCGAGTAAAAAAGAATTGATCCGATCAAAGGAAACCTTCACTTGTATCATTGCTGAAAGAGCCTCAGGTATCATTCTGACGGGCTCCGATAAGCTTCTCAACGTGGCTAAAATGGTGAAAATGGTGCTAGCATTGAGTGTGGCACTACCAAGAAGAATGCATCCAAAGAATACGACCGGAGAGACAATAGTTGGAGAAATCCAATAGAGCAATGTGCCATACACCTTCTTAAGTTGTGCCTCAGCCAAACACTTGAACTCACGATCGCGGTGCGACTCGATCAAGTTCTTGAACTTCTCTTCCCATGATTGTAGTTTAATAATCTTCATGTTGTTTAGTATTTCGGAAGTGGCTCTGATCCGCTCATCTTGAGCCATCATGAACTCGAATTGACACTTTTGGAGTAACTTCGCAAAGGGCACGTTGAGGAGTCCACAAATGAGGAGAGGAACTAAACCAGGAAGTGTACCAAATCCAATGACCTTGAAGAGAACGGCAATGGCTAGAAAAAATTGGACTCCGCTACACCATGTTGTATGGAACCACCACCAGCATTCACCCATTCTATAGGCATCAATCGCCACATAGTTCACAATCTCACCAGTTGAGTGCCTTCTCCGTCCCAAACTGGAGAGCTTTAGCTGGCTTTCGTAGACTGCAACCATTAAGGCTGATCTAATCCTCAATCCGCATCTCCTTGCGTCGAAAAGCCAATGCCTTTGACTCAAGGACTCAACCAACTTGGTAACAATTAGACACCGCAATATAGAAAGGCCTTCTTGGAGATTCTTCTCATCGCGATTCGAATAGTGCACAAAAGCATAGAGTATTAGAGGTGAAACCGCTACACAAATCGTCCTAAGAAGTGCAAGAATGCCTATTGTTATGTTCTCTTTCATGTAAACCTTTACCATCGCGCCGAGAACAAAGTTCTTGGTGTAGCTTGGGTCTTTTTCTCTTAATAGAGAATCCCACGATTGTTTGAACTTTTGGTAGGCTAAATTGGCTTCATCTTCTGAAACCAGAGAAGGAATGTCTTCAAGAGATAAAGGTTTAGAATGCCCATCCACGAAAACGTTAATTTGCTAAGAAATCCGGCCCGGTCTAATTCTATTACTCTTTTCTCTGAATTTTGTACCACTAGAGGATCTGACAGATTGTCATATTGACTGTTGTGAGAAACCATGATATGTGTTAAGTTCTTAAAAGCACAAATCAGGAGCAAAAATTCCACTATCCACAGAACTATATCGATGATTTCAATGCTTCTTGTTCTCAACAATTTCTCCACGTTTACCACCGAAATCAAAGAAAAGGAGGATGCCCACCAGACAGAACTCATATCTCTGATCCATTTAGACCTCTGAAGAAGCAAAGACGGTGAAAAACAGATCCAAACTAGAGCTCGGAAATGGTAAACCAACCATCTTGGATAACCATGTATATCACTTTTCGCAATCAGATTGCCAAAACCATCAACCAGATATGCAATGCAAGTGAGAGCACAACAGATTGAAACAACTACGAAGATCCAATCCCTTCTGTTTTTTCTGTCTATGTGATGCTTTTATCAGGAAACTACGACAAAGGATAGCCAGAAGACACACAGTAAGAGAAGATTAATGACGTCTTTGATAATTACTTGAGTGCAGTAAGATCCCAAATCAAGCTTTCCGTTGCAAATAGATAGTAAAATGCCTGCATAAATGATTCAAGGAAGAAAAAAAATAATTATAATCCCAAATCTTCATGTTGAACGAAGAGAAGGCACTAACACTGGCCACTTAATGCAAATATATATGTATATATATCTGTATATATTTGCGTCCACCATCAAACGTTAAAACCAGATCGAATTTCATTTCATCATAATGTAATACAAAGAGGACAGACGCACTGAAAAGAAAGAAACAAAGAGAAAGATAGATATAGAGTGGTGAATAAGCAATGCACCAAGTGAGCTATCCATGGAAGCCATTGTTGAAGATGGTGTTTGGTCAGTCACTTGATTAATATTAATCTCACGTAATTACAACTGCTCATCTTCCAACTTGTGCTCAGCAGATCGCCACAAGCCCCATAGGCTGCTGGTTTTCGTTTATTCTCGCACCCACATTCATACTTCACATAAACTAGCTACTTTTGAAAAAAAAAAAAAAAAAGAAAAAAAAAAGGATTGGTTCTAAAGTTGGTGGTGCGTTCATAATGATGTTGCTTTTTTTTTTTTTTTTTTTTGTGGTACCTCATCATCTGTTTTCTTGTGATGTCTTTTTTGTTGCTAATAAAAAAGAAGATTATTGGAGTGATCCCATCCCTGTTCTTGTTGTTTATGGAGGAAATCTCGGGATTTATCAAAAGAATAGAAATGAGAGATCCGGGCAAGCAAGTAAACACCTTAGTAAAAAAAGAAAAAAATTTTCCTTCGTTCTTTTGTCAATAAGCTTCCACCCCCAACAAAACTAATCTAACCTACAAATTTGACACTAGTTAGAGATTTAACCTTGGACTTACAGGTCCGAAATCCCAAACCCCATTTACTTGGCTCGCCAACTGCACTAGCCCTAGCAGCTTAAAAAGAGTAAAACACGTAGTATAATGATATATATACATAAATATCTTTAAATAGAAGCATGCATCATCTCGTGGCTACTATGATTGGTTCGCATTCGCTTTAAAGAACATGATCCCCCCACAACAACTTAAATAACAAGCAAGTCAAATAGTGCACCTTTAACATTCCAAAAGCATGTTAGGACTACTATTTTTAGGACTACTATTTTGGTACTATTGCTGGTCCACGTCTTATAAGTTATTTAAAAATAAAAATAAATAAAAAAAGAAAGAGAGAGAGAGTAAAGTAGTATAGTGGTATAACGTCTATAAATACAATACACTCAGACGTATCTGACATTGAACAAGTGCGAAAGATATGATTCTAACTCTAATACAAGAGACACCCAAAAAAAAAAAAAGAGACTTTGATCTTTAATAGGATCTCAACTTTTGATATGACGATTATTTCGATTTTTCATACTTAGAATAATAATCATTAAAAATAACAAATTATTTATGACTAGTCATAATCGAAGTCGGATTAGGTTCATATGAAGATGTTTTGATACTTATGTGCACCTTGATGCATCCTTCTTTATTTTTCGAAATTTTATGAATTTTCCGTTAATGAAACACAGATTCTAAAAGCAGAAAAATTAAGTGAACTTAAAATTGCACCTTTAGTTAAGCGTTCCATTTTTCATCTAAAAATGTAACCTAGTCGCTTATACTACATAATCTAGGTCGGTGAAAACATATCATGGGAAATGTTATTTACCATTTTTTTTTATGGAATTTAATAATTTTCTTTTAAGAAAAAAAAAATATATATATATATATATATATATATATGATTTGTCGATTTAATTTAAGATTCATGACTTTTGATTAACAAAGAGACATGTCTTTTTAGTTTGAAATATGTTGTGGTTTAGAACAAGCAACGACAGTTTCCTTTACCGCAGAGAATGTCATTTTGATGTCGTTTTTTGAAGCTTCTTATCGTTTCTTGAGAAAATATACGACAACGTCATTGTAAAACAAGATTTTTTTTTTTTTTTCTCTTCTCAAACCTCATGGAGTTGATGTTAGTAGTGGCATTTGTGCCTCAGATGGCACCCAGAAGGATCAATCCCGAATATCGTCGTTTATGGCTGCAGTGCAATCCATGCAGTATTGAATCATTGAGAGAAGAATTAATGGTGAAAGGGGGAGTTTTCATGATTCTGAGAACTTTTTGTAGTGAAGCTAATTGAGCCTTTTGATTTTGACATGTCAAGGAAGCATTTTTGGCATCTTATTGAACTTTATTCAAAAGCAAAGCAGAAAAATGAATCCTGTGTTTTATTCAATTATAGTTCTTTAACTTCTTTTTTTGAATAATCGCTATAGTTCTTGCTTGACGACAACGTACTGGTGCAAGGCCTTTGAATTTGAAAAATTGCCAAAGACAAAATACTTCATGAATGGACTGCAAGAGTGGCATCATTTTTTGGAGCCAAATGACAGAACGTTGCAGGGGACAAGTTACAACATCGAAAATTCCTCTTGTCCTTGTCGTTTTTATATATTACAACAATATGATCGTAAAATCATTCATCTGCGTAGACATGACAAAATGACAACTATTTCTTCCCCAATTTATTTTAGTACTAAATTTTTATTATCGTGGATAAGCTAAAACTAATAAACATTGTTATTTTTATGAATTTCTTCTGCAGCTCGACCAATATTCTGCTACAAGCTTGGAGAAATAGGAGTCAGCATCAACAAGCTTTGAAGGCTCATCATATTCCACTAGCTTCCCTGCAACAACAACAACAACAACAACAAAATCCGTAGGTAAAATTGCTAAGTTTGATATAGTTTTAAGTTAGCGTGTGAACTGTGAGACAAATTATGGCTGGGAATGAAAACTGACCATAAGAGAGCACCATGACCATGTCACTGTCTATAACAGTAGGAACTCTGTGAGCAACGGTTATGACCGTGCATTCTGAGAATTCTTCCCTGATGATTTTCTGTAGAATTGCATCCGTAGCCGAATCGATGGAGGCAGTGGCCTCGTCGAGGACTAGAATTTTGTTTCTCTTAAGGAGGACTCTGCCAAGGCAGAAGAGCTGGCGTTGCCCGGCACTCCAATTTTCTCCGTCGTCACTCACTGTTGAAACCAAAGCGTCATACCACAAACCGTATGATCAACTAGAAACTCAAAATGGGTAATCAAGAAATTAGACAAGAATGAAACTTCATTTTTGTCAACAGCTTCGTTTAAAGAACAATAAACTCACCAGAGGAATCTAGGAGATTGGGGAGGCTTTCGACTGTTGCTTTAAGCTGACACTTCTCAAGAGCCTAAAGATGAGAATAAAATCATTTAATTTGCAAACACTACAGTTCTATCTTCACAAGGTGGAACTGTTTGAAACCAAAATTGGATGCTATACCCTCCATATTTCATCATCGGAGTAAAGGCCAAGCGGGTCCAAGTTGGTTCGAATGCTACCTCTGAAAAGAGTTGGCTCTTGGGGGATGATACTGAGCTTCATTCTCAAATCCTTCAAACCAATGGAGCAAATGTCAAGTCCATCTATTACAATTTTCCCGCTTGTTGGCTCCACTAAACGGAACAAAGCGCTTATGAGTGTCGTTTTTCCGCTTCCTGTCCTTCCCACAACTCCTACTCTTGTCCCTTCTCTGAACGTGCATGTTATTCCCTTCAGAACTGTGGGTGCATTTGGACGATACTTAATCTGAATCATACAAAGGAGAGTATTAGCATACGCGGGTTGTTGGCTAACTATAAGCGGAAAAAACAATAACAACCTAAATGACGAAAGATGCAGTGTATGAGGTTTGATTTTCTTACCCTCAGAGAAAGCAACTCTATCCTACCCTTGGTAGGCCATGAAGGAGGTGGCCGATTTCCCTCGATAATAGCTGGAGGTTCTATCGGAATATGCATGAACTGTTTGATCCTTTCAACGGAGACGATGTAGTTTGCTAAATTGCAGTACCACCGAGTCATGAATACAGTTGTCCCTGTTAGTGACAATGCATAGGAAAGAGAGAGCCCCACAAGCCCTGTACAAATCCGAGAAAATGAGAAGAATTATAGACCAACACTTTCCAACTAGTTTCCTTCATTAAAAAAAAAAATATATATATATATATATATATATATGGACATTCATTTAAGTACCTGGAGCCACCTGACTCTTAGGAAGTAAAACCAGGAAAAATGCTGCAGTGAAAAGGGTCAAATTCTGAAGTGCTTCTATTCTTATAACCAGCCACTCAATGGCTGCATTGGACAAGAAGAACAGCGTTGCGTCTGTGTCGACAAGCTTTAGATAATTATGGAAAAACCGGTCCACTGATCGGAAAGCTCGTATTGTGACCGCACCAAGTGATGTCTCGGATACATGGTTTGTAACAGGAGCTTTTGTTGTTCCATTGATTCTTATTAGTTCCCTTGCAGTAGCTTGATAATAAGCCTTGACAAGAAAAGTAGTTGTTAGTTCCATCATTCTCATTAGTGAAGAAAGAGAGAATTTAAAAAGAAACTGGAGTTTGCATCTACCTGAGCATATTTACTGCCAGCCATGCTGAAAATGGATACAATGAGAACCTGCCAAGTGACAGAAGCCATGATTGCGATCGTTCCCACAAACTCAATTCCGGCTGCCATTGCGAAGACCATAGAGAAAGGTATGTCGTAATCCACAATACTCAAATCTGATGAAGCCTGCAAAGATTCAGATACACATTAACTAACAAACAATTAGGTCTCACCATTTTAATGGTTGGCGGGCTGACAAGGAGCCGCCTTCCATTCATTGTCTATTTTACACAACATGAATTCCGAAATGCCTCGTAAGGATAGTTTTTTTTTTTTTTTTTTTCCCACAACTTTTTAGTAACTAAGCATACTTACTCGGGTTAAGATTCGACCAACAGGAGTGGAGTCGAAGAAGAGCATGGGAGCTTTAAAGACGGCATTGTTGAAACCAGAGAAAAAAGATTTAGAAGCTCTTAATCCAAGATGGGCTCCAAAGAATGATCTCAGATACACAAAGACCGCGCTAAGTGTTGAAATCGCCGTGTAAATCCCAACCAGCATGCCACTTGTGATGTTCGGAACATCACTGGCTAGAGCCAACCAATAAGTTGCAGCAGCTTGGAATGCAACAAAACCAAATAGCATTATTACAACTAAAACTAGAAGAAATAGCCCTTTAGAGACAAAGATGTAATCCCAAAATGGCTTCCAACCCACGTCACCGATCTCCTTTTCTTCTTCTTGTGTTAATTGCACAGCAGGTAGACCCTTTGCAGAAATCTCCCCTTCACTGCTATGTTTAATGGTGTATGAACCATGAATCTCCTCCGACCGAACTATTTCTTCTGTTTGAGGTTCTCCTGGGCCTTCATCATTGGAAGGACCTAATGTTGTTATCGAATCTTTGTGAGCATTCACAAGTTGTTCAAATGCTGTCCCAGCTTCCAATAGTTCCTCATAGCTGCCTGATTGAGTAATTTTTCCTCCCTGCATAACCTAGAAAGTGAAAAATAAAAATAAAGAATAAAGAATAAGAATTTCATTTGTTATCAAATTGAATATATGATTGATCTGTAAGTTCTTTTGTAAATTGAAGCTAATTTACCAGAATCTTATCCACTTCAGGGAGAAACTCTACTTGATGAGTCACTAGGATTACCGTCTTATCTCGAAGAGCAGCCATAACACACTCCTGAATATCAATCAACAATATTGAAATTGAGACAAATTAATCACTTGTTTCATGATAATGAAAAACGATAAAGGTTTCATCTTCCCTACATTAAAGAGAATTGCAGCAGTATGTGCATCTACAGCGCTAAAGGGGTCGTCAAGGAGATAGATATCAGCATCATTGTAGACAGCTCTGGCAAGCTGAATTCTCTGCTTCTGTCCTCCACTTAGGTTGATCCCTCTCTGGCCTATTTCGGTAAGATCTCCGTGGTCAAAACTATTTATGTCCTTATCCAGGGCACATGCTTCTATAGCGTTCTCGTACTTATCCTTCTCCATTGGTTTCCCATAGAGTATGTTTTCGCGAACTGTCCCACTCTGTATCCAAGAAGTCTGAGAAACATAGGCAATGGATCCATTTACGCTAACCTGTTTTTTGATCATCAAAAATAGAAGTGAGAGACACAAAAAAGTTGAGTGAGTAACTAAATGCAGTCTAATGTTGTCTCTTTTTTACTTACAGTTCCAGATAGTTTGGGAATCTCTCCTAGTACAGCAGACAAGAAAGAAGACTTTCCTGCACCAACTGGTCCACAAACTGCTATTTTCTGTCCCGATACTATCTCCAAACTCACCTCTCGCAGAGTTGGAATTGCTAACTCAGGATCCCAACTGAAATTCCCTCCTTGAATTTTCAAGCTTCTCTCTGAAATGGGAAAAGGGTACTTTATTTTCCCTTCGTTTTTGAGCTCGTCATCGAGTAAAAAAGAATTGATCCGATCAAAGGAGACCTTCACTTGTATCATTGCTGAAAGAGCCTCAGGTATCATTCTGACAGGCTCTGATAAGCTTCTCAACGTGGCTAAAATAGTGAAAATGGTGCTAGCATTGAGTGGGGCACTACCAAGAAGAATGCATCCAAAGAATACAACCGAAGAGACAATAGTTGGAGAAATCCAATAGAGCAATGTGCCATACACCTTCTTAAGTTGTGCCTCAGCCAGCCACTTGAACTCGCGATCGCGGTGAGACTCGATCAAGTTCTTGAACTTCTCTTCCCATGATTGTAGTTTAATGATCTTCATGTTGTTTAGTATTTCGGAAGTGGCTCTGATCCGCTCATCTTGAGCCATCATGAACTCGAATTGACACTTTTGGAGTAACTTCGCAAAGGGCACGTTGAGGAGTCCACAAATGAGGAGGGGAACTAAACCAGGAAGTGCATCAGATCCAATGACCTTGAACAGTACGGCAATGGCTAGAAAAAGTTGGACTCCGCTACTCCATGTTGTGTGGAACCACCACGAGCACTCACCCATTCTATAGGCATCAATCGCCACATAGTTCACAATCTCACCAGTTGAGTGCCTTCTCCGTCCCAAACTGGAGAGCTTTAGCTGCTTTTCGTAGACTGCAACCATTAAGGCTGATCTAATTCTCATTCCGCACCTCCTTGCGTCGAAAAACCAATGCCTTTGACTCAAGGACTCAACCAACTTGGTAACAATTAAACACCCCAATATAGAAAGGCCTTCTTGGAGATTCTCCTCATCGCGATTCGCATAGTTCACAAAAGCATAGAGTATTAGAGGGGAAACCACTACAGAAATACTCCGAAGAAGTGTAAGAATGCCTATAGTTATGTTCTCTTTCATGTAAACCTTTAGTATTGCCCAGAGAACCAGGTTCTTGTTGTTTCCTTGTTTATTCTCTTGTAGTAACGAATCCCATGCTTGTTTGAACTTTTGGTAGGCTAAATTGGCTTCGTCTTCCGAAACCAGAGAAGGAATGTCCTCCAGAGACAAAGGTTTCGAATATCCCAAGCTAAGCAAAGGACCAATCCAAGAAAACGTCAATTTGCTTAGAAAACCCGCCTGGTATAGTCCTATGCTGCTTTTCTCTGCATTTTTTGCCACTAGAGGTTCTGATAGACTGTCATCTTCACTGTAGTGGGAAACCATTTGTTTGAAGTTCTTAAAAGCACAAATCAGAAGCAAAAAACTCACTGTCCATTGAACTACATCGATGATTTCGACGCTTCTCTTTCTCAACAGCTTTTCAACGTTTACCGCAGAGATCAGACAAAAGTTGGACACCCACCACACAGAATTCAGAACTCTGATCCATTTGGACCTCTGAAGAAGCAGAGACAGTGAAAGAGAGATCCAAACTAGAGCTCTGAAAAGGTAAACCAACCAACTTGGATCACTACTTATGTCGCTTTTCGCAATCAGATCGCGAAAACCGGCCACTAGATATGCAACGCTAGTGAGACCACAACACACTGAAACAGCTATGAAGAGCCAGTCCCTTCTACTGTTTCTGGTTATGTGAAGCTTCCTTACAGAAACTATGATCAAATTTAGGCCAAAAAGACAAAGAAAGAGCAGATTTATGAGGTCTATAACAAGGCCTTCGATGCAGTACGAGCCCAACTCAAGTTTTCCTTCGCAAATAGATGACAACATGCCTGCACAGTGATTAGAGGAATCACCAAACTTGCCACTTCATGATTGAGAGAGAGAGAGAGAGATATTGAAAAAGAAAAAAAGTTGAACTTTCATTTCTGGTTTGATGAGTTCTAACATAAAGATATGTGTGTGTGCGTACATGTAGATATTTATATATATGTGTGTGTCTGTGTCTGTGTCTGTGTACATATATATATATATATATATATATGCATGCCGTGGCCAGCATGAAACTTCAAGAAGAGAGAGAGAGGGATGTGAATAAGTACGCACCAGGAGAAGTACTGACCGAGGAAGCCATTGTTAAAGAAGCGTCTTTGGCTAGAACTCTGCAATATTAAAACTAGAGTCACTTAATTAATTTTCCACGTAAACTTGTGCTCAGACACCTGTCTTTTTGTTGTGTTCATTCAGTCATGGTGACTCTCTCTCTCTCTCTCTCATCACTGCACATCCAAACTACAGCTCTCTCTTACCTTTATATATATATATATATATATATATATATGTATACTAGTTGGATCAAGCGTTCTGGGCATGTGAAATACCATAACAAAAAAAAAAAAAGGTATGGATACGTTTGAGAAAAATGATTATATATAGAAACCTAATTGGGAGATTCTATGAAAAGAGAATTTAAAATGACCACAAAAGAAAAAAAAATTTTGAGTTTACGGTTGAGAAAAATTATGAGTTGTGGAAAAGAAAAATAAAAGAAAGTTGAAAAAAATGAGAAAATAGAAAATTAAAAAGGAGAGTTACACTTGTCAAAAAGAAAGCCAAAATGACTTTTAACTCTTTTATATATATATATATGTTAATACCAATTAATTTACATATTGTAGCCATTTGTTTGTACGTAAGCATAATTTACACTGACATTTAATTTTTTTTTTATTTACTTTTTTGTTTTCCTTTCTCTTTTTGGTGACCACACAACGAAACCACTTGTCTTAAGACTTTTGTGGTAAAATGCAGTTTAAGATTGTCCTCATCTTTGTCTGCTTGTGCATTATTGGTATATATTATGTCAAATAAACAATCACTAACTTGCGCTGGTTATAAAAAAAAATCAAACAAGCACTAACTTACGCTGTGGTAGTTCCACTTTGTTTTATTTGAGTGGCGCGATAGATACAAGAATAATTTCTATAAACCCATCCTTTTCTTTTTTCTTTTTTTTTTTTAAATTTATTTTCTGGTTCGTGTTTTAAAAATATTTAGGGGGTGTTTGATGAATAAGTTGAGTTTGAGTTGAGTTGAGATTTTTAAGTTTGAATAATAATTTTTGTTGACTTTTTCAGAAAAGACAAAAAACTTTTTCAAAAAAGACAAAAAACATGATGAAAAAAATACAGTTTAGTTTGAGTTGAATGTGTATGTCAAACGGACCCTTAAAATAAAACGAATTAGGGCAAGAAAACAAACTAGTTGTTTTCAATCTTACTTTATTTGTTCAGAAAACAAATAGATTAATTCTAAAATAATGCTAGGGATACTAATTTTAATTTTAATTTTTTAAATATCAACTCATGTATCATATTTTTATTAGTAAATATAATCAATTGATGTGGTAATATTTTAAACACTTACTAATAAAAATATGACATTTTATATAAGATTAGAGTTGATATTCCTAATATTTTTCATAATTATATCATAGAAACCAATATTGCCCGAATATGTAAACTCTATATATATGTGCGTGTGTGTATATATGAATGTATTTGGACATCTAATTATAAGAATTAATTTGATCCGGCTCATATAAACACTAACAAATAGAATATCTCCGAATAAAAGGTGTACTATACAATTCCAGTAAGGAATCAATCTAGAGAAGCAAAAATGATCAATTTAATGATTAACATATCTAGGTAAAGTATCTTTTTCTGTCAAGTGTCAAGCCCCGGATTAAGAACCCATTAACGTGATAATCATTATTTTGTAGCTATATTTCGGAATAATGCCAAAGCAAAGGTAATTACACTGACATCCTCTATTTTTTGACGAAATGACAAAAACGCCTCTATGATTAAAAGTAATTACGTCAACACCTGCTCTTCTTAACTCTGTTAGTTTTTAGTAATAACATCAACCAGCTTCTTATTATTCTACTTAGGGAGTTAATATAAAACTAGCATTTCATGCATGATAAATATATAAGATTCATATTGTTAGTAAACCTACCTATATTTCCTATATATTAATACGTGAATCATAACCTAACATATTACTTGTTACTCATTTAATAACCTTAAGTATAATGATATATAATACGAATTTCTTTAATACGTAACATTTTCGGTTGATATTTGTAATTTGTGATACTAGTTTAAATCAGTCATATGTTTGTTTAGTTATTCATAAATTTACAAGTAAAATCTAAAGGAATAAAAAAAAAAAAAAGAGAAAGAAAATTAGATCTGTCGGACTTGTACAATCTCCAAACTAAGAATATTATTACAAAATTTATATAGTAGTATGTGGGTGGGTGTTTGTGTAGGTTCAACTTCTCAGAGCAAATAATTAGTTGGAGTAATGTCTTATATATGACAGCAACTATATACATACATATATATATATATATATAATAGAGAGAGAGAGAGATTTACGTTGGATCTTGAAAATTTTGTCAGATTTCATTGCGGTAATATTTGACGTCTTGCTAGGAGTATGATTTCATAAAACAGAATCACATAATTATCTCTTCATTAATTATCATATATATGAGACTCTTTTGAGGGGGTATTCGTTCAAAAAATCTCTTAATTAATTAATTAATTAATTTACATTTAAAATAATCAGAAACTTACTGATCTGAGCAGCCACGAAAAGTGGAAAGGATCTTGTGAGGTGTTAGGTCATGAAGTGGTCAATTTTGAAGTCCAAAAATATCACTTCAGCTGCGGATGTGACACTTCAAAGTTAGGAGATGGACAAGCCTAAAATGGATCCCATTAGCCAAAAATATTTCCTACTATTATTCAAAGGAATCAAATGCCACGGGTCCATTTGATAAATAAATTTAAGTTAAAAAAATATAATTTGAGTTATAAATTTTTATTAATTTTTTATAAAAGATAAAAAAAATTAAAAAAAAAGATGAAAATTTTTTAGAAAAAAATAAAAACTGATATAAAAAAATACAGTTTGAACTCAAACACCAAATGAGATCATGTATATAATGACATCTTTTCTTGTCTTTTAATTTTTTTATTTTTCCGAGTCTTATTTTTGTACTAGACACAGTCATACAAAAATCATTATATCAAAAATTCAAATGAATATAGCAAATGCAAAACACGATACAAAAAATATGTGGTTTTCTATAGTCGAGTTACAGACAACGTATTTAATTTATCCATGACACAGCAAGCATGTTCTCCGGATAAGGTAAGAGAAAACCAGATTGTTTGGTCATGTTAGCAAAGAATAATGTTATAAAAAAAAAAATTTCAACAATTATGGGGCATGTAAGTAGTGAAAAGATGAGAAGTTGTTATCATGTACAAATGAATGAAAAGATAATTTAGATTAGAACGAGGTTAATGCCCGTGCATTGCACGGTAGCAGGGAAAAAAAGTTAACAATAAAATTATGAGAATAAATAATGTACATCAAGCGTAGTTAAGTAAGGAAGGTAATATATTTACAGTAACTTTGAGAATTTAGTTGTTTTTTTTTTTCTATTTAAATTTACATTATGAGAAGAGTCGGTGGAAGAGCGAGGGACGAAGTTATTTGGAGATAACAGATAAGGGGAAAAAAAATTTTACATAATGAGTTGCATTAATGACAGAGGTGTAACCGGAAAGATATCTCAGTCAAAAGAACGATGAACAGTAACAGACAATCATCTAACAAATCACAAAATCACAACAGGCAAAAAAAAAAAAAAAGATGATATTAAAGCATTAAATGTTAAAGTCAGCTTTCAAAAACTGTAATCATAACCACGTAACCAAAGACTAAAAAATTTAAAACCTAGTTTGAAGCAAACTAAATGATCATATACTATAATTAGTAAATTTGGACCAGATGCTTAAAACAAAAAAAAAATTTGATAAGAAAACATCACACACGGTAAACAGATTATATCAAAATCTCTAAAAAAACGAACAAAATATTACCCGAGGAAAAAAGAAAAAAAAATTACAGGTTTAGAAATCAAGGGAGAAAAAATCTTGAACGTTCTTCTTCATAGTTGCATTTGTCCATTTCGTCACCATTTTTATGACAATCTGCAAAAACCAAAAAAAAAAAAAATTGAACAAAAGCCAAAAAGCCCGAACAATACCGAAATAAACCAAAAAAAAAAATCTTCAATATACCTAAGTACTTGTTTACGTTACTCAGTCTGGCTTTGTTTGAAGAAATGAAAAAACACAGACGAAAAAATACTCAAAAAAAAAAAAAAAAAAAAAGAACCGTTTTAAGAGTAAAGATCGAAAGCCAAAACCGACAAAACGAAAAAAACCAAAGTAAAACAACAATGAATGCAAAAAACAACATACTCAAGACTAAAACCAATACTTGCGCCACAAAAAATGTACCGAACACAAAAAAGGGAAAAAAAAATAAGAACGGTGCAAAAAAAAAAAAAACGATTCCGAGAGAGAAAAATTAACAATCCGGAAAAAAATTTACACTCCCACCATAAATACTGTACGGATAGGGGGGAAAAAAGGGGAGGGGGGAGGGAGAACCCTCAATAAAAAATTAGGGTTCCCAAACCAAAACCCCCAAATTCTGAGGGAAAAAAAATCGTAACAAAAACAACGTTCAAGGATAAAACAACACAATAAGAATGAGCATCCACATTTTCAACATAAAAAACATCTGGTCGTACAAAAAATAATGCAACATTCAAAAATTAGGCTTCGGAGATAGGGGAACAAAAAATCAAGAATCAAAAGTGAACATTACAAAATAATGAAATAAACAAAACCCAATAGAAAAAATAACTCAAAAGTTTTCGGAACAAAAATAATTTCCAAAAAAAAAAATTTTCAAGAACAATCAACAAAGAGCGAACTTCGAAATCTTGAGAGAACAAACACAACCAAACGAAAAAAACCATGAACAATACAAACCCAACCAACAAACATAGAATGATCGTCCATCAGTACAAAAGGAGCCCAAAATGGAGGGTTTGGACGCCAAAAATCCAAGGAAGAAAAACACAAAGAGAAGCAGAGCAGTGGAGAGAGAGAGAAGGAAAATATAAAATACACAAACACAAAATCAAGGAGGAGAATCGGTGGTGAAAGGTAGAAGAGAAAGGGAGAAATAGGGTTTGGAGAGCCAAAGTTTCAAGAACATGAGAGAGAGAGAGAGAGAACGGCAGAGAGAGAATGAGGAACGAAAAAAAATAGAGAGAGAAAGGGCAAGAGATAATGGGCGGCAGCAGGAAGAAAAAAGGGGAAATAAGGGTTTGGAGGGCAAATAATTGAATTTAATTCAAAAAATTTTAAAACACCCCCCTTAATACCTACCACGACGGTTATTAGGGAAAACCGTCGTGATATGTGAACATACCACGACGGTTTTCCCCAAAAACCGTTGTGATAGGGTCCAAAAATTTAAAAAAAAAAATTTTGGACCCTACATACCACGACGGTTTTCCCCAAAAACCGTCATGGTATGGTCCAAAAATTAAAAAAAAAAATTTGAACCCTACATACCACGACGGTTTTCCCCAAAAACCGTCGTGGTAGGGTCCAAAAATTAAAAAAAAAAATTTGGACCCTACCACGACAGTTGACAAAAACCGTCGTGGAAGCTCAACCGTCGTGGAAGCATGAAGCAACAAAAAAAAAGTACAGGAACATACAACGACGGTTTTTCCCAAAAACCATCGTGGTAGGGTCCAAAAATAAAAAAAAAAAAATTTGGACCCTACCATGACGGTTGACAAAAACCGTCGTGGAAGCATGAAGCAGCAAAAAAAAGTACAGGAACATACCACGATGGTTTTCCCCAAAAACCGTCGTGGTAGGGTCCAAAAATTTAAAAAAAAAAATTTGGACCCTACCACGACGGTTGACAAAAACCGTCGTGGAAGCATGAAGCAACAAAAAAAGTACAGGAAAAGCAACAAAAATTAAAAAAAAAAAACAAAAACAAAAATCACTGTTATTAAACGGTGAAATATTGCACATTAGCAAAGCAGCAAAAGTAAAAAAAACTCAATGAACAGTATAGCAAAGCAGCAAAAAAAAAAAAAAAACCGTAGCAAAGCAGCAAAAGGGAAAAAAACACTGTCCAGTGAACAGTAAAAAGGCAACCCTCCTTTAGTATATTAAGTAATTTTATTTCTATAATTAGTATAATTTGATTGTAAAGAGAGAGAGAGAGACACGAAGAAGATTCAAAAGAAAAAGAAGAGAGAGAGAGAGAGACGTGCGCAGAAAAGAGAGAGAAGAGGGGAAAAAAAGGTAGAAAGAGAAAGAGAAAAAGACAAAGAAACCGGCAATCATTCTTAGAGGGGTAAAATGTGATTTTACTGTTCATACCTCCTTTTAGTATATATAAAACCTCATCCGGCAGCGAGGGGAAGGAGGCAAAAAGGTAAATGCACTGTGCAACACTGTTTGCACTTTTCAACACTGTGCGTCACTGTAGCATCAGTGCGAAAAACGGGGTGTTATGCACTGTTCATCACTGCGCTTTACTGTAGCAGCAGTGCGAAAAACGGGGTGGGATACTATTCAACACTGTGTGTTACTGTAGCTTGAACGTGAAAAAGAGGGGGAGGGGGGGAAAAATTACTGTGTAATACTGGTACGATAATAGTAAAAATCCCTTCACTTTAGTATATGTATATAATTGGTGCTATATAATATTAAGAACCAATTAAAACATAGCCAGGTCATAACATCAGCTAGGCTCATTAAGCATGTTGTCATAAATATAAACTTGAAATAAAATATTTTAACCAAAAAAATACTTAAAATAAAATATTTGCTTCTACGTTAAAAAAAAAAAAAAAAAAAAGGTGATGCATAAACGAAGGCTTGTATGGTCCTTTTCTAAAGGACGAAAGGTGTTGGAGCATTATTAATTGGAAGTACGGATCACTTTTGAGATCATAATTGATAAAAATGCAAGTTAAAGGCGTGTTTGGCTAAAAACCAAAAACGGCAGTAACCACACATTAAACATGATTTTTAAGTTGAAATATATTATAAGGACTAATATCCAACTCAAGCCAGATAATATAGGCCTAATAAAATTGGTAGTAAGTCCAATAATTCAATGACTATATATATATATTTAGAGGAGAAAGAAAAATAATAAAAGGACCACTTATTAAGGTGAGCTGTTGATATCATGAATTAAATTCTGGATACGCTTTTTTATGGTTTCTCATGCGATTAATACAAGAATTTCCGTAAACCCTTCTCCTTTTCTTCTTTTTCTTTTTTTTTTTTTCCTTTTCTGGTCGAGTTTTAAAAAATATGTACAAGCAAGACGATTTAAGGACAAGAAAACAAACTACTCCACTCATATTTAATTCATTCAAAGAGAATATCAAGAAGAAACAAAATAGAATAATTGTATTAATCATCAGTTTTATTAAACAGTAACTATCGAGAGAAAGAATATGTATAAATAAATAATTGATCTTATTAAATAATTGTCATATAATGTTTTAGTGATTGATTTTATTGTCGTTAGATAAATAAATACAGAGAATTTTATAATCTTTTTAATTATATTCCTTTATAGTTTGATAAACACAACATATTTTATATCGTAGTACGTGGGGTTTGTGTAGGTACAACTTCTCAGACCAAATAATTTAGTTGAATGAAGCAATTGAATGTAAGTCTTGTACATTAGAGTAGTTATAAAAATACATCATTATTCAAGGATATATCAGTAATAATAAATAATAATAATAACGATAAGAAAGGGACATTTATGTTGGATCTCTAAAAGCTTGTCAGATCATATCTAGTGACACATGATTGTCAACTAGACAGGAGTATCATTCACAAAAGTGGTTAATTTTGAAGGCCAAAAAGATTTAACAAATAGTCGTCAACCATTGGGCATGTGAAAGTAAGGAGAGAGACTGACATGAAATGTATCTAACTTTAATGAGGGACAAAACGTGTTTACTATTCAAAGGGATCAAACAAAACTATATATAATGACATCTTTTGATGTTAATGTAACATCTTTTCTTGTGTTTTTAATTTTTTTTTTCCGAGTCGTATTTTAGTACTAGACATAGTGATTACGCCCAAATGTGTACAAAAACAAGCGGTCGATTGTAGCACAATTAGGCCGGTCGATCCCACGAGGAGGTGATAAAAACAAACAATAAAAGATTAGTGGAACAAAAGCGTTAGAGGGATAAGTAATCAAAGAAAGAAGAAAAAGAAGTATTTTTGTGATTTTTAAAACAATTTTTAAGACAATGTAATTTAGAAATGAAGAAAATTCAATAATTAAAAGTGGTAAAGCATCAAGAATCCCTCATGTGTATTGTTTTCCAATTTTAATTTTGATTTAACAAAAGTATTCAAATGAATTAGACTTCTCACTTTAAGACCAAAAAGATTATTATTACAAATTATCTAAAATCGACAATATATCAAATTGACAATACTGCAGTAAAAGATCAATTTATAAAATAATTCTAATTACAAAACATTTCATGATAAAATTTACATAGAAAAAGCGTGACTGAATCTATATAAAAACTTAGCACAAAATATTTTGTATTCAAAGAAGATTAGAAAATAGGGAAGAATAATTCACTCAAATATATATATGCATTATAATATCGAACAAACAAAACCTCAATTCGAATACTAACACATACACATGAGTTCATCTCTAGCTTTACCAAGAGAAATTAGCCTAAAATGCACAACATCATCATAAATCTCTCAAGAAAACTAGGAGAAGTTGGCTCTAAACTTAACCAAAAATTGGTTGGAAAAACAACAATCACGTCCTCTTGAGGAGCCCTCATTATATAGGCTCGAGTCCAACATGCTAGGGAGGATTTTTGGCCAACAAATCCGCTGCCCAGGTTGGTTAATTACGTGGAGATTCGCGGTAAACCAGTTGGAGGAAATAGATGGCTTGGGGTGGAGCTGGGCTGAGAATCTGGCCCGAGATTCTCGCGGGCTGGGTTGGCAGCTGGAGTTGGGCGCGGATTTGTGGGAGATTTGGGCTGGAATGGTGCCGCGGGCCTGGCCGGCAGCTTGGCTGAGAACGGGCTTGGATTGTGCGCACGTGGAGGAAGAGTTGAGGCTGGAATCACGGGCCTGAGCTGGAGTTGCAGCTGGAGGGGCCAGCTGGGGCTGTGCCTGCGGAAGAAAGGAGGGAAAAAGGAAAAGAAAGGAAAAAGAAAGAGGAAAGAATCAAAATAAATAACAGTTTGTGGACCAGTTGATGTTTCATAACATCACAGAGACAGTTCATACAATCATTACAGTAAACAGACAATTCTGCTACGTACACTTGATGTTTCACCATTCAAGAACTCTGCATGGGCAATACTTTCGAAATCCACATATATATATATATACATATATATATACACGTATGTATATATACTCATCTGGTAATTTAAAAAATTAAACCCCTTTGTTTTTGTTTTTGTTTTTGTTTTTGTTTTTTTTGGCTGGAATCTTTGAGATCTGAGTCAAGACAGACGCGTAACGGTTATGCATTTTTTGCAGTCCTAGTGAATATTTATCGTACTGCCAAGAGCCCCTCATTATTTCCTACTTTCCAAATTCCCACAAAGAAATCTTTACCCGTCACGTATACTTATCATGCAATATATAAATTTTTATATATTAGAATAGAATATAGTATGCTCTGTTCTTGAGTGACTATACCCGTCCGACATTTATAACTGTATATATATAATATGATATTATTTGAATTAATTATCAGTACAATTAACGTATATCAACAAAAATATTACACATTAATAATCTTAATATTATCATCATTAGTCTAACATTACAAGTGTCATTCCATTATATAAATCATATATATATATATATATGTGTGTGTGTGTATATGTGTAGGGGTTGCGCTCCGGTGAGCAGTTGACAATTGTTTACCATGTATGAAGATAGAAGACAGAAAGTGATCAGGCCTCTTGTTTAATTATTTTTGCAAAAATGAGTCACTGTCACATTTGTATTCTTTTTCTCAAAGGCAAGTCAAGTAGCTGAGGTCTGGCGTTGTTTTGCATTATTGAATAGTTGCCCCATTTATATGACCATGTAATAAAAAAGTTTTTTTATTACTTGACCAAAATTATTCCTTGTTCCATTAAAAGTGGCTTCACATTTGGATATATAGTAAATATCTCGCGGAGCATTATTTTCATCAGTCACGCATAATTAATACTACTATATTACCCCAAAAAAAAAATTTTAATACAATTTATATAAATATATAAAAATAATTTTGGTGATGGAAAAAGAGAAGTCAACTACGAGCAAAATCATGTGCGTGTCCAACCAGAAGTGAGGCCCGCTTTGAGGGGTAAGATGCATAATTGAGGAAGGGATCGGTGTCTGAGGGCATACGCGCTAACATGAAAGCAGAATGACACTTCTGGATGTGGAATCTCTACTATATATATATATAGAGAGAGAGAGAGAGGGCATTTTCCCTTTAATTTTCCCATTCTTCTTTCTTTTCTTTTTACCTATTTCTTTAATTTTTTCCTGTCTAATTTCATTTTTTATAATTAATCTTGTAAGAATATTTACGTGGGTGGTTGGGGATATATATATAATAATGTTCTTATAATATGAACGTCGTGTATAACCTAGCATAAAAATATAAAGTTTGTGAGTGATTTTCATAAAGGCTTTTCTTCATCATTATGCTATGGATTTTTCAAGAAGGGTAAAAACCATCAAAAATCGTACGAATCACATGTTAAAATACATAAATTGAAGTATTATCAAATTTTTTAATTTGAAGTTTGATTTTCCAAAGACAGTAAGTTTAGGTACCATTGCGAAAAGCCTTTTCATAAAAGTAGAGATACTAAACTGAAAATATAATGATAAATTCACATATCCACGTCCAATATTAAATGTATAACTTATAAATTCTTCCAAGAAAAAAAAAAAAAAAAACGCGTTAATAATGATGTTAATAAGACCTATTGTATGAAAATTAATATTGGTGTATATAAATGTTTGTCTATGTGTGTGTGTGTATATATATGTTGACGTCATATTTTCTTTAGGTTCCACCAAACGTACAAATTGGTATATATGTAGGTGGCAAGAAAAATTATGAGGAAGAACTTGTGTTTGATCAGCCATCGACATTGGGAGATCTGTCACTTTCGTAATCAATATCTTTGGACCAATGCATCAAATAATTAATAGAAAACCACGCATAAATAAGTTTTAGGATCTAATTTAATTGGTTCAATTTCCTACTCCAAGAATAAAACTTTTTAAAGTCTAAATGTAACCAAGTCAATATTGGTTTGGTACATCAACATTAATCAATATATTAATGACAAAAATTATAAGAAAGTTTGAATTTAGAACCCAATACAACGATATCAATAATTTACTACTTTTATCTTTGTGCAATATATTTTAAATTTATGAAAAAATTATATACCTTATCACCTGAGTTTAAAATACAAATTAATTTTGCACCTTATATATCGGCCAACAATTGATTTTGATCGCATTGTAGCTTATAGATAAATATGTGGCCAATTGTCTATTAACGAAATTAACATTTATAACTTAACTTGAAATACAATTTTTACAATTCTCCATTATTTTTTTAATAGGACATAACTCTAGATTTGTATGAGCTATCAATTCAGGGGTGCTAACCTTAGAATTCTACGACATGGTAAAAATAAAATAAAAAAATACCGAATTGAGAGGAGTCTGCCTCTTTTTATGTTCTGGTTGAAACGAGGACTCTACTTTAAACTGTAGAATCAGTATGAAATTTTAATTGTTTTGTATATTATCAATTTTGATGGTTTTCTAACTAAATTTAACGCTTAGATACAAATATCCTTCCATGAAAGCACCTTTTTTTTTTTTTTCCCTGGACTATCCTTAATCCAAATCTATAGCGTGATCCTTTGTACGTAGCATGAATATACATATGTCTCAGTACAATGCCCGTTACAAGATAAGTAACGAAATAGACAACAAAGAAAACGAAAAACAAGAACACGCGTAGTTACGTATAAAATTCTAGATGGGAAAAAACCACGAACAAATGATAAGAAATTCACTAAATCAAATATTGGAGCAAGAGAGCGGCTACCACAAAAGAGCATAATAATGAAATCTTAAAACTACATCATGTATATACTCGATCATTCCGCTATCACCACAGAATGCTAAAAAAAAACTCATAATTAAACCTCCATCACAAATGTCACATCACAATTTTTCGAGTCGGCCAAGGAGAATTTGGATCACCAAACTCTAACAATGCCAAATTCAATCAAATTTTAACATTTGGATAGAAAAATCACGTCCCAGGACAAAAGTCATATCCAATGTTAAATTTCATTAAATGTTCTTCAATAGCATGCTATATCCAACATTAAATTCGTGTGTTAGGAATAAATTTGCCTTCAAAAGTTGCAAATGAAAAATTTTAATATTTGTCTATTATTTGTTGATGCCTTATAATTTTTTTTTATGTAACCATTAAACATTGTAATTTTTCTAATTATTTAAATCCTAAAAATTTACATAATAGTTTTTAAATTTTAATAATGTTGACAATAAATAACATTCAACGTTAAGGTCGCTTGGGGGAGGTTTTGGAAACACCTTTCTAATTTTTTTTCTTCCTAAATTTGAAACTATTTTTTACTATTTATATATCTAAATATTTACAGTAAACTCAAATTAAAAATGAGTAATTTTATTATTTCAAGTTTAAATAAGATAATTTCTTTTAAATTACATTAAATTTCGAGAAAAATTAAATAATTAGATTCATCTTGATATATATATATATATTTTAATACATTTGAAGTCCTTATACCTTTTACTCAAATATTTTTTAAACTAAACAATATTTCTAAAACTCATATCAACTACGATCAAATATCTTCAAAATTATATTTCCAATACTCCTTCAAATGGCCTCTAAAACACATAGTAAGATAACATATCAAATACATCATTATCAATGTCCTTCTTGATAAATCTATAATTTTCTTTAAAGGTACGAATATGCTTTTTAGTTATTAGTTATCACCTCATTGATTGTCACGTGACAATCGGATTATCGTCACATATTGCTTATTGGTAATCCAATCAATACCACATGGAAAAAAAAATTTTGTCACCCGTGCTACACAATTATTATGTAGATTATTATAAGCATGTATATTAGAGATGATGTAATAAACAAAGAGTAATTGATCCAAGTGATCCCTGAACCTTTTTAGATGTGACATTTTGGTTCTTTTCTTTTTCTTCTCTGTACAGACCCTAAACTCTATAAAAATATGATGGTTTGTCCTTTCCGTCTGATTCCGTTAAAAAACTCACGGAATGATCACGTGAGAAGTACGTTTTGTGCTTTTTGAAGAAAAATACCCCTAAAAAGACGAAACTACTCTTATTTATATCAATTAAAAAAATTAAAGAGAGAAAGAGTTGAATTAAAAATCAAACCCAGTCCCTCTCTCTTTCCCCTCTCTCCTTCTCTCCCACAGGTTCGACACCGGCACGGATGCTGACTGTCTCTCCCTCCCTCCCCTACCCCACCAGATTCGACACAAAGACCGAGAGATTGTCTCCTTTCTTGCCCTTCCCTCCTCTCCATCCCCTCTAAACAGATCTAATGTAGAACCCGCCCCCAATCCGATGACGGACGCAGGCGACCACCCTCGTCTTTTCCATCGTCGAGCCCCCACCTTCACGGACGAGCGTGAACTCCCCCCTCCTCCCACACAATCTAGATCTGGGTTTGCTAGGAGCGCACCCCCCTTGGGCATTGTCATCTCCTTCGACGAGCCCCCAACTCCCCTGACGACAACAAGCACTAGACCCAACGAGCCCTGATTTTCAGGCACTAAGTTCAGCAAGCCTAGAATGTCGTTTGTGGGGGGGGGGGGGGGGAGGGGAGGGGCGTGGCAGCCAAGAACCAGATCATGACTTCAGGTGGGGGAGGGGAGGAGGCAACCCAGATGGTGACTTGGTGGAGGGTGCCTTGGGGGGGGGGGGGGGGAGTGGTGAGGTTGGGGCAACATATTTCGTGAAGGAGGGGAAACCCATATTTCGCGAACGCAGCAAGAACTCATGTCCCAACTGTGGGGGAAGGGGGACCGGATTGGAACTTAAAGGGGGGGGGAGGGGGGGCAATGGTCGGAGATGGAGGCTGTTGGGGACCTGTCTACAAAGGTAGGTAAAGAAAGAGGGCGGGAAGTGGGAGAGGGGAGAAAGAAAAGGCGAGATAAATTTTTTTAATAAATTTTGTTATTTTTTAAAATTAATTATTATTTTATTATTAAAATATATTTTCAAAATATAATATGTGACTCGTTCAGTTAAAAATTTAACATATATAAATAAAAAAATCAAATAATTATTTTTAGATAACTTAGAATTAATACATTGAAAAAAAAATAAAGATATTTGATAATAAAATTTCATTTCTATTAAATTATATTTTTTTATCTTAATTTTTTATCTTTTTTTTTTAATTAATAAAATTTTTAACGATTTTTAAAAAAAAATTAATTTAACTTAAACTTAAAAATTTTATCATAATTTTAACTCAATTCTTCAACCAAATATTTTTTAAAATATCAATTCAGGATTAATTAGTGAATTGCTCTGAACAAGGACACATTAAAGAGCGATTGCTGGAACCTGTGAACTTGCTTGTCACCTCCAAAAATTTGAAAGAGTACAAACATTTATTACGCCATTAATTAAATAGGGATTTTTTTATTAGTTTTTTACAGCAGCCATTGGAAACGACATCAAAGTACCCACGGTCTCCAATGGCAATGCCATGCACAGTGAATTAAAGACCGGCCATTTTCTCTTCTCTTGTCTTAGCTCTATATATATATATATATATATATATATCTATATGTATTAGCTGTGGGCCGTGGCAGCTTCGATGGCAGGAAAGGACCATCCGGCATTTAATGACCCCCACAAAACAAACCATAAAAAGATTCAACAAAATCTTTCCACCACCCCCAATGCACTTCATCAACTTCAAGAATAATTTTGGTTTATGGTCCCTTAATCAAGCTTATCTACCCCGTCAATTATTTGTAGCGCCTTAAGTCCTTGTGTTGTTTGCCCCACATGATTAAAAGAGAGAGAGAGAGAGAGAAGAGAGACAAAAAGAAAAACAATAATTGGTATTACCCCTAATTAGCACCTAATAATTGAAGTTCTAAACCTTATCATTATTATCACGAGATAATTCACTATTTTTTTTCCTTATATACAATAAACATACATGTATATTTTTTTATAGGACAGATTAAAAGGTGAAGTCAAATGATTCATTAATGAATTTATTAAATTATAATTTTTAAATAATTATTGATTGAAAAAAAATTTGTGATTCATATTTTATAATTGGAATACACTAAAGTACGAATATTCAAAGTATATATCGTTTAATTGAGCAAACTGTATTAGGAGACATGAATTTTCTCTACTTAAGACACCTAATGATTCATGAGGTTCTAAACCCTAAAACTATTATCAAGTACAAGGGAGAATCTTCCTAATGTGGAAGTGCTTAAAACACTTTAACAAAGATCGTTAAAGTCAATTTATGATCCGATTGATAAATTATTAGGAGTTATTGGATATGTCACATTTTTCCTCAATAGCAAAAAACTATTATGTGGTAGAACGTGAAAAGAGTCGACAAAAATACAGTTTTAATTGATAATATATAATAATAGCAAAAATAATAACGAGCCGCGCTGTTGCAGTAGAAGTCATAGACACTAGTCTACTTGTGAGTATATTTTTTGCTAAAATCGTGTATATTTATTCTTCCCTCCTCGTAGCCTTGCTGGGTATCACAAAAGACGCATAAATGTTCTTAAAACTCGTGCTGAGTAACAGGCCTTCCGAGAACAAAGTTGGATGTTTCATAAATCATGTCCAAAAAAAATGCAGGTAAAGGACCACAATTATTCCAAAAGTAAATGTCACTTCTTGCTTCTGATTGTATAAAAAAAAAGAAAAAAAATTTATATGGTATCAATATTGTATTTGGACTACATTCTTAAGTATTGTTATTTTAATAATTACATCAATATAATTTTTTATTTTTATACATTATATCATAAATTTTAATATTTTTAATATGAATTAACAAATCAAACAGTTAAATAATTAACTTAAATAATAAAATACTAATATATGTTAATAAAGTAAAGAATAATTAGCTTAAATAATTTTTGAATTTTTTAAGAGATGACACTTTAATTTATGATTTTTTTTAACATGTTGATCCTACAACTATCAAAAAAGGTAATGATTTTGTTATTTCTTATCACGTCCGTTAAATTTCTAACCGAATGAGTCATAGTTTAAACCAATTATTCTAAAGTAAAAATATAGTTTTTACTATAAATCTTGCATTATAAATGAAATTGAGCGGTAGTAATATTTTAAACCTAGTAGTCCGGCAACCAAAAATATAAAAAAAAAGGTGATCAAAGACCCACATTAATAAATGTAGACTGTTTCTTCTTGGCGTTTTAAAATTTCAGCAACCCAATTCGTAGTTGTAGATAGAAAATGGACCGGAGTGGTTAGTTTGCTTGTTTTTTAAAAAGATGAAAAATGGCACAGAAAATCGAATAATATTGTCTGATACGAAAAAATGGTCCCCATTTTGCACATTGCTTTGAATTTCCAATTTGAATAAGATAAAAAAACCCCAATCTTGTCCTTGTGCTTTTAAATGCTTTGTCTTTGATCTTTTGCAGTGTGTG
>CM046361.1:19544843-19568587 GCA_025413025.1 Ficus hispida
TTTCCCTAATTCACTAGTGATTTCGAAAGAATGGTTCTTTCCCAGTTTATTTTCTATATCTTTTCCAGCATATCAGAATTCGTTTGCTTACAAGTCGGAATAATTGGGCAATAAAGGATATACAAACTGTACTATATAGTTATAGTTTGAATGACAGGGAATTGGGGTTGAGTTAGTGGTCAGTAATCTGACCTTTTCCAATTCAATCACTTTCAACTCCAAAAGGGATTTTTTTTTTTTTTTCCTTTTATTTAATTCATGATCAGGGTGTGAAAATTGATCCCCAATCTGGATCTGTTCTACATATTGAACTTGCGAGATCAAACTCGAGAAGAAAACGCAACCAGGTAGATCATTACGTTGATTGTTGTTTTTGAAATCATGATTTCTTTGTTTTGATCTCTGGAGCCCCCTTTGTTCAGACTACCAACTTTTCCTGTCATTTCGCAGGTAGTGGACCTTATGTTGTTATAGATAACAGAACAAACAAAGAAGAGGATAACGCCCGTGAAGAATCTAGTGATGGTGGTGGTAATGTGATCTTCATTCTGTACAGTTTACAGGAAACTAGACTTAATCATGTTAGTTTCCATTTCACCACTTATTTTCGAATGCTAATTACCATTTACCTTGTAACTGTGCTTTTTCACATTCAGGAGACGGTGAATCCAATGAACCATCTGATAGTGAAAACCAGGATTCGGGCGAAAAGGACGACTTAGTGACACCAAAAAGGTTGAAACCACTCAGAAAACACTCTATTTTATGTTAGAATGTCGGATTCTCTGAACTTGCAGCTCCCAATTTGTAGTATCTAGACTGAAAAAGAAAACATTGATCGTGGAAAATCTTACGGCTCTCTTAAGTATTATTTGTTTGGTAATGTCATGTGCAGTGGTGAGACAGCGGTGGATTCGGACAATGCCGTAGCTGCCGTAAATGTATGTGGAATTTGAAATGGCGATAGTTTGTTGTGGAACTTTAGATTTGTGTTGACGAGTGTTGTAATTGAAAGCTCTTTGCATCCCTTCCCACCTTTATTCTCTGCCTTTTCAATTTTATTGATTGTGTAAACCTGCCATTATCTGCCTTCACGTCGTATTTGATTTTGATATAATTATTTCAAATTTAATATCTTGAACATCATTATTTAGAGTTGGTTTGATTTGCATTTTATTCCATGTTTTATTTTGTTTAATGTTTTGCATACTGGTTCCAATCGGAGATTTTCATGCAGTACGGACTTCAAGTGTCTGACTCTGATTCTATCTTCGATTGGCTGTCTAAGCAGAAACCGGAAAAAACTGTTGAAGGCGGTCAGTGTTCCACTCTGTTCATTGCAAATCTAGGTCCAAATTGCACTGAAGATGAACTGAAGCAAGTTCTGTCTGAGTGAGTAACTATTCTCATCGATCGTTGACAGTTCTTTTCTGTGTTTCCCTTTTTTAGCAGTTCTAGGGGAGGAAAAGGATTGCGAATTGGTCCAGTAATGGCTCAATCATCTGGTTTTGATTGGCATTTACGTTCTGTCCTTTCCTTGGACATGATAGAAACTGCTTTTGTCCTTGTACGATTGCCTTTATCGTTCGGTGACTACATGATAGAAACTGCTTTTGTCCTTGTACGATTGCCTTCATCGTTCGGTGACTACTTGACGGGAAACTTGATAGCTTCTCTTTATTTGGTGCAAGGTATCGTGGATTCAATACGCTCAAATTGCGTTCCAGGGGTGGAATGCCAGTTGCATTTGCTGATTTTGAGGTATTCCATAGCTCTTTTTTTTTTTTTTTTGTGGCTTCTGTATTATTCGAACAAAAGTCTTCTGCATCGAGTACTTAAGGATCTAAATTTAATTGCTTGTAGGAATTTTGCTTACTGTTCACACCTCTTTCTCAGTATATTAATAATTATCCTCTACTATAACTCTTGACATACTGTAAGTGAAAATAGCTTCCAAACACAAACAGCCCCTGTAAAATATGCAAATCACGCACGGATACTCAAGACAATAAAGAGCCTGAATAAAAAGGGTGTAATAATTCACAAACCTTGTTTGTCTGTGGCAGGAACTTGAACAAGCTAGCAAGGCCATGGAGGAACTTACCGGCACAATGCTGCCGTCATCAGACCGGGGTGGCATGCACATCGAGTATTTTCTTTTTTTCTCTTTGGTTGTCAGACATACCTCTTATTCGAAATCATCACATTTTCTTTTTCTATTTCTGTCCAGATATGCAAGGTCTAAAATGAGAAAGACGTAGAAGAAGAGTGGGCGGTACAAAATCCACCCGTGTTTTCGGAGTAACTAACTTCAGCTTCGTAGTGCCTAAAGCTATCGAAGACTTTGGAGGCCAAGAACTTTGTTAAAATTACGTAAGAGTGTCTTTCCGAAGTATATCTGCTCTCAAAGGCAGATATTTTATTAGCAATCTTGTGATACTCTGGTTCACGATTTTCCGGCAATGATAATAAATACTTTCATTCTCTCTCTCTCTTTTAATTTCCTTACACCACAGACGCCCAGAGATAGAGAGAGAGAATACGGGGAAACAGATTTTCATTGAGTTTTTCAATATAATCAAAATGTAACATTCCTTGATTTTCCAAAGAATTACAAAAACTTGATATTTTTCCGCTTCTACTATACAGAAAAGAAAATTCTAGAGACAGTAGACAAAAATATGAAAACCAAAAAACCAAAAAAATTACAAAAAGTGGTAAATACATATTCTCCATTGCAGCCAAAATAGGTAAAGCAAGCACTCTACAGATTATCTTCACATGAAGCCCTTGCCTTGGCTCTCTCCCAAAAACAGGGCCTTAAATTCTCAAGAGAGAGCTTCCCACTGAACTCTTCCAGTGCCTCCGCAGCAGCAGCCAGCGGAGTGCTGTACTGTTGGTGATGCTGATCCGGCCAAAGACGACCACTGTGGCTTCCCACGTCGTACCCTTGAGTCGACGTGAAATTAGCATCCATGACCATGTCGCCCTCTAGTATGCGAAGCACCTTCAAGAACATAAAACAAAGACGTAAAGATCCCAACCAATTTAGGCTTCAGATATGAGAGGCTGTAAAGCTTATCATAACAACAAAGTTGCGAGAGGTTCTCTTCACCTGTGACATGCGAGGCCTTGATTGGGGATCCCGACGGATACATAACGACGCAGCATGCAACATGCAATAAACCTCTTGTTCTGAAAATTGGTTTCCCAACCTCGGATCAATCAGTTCATCAACGGCATAGTCTTCTAATAACGGTCGTGCCTGTTATAGAAACAAATCTTGTTATCATGCTAAGCAAACCATAATATTCTCGTGCCTGTTATAGAAAAAAATCTTGTTATCATGCTAATCAAACCGTAATATTCTCGTATATAATACCAGACTGAGAAGCAAAACTAAATGATAGATAAGGAACTTGGCCATGTATCTTACCCATTCAGTGAGACACTGCTGTCCCTTCGGTCGATTGAGATCCACTGCTTTTCGACCCGTAACAAGCTCCACCAATACCACACCAAAGGAGTATACATCAGCTTTTTCTGTGATTTGACCACTCTGCGCATATTCTGGAGCCAAATAGCTACATCACAGTGGAAGAGCTGTTAGACAACTGCGAAGGACAGGCGGTAAAAACATAACAGTAAAATACTATCATCAAGCTTACCCGAACGTCCCAATAACTCTGGTTTCCACACCAGTATCTCCGTCAGGCTGCCACCTTGCTAGGCCAAAATCGCCAACCTTACAATAAAAGTTCAATGAGATCACGACTTTATCTACATATAGTATACTAGCAAGTAAAATACACATTTTATCATGCAACTATAAGCACAGATATACAAATTTCCAACCGTGCAGAAAGGAGATTAAAAAATCACTGTACCAGTGGTTCAAAATCATGGGTGATGAGGATGTTGTTCGGTCGCATGTCACGGTGGACAATGCAACCAACTCTGCATTCTTCATGGAGATATCGCAACCCTCGAGCAGCTCCCACAGCAATTTTTTGCCGTGCAGACCATTCTAATGGCTCTCGATGTTGTCCTGTAATACAATCAAGCTCTTCACAAATCCAAACTTTACTTAGAAATAGCAAAAGTATAATCTGTTGAAGTATATAGTAATGGATAATAACAAGCTTGATAAGACAACGGTCATAATGTTGGAGGATGAAGAGATAATTTTATCATGTATTTTGGTAAATTTACGTGAGAATCACATCAAATTTTGGTCTAGGAGGAAGAGAGTTTACCATATAAATGAGAATCCAGTGATCCATTGCATATATACTCGTAAACCAACAATCTCCTTCTATCCTCAATACAGAAGCCAATCAGCATAACAACATTGCGATGCTGGGCACAACTGAGTACTTCTACTTCTGAGCAAAATTCAAGGTCCCCCTGAGAACTAGCTAACTTGTGTTGCTTAACGGCAACAGCCTGACCATCGGGGAGCACCCCTCTGTGAACAGATCCAAACCCTCCTTCCGCCAAAAAATTGGCTTGCGAAAACCCACCCGTAGCAAGCTCTAGTTCAGCATAGCTGAACCACCTTGGAGGCTTTCCAAACACCGGTGCCTTGTGTTGACATATTGAACATAATGGAGGGGGCCCGGGAGGAGCACTTCTGGATAGTGAGACTGCTTCTCTTACGTTTCCACTGAAGTCGACATTACCCCTGTAGTTTGGCATTCCAGCCCCGGACTCTCTGTCAGGTTTCTTGAACTTGACTTGCAGACCTTTGGCTGACGATGCTTGGGTCTTATCATTATACTTGTGAGAACTTTCGTCAAAACGCAATGAGGTTTGGCCGTGGGAGTTTAGAAAATCCGTTATCCATGGTTGGAACCTCAAACTAGTAGAGGAGATGGATAAATTCTCACTCTCAGTATCTGAATCATCAATATCCCGATTTCTTCAGTTATAAAAGATCCCTCTTTCTTAAGATCATTTATTTCTGAAATGAAAAGCGGTGAAGTTCCTGGATCTGAATTTGACACTGATGAAGTTCCAGCTTCAGTTGCTGTAAATGGTGTTCCAGCTCTGGACTGCTAGTTGGAGTCACAACAGGCCCCCGGACAGAATCTGAAGAATCATCCTTCTTTTTGGGATGCTTTTCGGACCCATCATCAAGCTCAGAAGGTAATTGACAGGAGGATTCAAGTTCATTCTTCTTAGGTGACCCATTCAAATTCAAGCGAAGAACTTTAGGTTGTGAACGCTTCATAACCACAATGTTGCATTGCAGTTCTTCCATGCAACGCTTTTCCTCTTGTTTTAGATGTCTGAAAATATATATATATATATATGTATATATATATATCATCAAAATGGAAAAGAAAGGGGAGATAAAGTATCCGTGAGCCTAAGCAAGAAAATAAATTATAATTTTAAAAGTCAAGGGAATAACTAAAGAGAAGACCATTACTTGTCTAACACAACCCAACTGGCATGAGCTTTCTTGGATTCGGCAGCAACCGCTCCACAAGGCGATCCATAGACAATCTTTATCTTCACATTGATCTGCAAATGTTAATTAGTATACAATTCATGGATGTAAATGAATGGAACTAAAAAATCCCAAGGCATTATACAACAAGGCACTTACTTTATTTGGATCATAAACGTCATGAAGCTGAAGGATCATTTGAGAGCACGAATCTGTAATATCATACTTTTGCTCTGACGCTGTTCCCGACTGAGACTTCCGACTGCCGCTGGCACAATCCCCCGCAAATCTTGGGAAGCCCCATAATTTTCTACCTGCAGAATTGAGAAACAAGAAAAAAAAAAAAAGAAATTCATTTTGAAGCTCAAGGATTTAAAATAATCAATGAATGCCAAGGACCCAATAAAACAACATAGTAAATATGTTTCCTCAAAGCCATCATAACAAATTAATACAAATTCAGAGGCAGCAGCAGATATTCAGCCAAACAAGCCAGTGAACTAGGGAGGAAAATAAAAAGAACAGTCCTCGCCAATGATTCGCCGAAGTACTAACTAACAATTTGTCCTAACTTCAACAACATTGCCTAGCAAGTCTTCCTATTACATCAAACCAAAAGTACAATAATGATCAACAACTAGATTAGCCCTTCAGAAATGTAGGAAAGCAATCCAGCAGCTCTAAGGAAAATGTTACCTGAACTTTCTGAAGGGACAACCACAAGTAGTGTTATGCAGTCCCCGGGTTGAACAACATGCGTCAATGCCCATACAAGAGCAGTCTTGGGAATTTCCTTAGACGCCTTAACGGCAACCACAACTTTCTCAGCCGCATCAGAAGACCCTTTCTCTTGCTTACCTCGCTTCTGTTCTCGACTCATGAGCGCCACAATCTCTTCTACTCAAATTCCTTGCTAATAACAGAAACAATTCTCAAACCCTCTGAAGTTCATATTTCTAACACTATCAGAAGAACCCCCCCAACTGGGAAATTCGCATTATTACCTTGCCCCCCAATCACTATTGATTCCTGGACATGTACTACCGACATGCTCAGCGTTCCCTCTTGTCAACTAGAGAGAAACCCCAAATGACAAGACAGTTTTTTTATCTTCTTTTTTCAAATTTTCCCAGTAGCAAGAACTGTTATTTTTCTTCACTTCTTCTCTGTGAATTCCTATTCCTCTCTTTTAGCTAGTGAATTCTTTGACGAATATTCCGGAACTGGTTTATCCTTTTGGCTCTGAATGCTAGATACAGATTCTCCACTCAGAGATCTGCAAAAATCAAATTTGCAGATTCTGACCCCCTAGAGACCTAAGAGAATCAAAGAAACTGTTTAGCATAAAAAAAAATAAAATAAAATAAAGAAAAGCTCAAGACAAGACGACTCACAAATGAAAATAGAAGAGCTGCTCTCGATCTTGTATGACAACAAGACTTCAAAGTTCAAATTCCACCCCAGTCAAATCGGGGAAAGAAAATAGTTCAAAAAGGGTAAACGACAGAACTGAGAGTGAATTCTCGATCCAACTCAGATGGGTCAAGAAAAGCGCAGACAGCCAATTTCACAACAAGATATCTTTCAAACCTATCAAATCATCAACGAGACATAAGCCTAAACCCCACTAGTTTTTTTTTTTTTTCAGAATTTCAAAAATCAAACTGGTGTTTGAAAATGATGCTTTAGGAAAAAGATTTGATATGCGTAAAGCGTCAAAAATAAAGAAGAAAAAAAAATCCCATTTGCAACGTAAACGAGAAGTGAAAAAAGAAAGTAAAGAGAGAAAGATACCAAAACCAACACTTTTATACAGAATTCCGTTATTCAATATAAATATTTACTTTTTTCTCAGCAACCAAACAAAACCCAACAGCATAAATAGAAAGTAATGGAATAAAATATTACACCATAAACAGCTAAAACTTTCCCCTCTTCAACCGAAATTGCGCAACCCAAAAATAAAATTAAAAAAATTAAAAAATCTCTTACCCAACAACCACTCAAAGAGAGAGAGTGAAGGAAAAGAAGGGGGTAAAAACAAAAATATCAAGAAAAACTCAGTAGTACCAACCTGGAATCAGAAGAGCTTTTCACAGCTACAACGGCATGACTAACCTCGTGAAAATCATTAAAAACCGCGAATGATTCGCGGAACAGAGCCCAGTTAACTAGAATGTCAATTTGGGAAACGTTTTACCACTTTAAGCTTGTATTAACATTAACCCAAGTGGGTCCTGGTTTTGCATCTTCTTCTTCTTGTTGTTCTTCTCCTTTCACATCAGAGAGAACACAACACAAAGAGGCCAAACGAGTACGAAAAAAAGGGGAAGAAAACAGAAAACAGAGGAAAAGACTGAAAGTGAGAGAAACAGAGAGATAGACCCGCCAAAAGAGTGAAACAAATTTTAGGGTTTTCTTCTTCAGCACCAACAGAAACCAAACCCCACTCTAAGATTCTCAGGGAAGACAGAAAAACAGAGTGGGATTTTGTTCAACTCTTCTTTTTTTCTTTTTCTTTTTTTTTTCTCGCTCTTTCCGTGAATGTGTTTCTTCTGTTGTTTGAGAAAAGTAAAAACCAAAATCCGAGGGTCAGAGAGAAGAGGAGAAGAAAAAAGCAAGTAACGAGTAGAAACTAGAAACACCAAAAAAAGAGGAGGAAAAAAAAAATAAATAAAAAAAAGAGGTGTAGAAGAAACTCGTACGAGTTGAAATCAACACGAAAATTAATAAAGAAATACACATACAGTGACAGATCCACCACCCCCCAGCCTGTGAGAACTCTCAGATCAGTGTCAAATCCGTTTTTTTTTTTTTTTAGTGGATCGTCTTCGGTTTCCAATAATGCCCCTGAGTTTTGCTATTTTTACGGTATTGGCCTAGAGAGGACTTTTTTTTTTTTTTTTTTAGCATGCAATATGTTCAAGAGTTTTTGAAATATCTTGATATTGAAAGTTTGGAAATGCTAAAAATAAATTGTTTGAAGTTAAAAATCGTAAAAACATAAAGCACGTGTTTGATGTTAAAGTTTGAATTATAGAATTGAGGTTTAGATTGATTATATGTTTATCGAAGTGTTTGAATTATTTGAGTTAAAAAGTGTAACAACTTGAAATGTGTTTGGAAAAAAAATCAATATAAAGCTTGTTTTGTTTGTCTCGAAATTCTATATAATTTATAAAAAGAAAAAATCATCTAATTTGAACTTGTCTATATAAAGTTATGAATTTTTAAAATTTAAGTTATAAAATATTGTGAATAGTAAAGTTAAAGAAAAAAAATAAAAATTTGATTATAGAAGAAAGGTTTAAATTGGAGGTCCAAGCACATGAAAAATGTGTTTTGAAAAACTAACGGGATGTTTGGTAAATTTATACCATTTCCCTGTCTATCTTTTTTTTTTTTTTTCTCTCTTCGGTAGAAAAAGAGTGTAAATTTTGTTTATAATGCGACGTCCTTTGGGTTGGATTCGACTTCGTGAAAAACTTGTGGGCGCTAAAAAGGTTGCATTTGACCTATGGCTCTGTCTTTTTGTATCCCACCTATATGATCATGATATCTCTATCTCATGGCTCAAAACATAGGTGGCACAAACAACAATGCAAATGTTAAATTGGATTTTGAGTTCGAAACTCATGGGACCCACTTATTCTTCTTCCCTTTTTTCACTTTGTTTTTATTTTATTTTAATAAATGGGTTTTCTTTTTTTTCTTTACTTTTTTATTGAAAAAGAAAACAAAAATTAAAACTTGGGTTTTTTTTTCAAAACTTCAAATCAAAGGTCATTAAAGGAGGAAAAAAAAGTAGCTAAAGGAAAGTCATTTAACCATGTGTTTGGTACTATTATTTAAATTATATAATTTAAGTTTTAATTGATATAATTTTATAATTCAAGTTTTAATATTAAATATATAATAAGGTCTTGTTTGGTGATATATTTTAAATTATATTTTTTTATATTAATTTTTGTCTTTTTTTGAAAAAAATTTTATCTTTTTCTGAAAAAAATTTTTATCTTTTTTAAAAAATTAATTAAAATTTTCAACTCAAACTGTATTTTTTTAACTCAAACTCATTCATCAAATGAATCATAAGATTTGAATTGTTAGTCTAAACAATCCTTAGGATTGAGGACATAAAAAATAATTAAATATATCCCATCAACATAAATGACTTGTCCTTTAATCCCCCAAAAAAAAAAAAAGACAAAGAGAAAAAAAAAAGAGAGATAATGCCCTCTTTTGTTCTTTGGATTAATTAGCTCTTCAACTACCCATTGAGTTTTTGAATCATTTGAATGACATAACATATGTATTGGATAAATAAATGTGATATAAATGTGTTTTAAATGAAGTTGTTTTATGCTACCCAATTTAAAATTAAAAAAAAAAAAAAAAAAAAAAGAGTATTGGATCCTAGTGTCCATAAAATTTGGGAAATTCAACCCATTGTGCTTAAATTTTAGTACTAAATTTGTTGTCGCCACCTTTTGGTAACATCCATTGGGACGCGACTCTCACTCGTGACGGAGATTGTCTTTAAATTGAAATGAGTGAACTAATTCTAACTATCTTTCTTACCCTAAATAGTGCACTGAGTAAGCAACATTAATTTAGGAAATGTACCAAATCCTATTCCACTAAGCGTCAATAATTATAGAGTACATGTAAGTCAAACAGGGAAAAAAAAAAAAAAAAGAAGCAATAAATTTTCATGAAAAGTAAAAAATAAAAATGAAAATAAAATATCTCAGCTATTATTTTAGTTACCGCTTTACTATATTACGTTAACAAAGAATAAGTTTAAATGATATTTGGTAACACAATTCAACTCTAATTAAATTATGCTTTTTTATTTTAATTTTTTTCTTTTTCTAAAAAATCAAGAAAATTTATAATTATTTTTTAAAAAATCAACTTAATTCAAACTTAAAAATTTTAACTCAACTCATTCATCAAACACCATCTTAATGTTTAATTTTTTTTTTTAATAGGAGAGTAAAACGCAGAGCCAAAATAGAAATCATATTTCAATGTGGTATTGCCACGTATTATGGTTTACCCGTTCATTCACAAAACCGTGAATAAATACAAAACTCTGCCCCTCTAGTCACGTGCAATTAATAATTGACTATACAATGCATGGCCATTTTTTCCAAAAGAAAAAATATATATTAACATGAATTGTACAAAAAATTATAAAATTAACAGGGTCTTCCGATTAAACATTTCAATCATTTCAAAAAAACAAAAAATTTCCTGTAAAAACAAACACTATTTTACTATTCATACTTTCCAGATCTACAATTTGAAATCCAAATGAAATTCTTTATTAAAAATTTTTAAAATAACGAAATAAGATTCATGTTATTATTTTATTTAAAATATATTTTAAATTTTTACAATATTTTTATCTTCAAACATATTATTTTTAACTGAATACATATTTATAAAACTCAGCATAATTTCAATTAAATCATTTTCAAAATTATTACTTAAACTTAGGTCTTATTTGGTGAGTTAGTTTAATTCAAATTAAATTGTATTTTTTTATTTTAGTTTTTATTTTTTTTCTGAAAAATCAATAAAAATTATAATTAATTTTTAAAAAATCAACCAACTCAAACCGTTTCACCTAACGGAGCTTTAAGTAGACCAATCAAACGGGTTTTAAATTATGGAAAGACTCGTCTCATAGACACTCGGCCAATGAATGCCAAAGCGTGAAGCTCGCCACTCGGGTCACGTTAGCATTCAATACCCACTTCGACCCACCAACCCAACAGTCTGCGGGTCCAATTTTCGGATCACCCCACATTATTTTTGTAGGTTGCACTTACTGTTACCTGTCACCGTCAAACCATCACCCTACCTCTCCTAGCCGATGAGTCTGTTTGTCACCGTCACCATCTGACCGCTTTCCAATAAGGAGCGACCGTCTTCCAGTCTTGTCACGACAGCGTAGCCTAGCCTGGCTCTTCTCGAGGTTGCCCACCAAACGACGGCGTTTTGAGGATGACTGGCTCTCATTTGGTGCCACGTATCGTGGATTGTGTCTGTTCACAGCTTTCAAAACCTCCGAATCACTTGTTTATGTTTGTCGGGGAGAAGATTACATTTATCAGTTAATTATTAATTATTTTATTAAACATGAATAATAATCACCCTCTTATATTAATTTTTATCGGATTATTTTGTCTTTTGTGTTGATTACTTAAACATTTGCAAATTGACTAGATTAATGTCGAAGATAATAACAATTCAACTAGAAACCAGTTAGTCCAAAGAAAAAACAAACAAAAAATAAACTCATAGTGAAATTTTTATTAAATATAGTTAAAATTAATTTGCCAATAATAAGTCTAAATAAAAGATAAATTTATGTAAACTTTTAACTTTTCCTAATATACAATTCTATTTTCAAGAGTTATTGGGATTGATCCCCTTTAAAAAATGGCTGTGAGGATTTGTTGAGATTAACTATACTTGGCAATTACTAATTGATACTTTATTGGCTGATCTTGAACTACTACACTCCACTCATAACAAATTTTGAAAATTATTACTGATTTTGTCTTGAATATTGTTTTTGAAAGGAAATTTTGTCCTAAATATATGTAACAATAATTACTTTTTTTTGCCCTTATTATATGAACAGAACGTCACTTTCTCTTTTTTAACGACCAAATTGATCTTACAAAAAAAAAAAAAAAGTTTAGTGGACCGACAGAGACTTGATTTTTATATTTTAAAATGTGAGACGTGATTTGCACGGAGTCCTAAAATAATGGAGTTTGTCTTTATCTTTGCCTAAAATAAAATATTTTGAATGAAAATAAAAATGTGCAGTAAAAACGATTTAAAAATTGTATAGATTTCAATTTTGAGTAAACAATGAGAAAACGTGTGCATGCCATGCACGTCTAAATACTCATTTTGTTCTTTTCTGAATTTCTCAATCCTCAAAATAAATCCTATTACAAAACTTGTGAATAAGGACAATGGCTCTCATCAATTTCATGAACTTCAAGGCAGAGATTTTAATCATTATAATATATATCTATATATATATGTATAGACACACACACACACTACAAAAGATCAAAGACAAAGCAATTTAAAAGCACAAGGACAAGATTGGGGTTTTTTTTATCTTATTCAAATTGGAAATTCAAAGCAATGTGCAAGAAATGGGGACCATTTTTTCGTATCAGACAATATTATTCGATTTTCTGTGCCATTTTTCATCTTTTAAAAAACAAGCAAACTAACCCACTCCGGTCCATTTTCTATCTACAACTACGAATTGGGTTGCTGAAATTTTAAAACGCCAAGAAGAAACAGTCTACATTTATTAATGTGGGTCTTTGATCACCTTTTTTTTATATTTTTGGTTGCCGGACTACTAGGTTTAAAATATTACTACCGCTCAATTTCATTTATAATGCAAAATTTATAGTAAAAACTATATTTTTACTTTAGAATAATTGGTTTAAACTATGGCTCATTCGGTTAGAAATTTAACGGACGTGAACAGAAATAACAAAATCATTACCTTTTTTGATAGTGTAGGATCAACATGTTAAAAAAATCATAAATTAAAGTGTCATCTCTTAAAAAATTCAAAAATTATTTAAGCTAATTATTCTTTACTTTATTAACATATATTAGTATTTTAATTATGTTAAGTTAATTATTTAACTGTTTGATTTGTTAATATTCATATTAAAAATATTAAAAATTTATGATATAATGTATAAAAATAAAAAAAATTATATTGATGTAATTATTAAAATAACAATACTTAAGAATGTAGTCCAAATACAATATTGATACCATATAAATTTTTTTTCTTTTTTTTTATACAATCAGAAGCAAGAAGTGACATATTTACTTTTGGAATAATTGTGGTCCTTTACCTGCATTTTTTTTGGACATGATTTATGAAACATCCAACTTTGTTCTCGGAAGGCCTGTTACTCAGCACGAGTTTTAAGAACATTTATGCGTCTTTTGTGATACCCAGCAAGGCTACGAGGAGGGAAGAATAAATATACACGATTTTAGCAAAAAATATACTCACAAGTAGACTAGTGTCTATGACTTCTACTGCAACAGCGCGGCTCGTTATTATTTTTGCTATTATTATATATTATCAATTAAAACTGTATTTTGTCGACTCTTTTCACGTTCTACCACATAATAGTTTTTTGCTATTGAGAGGAAAAATGTGACATATCCAATAACTCCAATAATTTATCAATCGGATCATAAATTGACTTTAACGATCTTTGTTAAAGTGTTTTAAGCACTTGCCACATTAGGAAGATTCTCCCTTGTACTTGATAATAGTTTTAGGGTTTAGAACCTCATGAATCATTAGGTGTCGTTAAGTTACAGAAAATTCATGTCCTCTAATACAGTTTGCTCAATTAAAACGATATATACTTTGAATATTGCGTACTTTAGTGTATTCCAATTATCAAAATATGAGATCACAAATTTTTTTTCAATCAATAATTATTTAAAAATTATAATTTAATAAAATTCATTAATGAATCATTTGACTTCACCTTTTAATCTGTCCTATAAAAAAATATACATGTATGTTTATTGTATATAAGGAAAAAAATAGTGAATTATCTCGTGATAATAATGATAAGGTTTAGAACTTCAATTATTAGGTGCTAATTAGGGTAATACCAAATTATTGTTTCTTTTTGTCTCTCTCTCTCTCTCTCTCTCTCTTTTTAATCATGTGGGGCAAACAACACAAGGACTTAAGGCGCTACAAATAATTGACGGGGTAGATAAGCTTGATTAAGGGACCATAAACCAAAATTATTCTTGAAGTTGATGAAGTGCATTGGGGTGGTGGAAAGATTTTGTTGAATCTTTTTATGGTTTGTTTTGTGGGGGTCATTAAATGCCGGATGGTCCTTTCCTGCCATCGAAGCTGCCACGGCCCACAGCTAATACATATAGATATATATATATATATATATATATATAGAGCTAAGACAAGAGAAGAGAAAATGGCCGGTCTTTAATTCACTGTGCATGGCATGCCATTGGAGACCGTGGGTACTTGATGTCGTTTCCAATGGCTGCTGTAAAAAACTAATAAAAAAATCCCTATTTAATTAATGGCGTAATAAATGTTTGTACTCTTTCAAATTTTTGGAGGTGACAAGCAAGTTCACAGGTTCCAGCAATCGCTCTTTAATGTGTCCTTGTTCAGAGCAATTCACTAATTAATCCTGAATTGATATTTTAAAAAATATTTGGTTGAAGAATTGAGTTAAAATTATGATAAAATTTTTAAGTTTAAGTTAAATTAATTTTTTTTAAAAATCGTTAAAAATTTTATTAATTAAAAAAAAAGATAAAAAATTAAGATAAAAAAATATAATTTAATAGAAATGAAATTTTATTATCAAATATCTTTATTTTTTTTTTCAATGTATTAATTCTAAGTTATCTAAAAAATAATTATTTGATTTTTTATTTATATATGTTAAATTTTTAACTGAACGAGTCACATATTATATTTTGAAAATATATTTTAATAATAAAATAATAATTAATTTTAAAAAATAACAAAATTTATTAAAAAATTTATCTCGCCTTTTCTTTCTCCCCTCTCCCACTTCCCGCCCTCTTTCTTTACCTACCTTTGTAGACAGGTCCCCAACAGCCTCCATCTCCGACCATTGCCCCCCTCCCCCCGCCCCTTTAAGTTCCAATCCGGTCCCCCTTCCCCCACAGTTGGGACATGAGTTCTTGCTGCGTTCGCGAAATATGGGTTTCCCCTCCTTCACGAAATATGTTGCCCCCAACCTCACCACTCCCCCCCCCCCCCCCAAGGCACCCTCCACCAAGTCACCATCTGGGTTGCCTCCTCCCCTCCCCCCACCTGAAGTCATGATCTGGTTCTTGGCTGCCACGCCCCTCCCCTCCCCCCCCCCCCCCCACAAACGACATTCTAGGCTTGCTGAACTTAGTGCCTGAAAATCAGGGCTCGTTGGGTCTAGTGCTTGTTGTCGTCAGGGGAGTTGGGGGCTCGTCGAAGGAGATGACAATGCCCAAGGGGGGTGCGCTCCTAGCAAACCCAGATCTAGATTGTGTGGGAGGAGGGGGAGTTCACGCTCGTCCGTGAAGGTGGGGGCTCGACGATGGAAAAGACGAGGGTGGTCGCCTGCGTCCGTCATCGGATTGGGGGCGGGTTCTACATTAGATCTGTTTAGAGGGGATGGAGAGGAGGGAAGGGCAAGAAAGCGAGACAATCTCTCGGTCTTTTGTGTCGAATCTGGTGGGTAGGGGAGGGAGGGAGAGACAGTCAGCATCCGGTGCCGGTGTCGAACCTGTGGGAGAGAAGGAGAGAGGGGAAAGAGAGAGGGACTGGGTTTGATTTTTAATTCAACTCTTTCTCTCTTTAATTTTTTTAATTGATATAAATAAGAGTAGTTTCGTCTTTTTAGGGGTATTTTTCTTCAAAAAGCACAAAACGTACTTCTCACGTGATCATTCCGTGAGTTTTTTAACGGAATCAGACGGAAAGGACCAAACCATCATATTTTTATAGAGTTTAGGGTCTGTACAGAGAAGAAAAAGAAAAGAACCAAAATGTCACATCTAAAAAGGTTCAGGGATCACTTGGATCAATTACTCTTTGTTTATTACATCATCTCTAATATACATGCTTATAATAATCTACATAATAATTGTGTAGCACGGGTGACAAAATTTTTTTTTCCATGTGGTATTGATTGGATTACCACATAAGCAATTATGTGACGATAATCCGATTGTCACGTGACAATCAATGAGGTGATAACTAATAACTAAAAAGCATATTCGTACCTTTAAAGAAAATTATAGATTTATCAAGAAGGACATTGATAATGATGTATTTGATATGTTATCTTACTATGTGTTTTAGAGGCCATTTGAAGGAGGTATTGGAAATATAATTTTGAAGATATTTAGATCGTAGTTGATATGAGTTTTAGAAATATTTGTTTAGTTTAAAAAATATTTGGAGTAAAAGGTATAAGGACTTCAAATGTATTAAAATATATATATATATATCAAGATGAATCTAATTATTTAATTTTTCTCGAAATTTAATGTAATTTAAAAGAAAATTATCTTATTTAAACTTGAAATAATAAAATTACTCATTTTTAAATTTGAGTTTACTGTAAATATTTAGATATATAAATAGTAAAAAATAGTTTCAAATTTAGGAAGAAAAAAAATTAGAAAGGTGGTTTCCAAAACCTCCCCCAAGCGACCTTAACGTTGAATGTTATTTATTGTCAACATTATTAAATTTTAAAAACTGTTATGTAAATTTTTAGGATTTAAATAATTAGAAAAATTACAATGTTCTAATGGTTACATAAAAAAAAAATTATAAGGCATCAACAAATAATAGACAAATATTAAAATTTTTCATTTGCAACTTTTGAAGGCAAATTTATTCCTAACACACGAATTTAATGTTGGATATAGCATGCTATTGAAGAACATTTAATGAAATTTAACATTGGATATGACTTTTGTCCTGGGACGTGATTTTTCTATCCAAATGTTAAAATTTGATTGAATTTGGCATTGTTAGAGTTTGGTGATCCAAATTCTCCTTGGCCCGACTCGAAAAATTTGTGATGTGACATTTGTGATGGAGGTTTAATTATGAGTTTTTTTTTTAGCATTCTGTGGTGATAGCGGAATGATCGAGTATATACATGATGTAGTTTTAAGATTTCATTATTATGCTCTTTTGTGGTAGCCGCTCTTCTTGCTCCAATATTTGATTTAGTGAATTTCTTATCATTTGTTCGTGGTTTTTTTCCCATCTAGAATTTTATACGTAACTACGCGTGTTCTTGTTTTTCGTTTTCTTTGTTGTCTATTTACGTTACTTATCTTGTAACGGGCATTGTACTGAAGACATATGTATATTCATGCTACGTACAAAGGATCACGCTATAGATTTGGATTAAGGATAGTCCAGGGGAAAAAAAAAAAAGGTGCTTTCATGGAAGGATATTTGTATCTAAGCGTTAAATTTAGTTAGAAAACCATCAAAATTGATAATATACAAAACAATTAAAATTTCATACTGATTCTACAGTTTAAAGTAGAGTCCTCGTTTCAACCAGAACATAAAAAAGAGGCAGACTCCTCTCAATTCGGTATTTTTTTATTTTTTATTTTTACCATGTCGTAGAATTCTAAGGTTAGCACCCCTGAATTGATAGCTCATACAAATCTAGAGTTATGTCCTATTAAAAAAATAATGGAGAATTGTAAAAATTGTATTTCAAGTTAAGTTATAAATGTTAATTTCGTTAATAGACAATTGGCCACATATTTATCTATAAGCTACAATGCGATCAAAATCAATTGTTGGCCGATATATAAGGTGCAAAATTAATTTGTATTTTAAACTCAGGTGATAAGGTATATAATTTTTTCATAAATTTAAAATATATTGCACAAAGATAAAAGTAGTAAATTATTGATATCGTTGTATTGGGTTCTAAATTCAAACTTTCTTATAATTTTTGTCATTAATATATTGATTAATGTTGATGTACCAAACCAATATTGACTTGGTTACATTTAGACTTTAAAAAGTTTTATTCTTGGAGTAGGAAATTGAACCAATTAAATTAGATCCTAAAACTTATTTATGCGTGGTTTTCTATTAATTATTTGATGCATTGGTCCAAAGATATTGATTACGAAAGTGACAGATCTCCCAATGTCGATGGCTGATCAAACACAAGTTCTTCCTCATAATTTTTCTTGCCACCTACATATATACCAATTTGTACGTTTGGTGGAACCTAAAGAAAATATGACGTCAACATATATATACACACACACACATAGACAAACATTTATATACACCAATATTAATTTTCATACAATAGGTCTTATTAACATCATTATTAACGCGTTTCTTTTTTTTTTTTTTCTTGGAAGAATTTATAAGTTATACATTTAATATTGGACGTGGATATGTGAATTTATCATTATATTTTCAGTTTAGTATCTCTACTTTTATGAAAAGGCTTTTCGCAATGGTACCTAAACTTACTGTCTTTGGAAAATCAAACTTCAAATTAAAAAATTTGATAATACTTCAATTTATGTATTTTAACATGTGATTCGTACGATTTTTGATGGTTTTTACCCTTCTTGAAAAATCCATAGCATAATGATGAAGAAAAGCCTTTATGAAAATCACTCACAAACTTTATATTTTTATGCTAGGTTATACACGACGTTCATATTATAAGAACATTATTATATATATATCCCCAACCACCCACGTAAATATTCTTACAAGATTAATTATAAAAAAATGAAATTAGACAGGAAAAAATTAAAGAAATAGGTAAAAAGAAAAGAAAGAAGAATGGGAAAATTAAAGGGAAAATGCCCTCTCTCTCTCTCTCTATATATATATATAGTAGAGATTCCACATCCAGAAGTGTCATTCTGCTTTCATGTTAGCGCGTATGCCCTCAGACACCGATCCCTTCCTCAATTATGCATCTTACCCCTCAAAGCGGGCCTCACTTCTGGTTGGACACGCACATGATTTTGCTCGTAGTTGACTTCTCTTTTTCCATCACCAAAATTATTTTTATATATTTATATAAATTGTATTAAAATTTTTTTTTTTGGGGTAATATAGTAGTATTAATTATGCGTGACTGATGAAAATAATGCTCCGCGAGATATTTACTGTATATCCAAATGTGAAGCCACTTTTAATGGAACAAGGAATAATTTTGGTCAAGTAATAAAAAAACTTTTTTATTACATGGTCATATAAATGGGGCAACTATTCAATAATGCAAAACAACGCCAGACCTCAGCTACTTGACTTGCCTTTGAGAAAAAGAATACAAATGTGACAGTGACTCATTTTTGCAAAAATAATTAAACAAGGGGCCTGATCACTTTCTGTCTTCTATCTTCATACATGGTAAACAATTGTCAACTGCTCACCGGAGCGCAACCCCTACACATATACACACACACACATATATATATATATATATGATTTATATAATGGAATGACACTTGTAATGTTAGACTAATGATGATAATATTAAGATTATTAATGTGTAATATTTTTGTTGATATACGTTAATTGTACTGATAATTAATTCAAATAATATCATATTATATATATACAGTTATAAATGTCGGACGGGTATAGTCACTCAAGAACAGAGCATACTATATTCTATTCTAATATATAAAAATTTATATATTGCATGATAAGTATACGTGACGGGTAAAGATTTCTTTGTGGGAATTTGGAAAGTAGGAAATAATGAGGGGCTCTTGGCAGTACGATAAATATTCACTAGGACTGCAAAAAATGCATAACCGTTACGCGTCTGTCTTGACTCAGATCTCAAAGATTCCAGCCAAAAAAAACAAAAACAAAAACAAAAACAAAAACAAAGGGGTTTAATTTTTTAAATTACCAGATGAGTATATATACATACGTGTATATATATATGTATATATATATATATGTGGATTTCGAAAGTATTGCCCATGCAGAGTTCTTGAATGGTGAAACATCAAGTGTACGTAGCAGAATTGTCTGTTTACTGTAATGATTGTATGAACTGTCTCTGTGATGTTATGAAACATCAACTGGTCCACAAACTGTTATTTATTTTGATTCTTTCCTCTTTCTTTTTCCTTTCTTTTCCTTTTTCCCTCCTTTCTTCCGCAGGCACAGCCCCAGCTGGCCCCTCCAGCTGCAACTCCAGCTCAGGCCCGTGATTCCAGCCTCAACTCTTCCTCCACGTGCGCACAATCCAAGCCCGTTCTCAGCCAAGCTGCCGGCCAGGCCCGCGGCACCATTCCAGCCCAAATCTCCCACAAATCCGCGCCCAACTCCAGCTGCCAACCCAGCCCGCGAGAATCTCGGGCCAGATTCTCAGCCCAGCTCCACCCCAAGCCATCTATTTCCTCCAACTGGTTTACCGCGAATCTCCACGTAATTAACCAACCTGGGCAGCGGATTTGTTGGCCAAAAATCCTCCCTAGCATGTTGGACTCGAGCCTATATAATGAGGGCTCCTCAAGAGGACGTGATTGTTGTTTTTCCAACCAATTTTTGGTTAAGTTTAGAGCCAACTTCTCCTAGTTTTCTTGAGAGATTTATGATGATGTTGTGCATTTTAGGCTAATTTCTCTTGGTAAAGCTAGAGATGAACTCATGTGTATGTGTTAGTATTCGAATTGAGGTTTTGTTTGTTCGATATTATAATGCATATATATATTTGAGTGAATTATTCTTCCCTATTTTCTAATCTTCTTTGAATACAAAATATTTTGTGCTAAGTTTTTATATAGATTCAGTCACGCTTTTTCTATGTAAATTTTATCATGAAATGTTTTGTAATTAGAATTATTTTATAAATTGATCTTTTACTGCAGTATTGTCAATTTGATATATTGTCGATTTTAGATAATTTGTAATAATAATCTTTTTGGTCTTAAAGTGAGAAGTCTAATTCATTTGAATACTTTTGTTAAATCAAAATTAAAATTGGAAAACAATACACATGAGGGATTCTTGATGCTTTACCACTTTTAATTATTGAATTTTCTTCATTCTAAATTACATTGTCTTAAAAATTGTTTTAAAAATCACAAAAATACTTCTTTTCTTCTTTCTTTGATTACTTATCCCTCTAACGCTTTTGTTCCACTAATCTTTTATTGTTTGTTTTTATCACCTCCTCGTGGGATCGACCGGCCTAATTGTGCTACAATCGACCGCTTGTTTTGTACACATTTGGGCGTAATCACTATGTCTAGTACTAAAATACGACTCGGAAAAAAAAATTAAAAACACAAGAAAAGATGTTACATTAACATCAAAAGATGTCATTATATATAGTTTTGTTTGATCCCTTTGAATAGTAAACACGTTTTGTCCCTCATTAAAGTTAGATACATTTCATGTCAGTCTCTCTCCTTACTTTCACATGCCCAATGGTTGACGACTATTTGTTAAATCTTTTTGGCCTTCAAAATTAACCACTTTTGTGAATGATACTCCTGTCTAGTTGACAATCATGTGTCACTAGATATGATCTGACAAGCTTTTAGAGATCCAACATAAATGTCCCTTTCTTATCGTTATTATTATTATTTATTATTACTGATATATCCTTGAATAATGATGTATTTTTATAACTACTCTAATGTACAAGACTTACATTCAATTGCTTCATTCAACTAAATTATTTGGTCTGAGAAGTTGTACCTACACAAACCCCACGTACTACGATATAAAATATGTTGTGTTTATCAAACTATAAAGGAATATAATTAAAAAGATTATAAAATTCTCTGTATTTATTTATCTAACGACAATAAAATCAATCACTAAAACATTATATGACAATTATTTAATAAGATCAATTATTTATTTATACATATTCTTTCTCTCGATAGTTACTGTTTAATAAAACTGATGATTAATACAATTATTCTATTTTGTTTCTTCTTGATATTCTCTTTGAATGAATTAAATATGAGTGGAGTAGTTTGTTTTCTTGTCCTTAAATCGTCTTGCTTGTACATATTTTTTAAAACTCGACCAGAAAAGGAAAAAAAAAAAGAAAAAGAAGAAAAGGAGAAGGGTTTACGGAAATTCTTGTATTAATCGCATGAGAAACCATAAAAAAGCGTATCCAGAATTTAATTCATGATATCAACAGCTCACCTTAATAAGTGGTCCTTTTATTATTTTTCTTTCTCCTCTAAATATATATATATAGTCATTGAATTATTGGACTTACTACCAATTTTATTAGGCCTATATTATCTGGCTTGAGTTGGATATTAGTCCTTATAATATATTTCAACTTAAAAATCATGTTTAATGTGTGGTTACTGCCGTTTTTGGTTTTTAGCCAAACACGCCTTTAACTTGCATTTTTATCAATTATGATCTCAAAAGTGATCCGTACTTCCAATTAATAATGCTCCAACACCTTTCGTCCTTTAGAAAAGGACCATACAAGCCTTCGTTTATGCATCACCTTTTTTTTTTTTTTTTTTTTTTAACGTAGAAGCAAATATTTTATTTTAAGTATTTTTTTGGTTAAAATATTTTATTTCAAGTTTATATTTATGACAACATGCTTAATGAGCCTAGCTGATGTTATGACCTGGCTATGTTTTAATTGGTTCTTAATATTATATAGCACCAATTATATACATATACTAAAGTGAAGGGGATTTTTACTATTATCGTACCAGTATTACACAGTAATTTTTCCCCCCCTGCCCCCTCTTTTTCACGTTCAAGCTACAGTAACACACAGTGTTGAATAGTATCCCACCCCGTTTTTCGCACTGCTGCTACAGTAAAGCGCAGTGATGAACAGTGCATAACACCCCATTTTTCGCACTGATGCTACAGTGACGCACAGTGTTGAAAAGTGCAAACAGTGTTGCACAGTGCATTTACCTTTTTGCCTCCTTCCCCTCGCTGCCGGATGAGGTTTTATATATACTAAAAGGAGGTATGAACAGTAAAATCACATTTTACCCCTCTAAGAATGATTGCCGGTTTCTTTGTCTTTTTCTCTTTCTCTTTCTACCTTTTTTTCCCCTCTTTCTCTCTCTTTTCTGCGCACGTCTCTCTCTCTCTCTCTTCTTTTTCTTTTGAATCTTCTTCGTGTCTCTCTCTCTCTCTTTACAATCAAATTATACTAATTATAGAAATAAAATTACTTAATATACTAAAGGAGGGTTGCCTTTTTACTGTTCACTGGACAGTGTTTTTTTCCCTTTTGCTGCTTTGCTACGGTTTTTTTTTTTTTTTGCTGCTTTGCTATACTGTTCATTGAGTTTTTTTTACTTTTGCTGCTTTGCTAATGTGCAATATTTCACCGTTTAATAACAGTGATTTTTGTTTTTGTTTTTTTTTTTTTAATTTTTGTTGCTTTTCCTGTACTTTTTTTGTTGCTTCATGCTTCCACGACGGTTTTTGTCAACCGTCGTGGTAGGGTCCAAATTTTTTTTTTTTAAATTTTTGGACCCTACCACGACGGTTTTTGGGGAAAACCATCGTGGTATGTCCTGTACTTTTTTTGCTGCTTCATGCTTCCACGACGGTTTTTGTCAACCATCATGGTAGGGTCCAAATTTTTTTTTTTTTATTTTTGGACCCTACCACGATGGTTTTTGGGAAAACCGTCGTTGTATGTTCCTGTACTTT
>CM046361.1:19568687-19590614 GCA_025413025.1 Ficus hispida
GCTCAGGAGCATCGTGGCACGACCAGCGAAATGTAAAGGGAAGAAGAAGAAGAGACGTTTCTCGACGACAAACGCCCACAAAAATCTCTCGCAATATTCAAGCTCCAATGGCAGAACCAAAACCAAAACCTTCAATTCCAGGTATTTTTCCTCTTTGAACCCTTTCATATTATTCATGTCTTAGTTTGTTCTGTTACCAGATATTCACAGATGAATTCACGATCTTTTCAACCAAAAAAAGGGTTAATCTTTTTTATGGTTTTGTATAAAAATATCATCTTTATTTGAAAGAAAAACAACCCCTTTTACTTAATTGGTTGCTGCACAAGGATTTTTCAATAAATAACAGAATTTGGGTCTTGTGTGAGATGGGCACTTTTGTTTATGCGAGAAAAAGGGATTATTGGTGTTTCCCGTTTGTATATTTTACTCAAATTATTGTAAAATGGGCTCTTGCGTACTTATCATATATATATATATATATATATATACATATTGTATGTCAGAAGAAAATGTAAAAGCGCCAAATATAATAGAAAGGGCAAAGGAAGAGATAGAGGCAATAATACAGAGTGAGAAATCATCCCACCATCACAAAGAAACGCATGGAAGGAGTGATGACATTGATGAGAATACCGAGATAGACGAAGTCAAAGGCCCCAATGTGTTTGAACGAGTGAAAGAAGAAATTGAGGCCCTTGTCCAAACAGTTCATCCAAAGAAAGATTCTAAGAGCCAAGAGTAATCTTCAAAAATGGGACAAGATCTTTCTATGAGATATTGTAAAAGTTTGCTCCTTTTGTTTTGTATGTTTGTTTGTTTCAAATTTGAATAATGACGACAAAGTTATATATAAGATTTGTACTTTGAATAGGCTATTGTTAGCCTTTTTATACTAGATTAAAGCATGTTTTTCCTATTGTTAGGAAGAACTTTTGAGTAAATTTTGGTTCTTAAAAAAATATTTTGACATTTTTATTCAAAGATATGTGATTTTTACTATTGGTTCAAATTATCGGATTGACTTTTAACGATGTGATTTATGTACGAGAGCATATTTTCTAAGTCAGAGACCAAAACGATAATCTCCACCTATGGTGAAAAACGATAGTACTAATTTGGAAACTCCTAACAAGACATGGGTTATGAAGTATCAGATTTTTATCTAACTTAAAACTATCATAATCTGTTTTTCAATCTGGTATGATTCTTATTCGTACAACAAGTATTTCATACCCTGCTTACTTTTCTTATTTCCTATTGTGTTTCTCCCAAATATATGTTTGGGAAAGTAAAATGCTTTGAGGCATCTTCAACAGAAAAATAAAATAATAAAAACAGAAATAAATAAAAACAAACAGACCTTCACCAGGAATAAATCACATTACACCTGGTGGCGTTGTTAAAAACAAAGGAGTACGGCCGCGGTGTTGTAGCATCACAAATGTCCTTTCATCAGGGTTTATTTGTTTATTTATTTATTTATATATAATATTTTTGTTTGCTGAATCCTCTTAGCTGGTTGATCTGACTAATTAAAGTTTGTACCAGATGCTAATGACAGTCGTACCTTTCTATCATGTTGAGGAAGGAAAGGTGTTTATATCAGCCTTGTTTTGCTTTAAACCACGTTCTTTATTCCAGAGTTTGTTTTAGCATGTTGCTGCCATATTATAATTAGTTGTGACATTAGTACTAATATGCTGTTGTAACACAAATTAAAGTTTCACATCGTATAGTATCACCAGTTCAAAGCAGAAAATGTATTTGCCTGCTGTCACGAAGTGTTTTTTTTCCCCCTCTTATAAAGTTGTTCGAAAAAGGGATGACTGACATTAACATATCCCATGAGAATTACTAAAAGGGCTTCCTAAACGCTTACAGGATTGTTGGCTAAATGCTCTATAGAGACCATCACCCACCCCCCACCGAATATGCTAAGAATAAAGACGTGGGGGCGTAGAGGTCAGAACACTACAATATCCTTTAAAGTTAGGCCAACACACTTGGTGGTATTATGAAGTTCTGTTAATTATGAGCTGAATAAATAGAGAACAGGCTGAAGTTTGCATCCACAAAAGTGGGTTCTCTGGGAAGAGGGCCAAGAATGGCCAAGATCGAATGATCTTTTTTCTCAATCCCTTTCCCAAACTCAGAGTCCAAACACAGAGTCCAAACACAGAGTCCTTTTGAGTTGTTATGTTAAATGCCTATTTATGGTCCAACTGTATTTTGATCACTTTTTGCCTTTCTTCCACTCTTTTTGTAGTTTTCAGGTCTTAATAATATCCTTCCACTCCTCAGCATATCACATTGAATAACCTTCAAATTTACTCGACTTTCAAGTTTCACCCACCACCCCAATTATCCATGCAGAACAGAATTTTCAAACTTTTTTTTTTTTTTTTTTTCACAAATTTAGTTTCAAACCCTTTTGCTGCTTGGGCCTTCCCATTTTATGTCCATTTTATGATACATGACTTGTCTTTTCTGCATGACCCTTAGCTGGTCATTAACACATAAACATGCTATTATAGTGTCTGTTTTGGGTACTGCCTCAGAGAAAACCAGCTATTGAAGACACAACATTGAGGTGGTAAATATACATACATACGTGTGTGTGTGTGTGTGTGTATTGCTTGACAAATTGGCTACAAGAGTTCAAATCTCAAAAAAAAAAAAAAAAATTGTTTTAACCTAGTATATAATAAGCTATTTGTTTATTATATTAGCTTTTTTTTTCAGTGTTTTACATGGTTGCTTGAGTTGCTTCCGGGTCTTCCATTCTTCCTCAGCCACAAAGATTCGTTTCTTTTCTTTTCTTTCTCAATCTTGAGAATAAATGTTCAATAAATATGAATATCTGAAGGTACACTCAAGGTTATCAAAGGCCACCTAAATTCTTAAATGCCATCTTCTGCAGCAGTTTCAAATGGACGGCCAGATTTTGAGGATCTTTTGAATCAGCCCGAGTGTTTCCCACATACCAACCGGGCTGTAAAAAATTTATTAAAAAAAAAAAAAAGTTTTGACCGACCCGGTACTTCATTAAAATCTATTAACTAACTCATTAAATTTTTCTGCAGTGATAGGTGTATCAGGCATAGGCATTGATTTTTTTTTCTTTTTTTTTTTTGTCCTTCTTTCTACAAATGGCTCTTTGTCATTAATTTCTTAATAGCTTTTATGGGAATAATACTATCAGAAGATTTTTTTTAAAAATAAAACATAGAAAAAAAAAAGCTCTGCAGTCTAGGCAAGAAAAATTTATATTCTAAATCAGAAACTGATATGATAGGGGATAGCAGGTTTTCTCTGAGATACCAGAAAAGGGTGCTTTTGTTCTGGCCTAAAAAAATATCATCTCATATATTACTTTATTCATTGATTTGCGAGAGAAACAGATAGAGAGAGTATAGCCTTGGCTTGTGTGGAAGAGCAAGAAATCAAGTTAAAAAAAAAAAAAAAAAAAAAGGAGCTGATAGAAACAGATTAGTCAAAAGAGAGTTGTCAAATGAAATGAGGAAGCTTTTCTACTTGGTGATATGAAAAGAGAATCACTTGTTTCTCAAGCAAAACTTCTCTTCCCAATTCAAGTAGGCTCTCCAAGTGACCCCCACAAGTCATTGAGGTTCCAGCTGGTTTTTTGGAATTAGGAGAAACTTTTTTTTTTTTTTTTTTTCCGGGGTTTTGGCTCACTCACCTCACCAACATATATATATATGTGTGTGTGTGTGTGTGTGTGTTTGTGTGTATCCCAGCAATCATGCATGCCATCCTGAATTCTCTCTTTTTCTAGACATCATAATCACCTTATCATCATCATCAAGCTTTTGAAGCAATGAAGGGAAAATACTTCTGGTCTTTGATAATAGCTCTGCTGATTGTAAGCTGGGTTTCTGCATTAAGCAGGCCTTTTCCGTCAAATGTTGGTGTTGCTGTTCATCACTCTGGTTAGTTACTTTCTCTTGTTCCATTTTTCAATGATTTTTCTATTTACCCTGTGTTTCTGAAAATTTTTCATTTGCTTAGAAGGAAAACAAAGTCCCTTTTTTTTTTTTTTTAACATAGAAAGTGTCAATCGTGACAGTGATCAGATTGTGTTTGCCATTTAGTTGTTGCCCAAAAAGTAATGAAGAAAAATATGTGATACAACTAGGCTTTTTTAAAGGTCGTTTTCAGCTTTCCATGGCCAAAAAAGAAAAGGGCCTGACAACCTTATCATCCTCCAATCCTGACTCTTCCATTCTGCATTACTCTATCAGGTCCAATTCAGGGCCAAGAGACACTCGAACCAACACCAAATGAGGTCTATTCTCTCTCTCTCTCTCTCTGTGGAAAATACATTGCATTCTAAAAGTTGTTTTGTTCTCCTTAAAGGGTTCCAAGAGCTGGGAAGAAATGACAAACATGAACAAATTGGCAAACTACAAGGTGGGCAAACTAGGGTCGAGTCCACCAAGCTGTGAGCACAAGTGCTTTGGATGCATACCATGTGAAGCAATTCAAGTGCCAACCACCAGCAGACACAGCCATATCGGCATCCAGTACGCGAATTACGAACCGGAGAACTGGAAATGCAAGTGTGGCCCGGCGTTCTACAGCCCCTAAACTAAACCAACCACTATAGACACCAAAAATGATCAAATCTGCATTGCCATTCCCCCCACATTGTACAAACATTGAGTCATTCCTATTAGTTTTTTTAGATGCCCTTCTTTGGGCCTAATGTCTAGTATTATTAGTGTAGGCCCCACCATAGTTTAGATCTTCGCATGTAAAAAGTGCCTCTTTTTGGCTAGTTTTATTGTTAATTCTCATATTTCCCTTGTTGTGCATGTACTGCATAAGCAGATATTTGCCTCCATATAAACACCGCAATAGGTCAGTAACTTAAAATATGAGAGAAAAATATTTTGTACCTAAGCATTAAGAAGTCATATGAACCAGGCTAAAATCTCTCTCAAATTTGATCCCGTTTTTCAATGATTTTTAATGATAATTGGTTTCTGTATCCTGCTGTTCAAGGATGATGTTTGTTGAGACAAGGTAGAAAATAACATGGGATACAAAAGCATACAAAATTAGTCTTAGCCTCCTTCTAGAACAATCCTCTTCAGTAGGAGTCCGACTATTAGGCCTTTATTAGCTTGTGGGGGGGACCTAGAACTCAAGCTATTTCTTTGCTATTTTTAAGAATTATGTAGGAAACGACAAGGCACAAAAAATGGTGTCCAGACAAGAAATAATAAAGCAATATTAAAACGGAAAAAGGACAGGCAAACATAAACCATATAAGAGACAGACAGCAAATTATACCTGTAATATATCCTTCAAAAGCCATTCCTATAACATTTAGGGCAATAGAATAACCACAGCTCCAATAAACGACAATGCCATGAAGAAACGACAACAATTGAGAAATGGCCAGAACATTGAGAAAACTATAACTAAAGTTACAAACGACAATTAATAGATACAAGAAAAACAACACGTAAACCAAACGACGACAGTTTAAAAAGAAAGAAAAAAAAAAAAAAAAGAGTTGACAACAAGAAAGCTGAGATTCTCCTAAAAAACAACTAAGTAACAAAACGACACCTGTTGAACAGATGGCAACAAAACAAGAATGGCCTGTGAAGTGTAAACGACAGCAAAAGGGGAAATAAACCAATCACAAATTGAATGAAAGAACAATAAACTATGAACGTCGACTATAGTGTAAACAACACAAATGTATAAACGACAACAAAAAGGAAAATGACTGAACGACAATTATATGACTAAAAAAACTAAAAAATATAAGAAAAGAAAAACTATCTACTGATTTGATGTAACTCGACTGTAACAATGACAACATATAAAATAAACAAGCAACGACAATAACCTGATAACCTACAAGGAAAGTTACCAAACGACAACCAAATTTACAAAGTTCAAGAAAATTGGAGGAAGACATAAATAAGCGAAGTAGACGATCCTAAAATAGAAAAAAGGACGGCAAAGGTAACAATGATAATTAAATAAACCCATAAAAAAAAAAAATTGACGCGATGATAAACAGAGAAACGCAGATGGCCAAGTAAACTATAAAAATGTGAAAAAACGATTACCTACTGTAATAAACAAAACGAACATGAAACGACAATAAAAGAAAAAACCAAAAAAGGACAATATAATGAAACGCCAACAAACTAAAAGAGGACATTTATGAGAAAATAGATTAAATGCCAAACGATGCCATAATGAAAATACAACATAGGATAAAAACGGCATCCAGTGATAAAGCTAAGAAACGAAGTAAATGACAACAAAGATTAAAAACGACAAGTTAATGTCGGAAATGCAATACAATAAGCTTGCGTTTGGTTTTGGAGATGAAATTTTTAAATTAGAGTTGATTAATTTTTCAAAAACTAGTTATAAGTTTTGTTGACTTTTTAGAAAAAGACAAAAATTGATTTAAAAAAATATAGTTTAGTTAAAATTCAGTTGAATTGTCAAATGAAATATAACAATGCTAGAAGAATAAAAGGAGTAAAGAAATAAAAATAAAAGTAGTCAAGAAATTAAGGGACAACTAAGTGAAAAATAACACCTAAATAAATAATTGAAAAAAATGACAGCAAAATGGAAAACGACACCTATAGTAACAGAAGACGTCAAAAGACATAACAACAAGAAGGCAAAACAAACCATAAAGAATAAACGACATCGAAAAGATAAATAAAAAAAACGACATGATGAACGAAACGAAACACATCACACTGAAACGAAAATTAATAAAATGAAGAGAAATCAAGCAAAAGACGACAAGACAACCAACCTGAAATAAAACAGCAAAGCTGAGAAAACGACACTAACGGTAACATAACACGCCAAACAACGTTTTCCTTTTTATTTTGGATGGAAACCAAATAATTTTTTTTATTAATCATAAGATTCATAACAAATAATTTGGCAAGTAAAATATTCCTATCCTACTGTCCAAATTAATATTAAAAAAAAAAAACTCTCTCTCTCTCTCTCTCTCTCTCTCTTTATTTTTATCTTCATAAATCTCCCACCTACGGTACTACTGGCATTGAAACAGCAAGCCAACGAAAGGAGTTTTGTTTGCTTATCAAATGACCAAACTACCCATCGATCTATCGCTTTCTCTCTCTTTTTCTTTTTCTTTTTCTTTTTCACCCCCAGCTCTTTTGGAGTTTTCTTTGGGACCCCGTTTTCTCATTATATACTTGTTTTTGTATGTTAGATGTTCCATCAACAAACAAACTCTGCAAGACTGCAACCTCCTATCTCTGATCTCATTATCCCGTCGGTATGGGCAGCTTTGTAAGTCTCTCTCTCTCTCTCTCTCTCTCTCTCTCTCTATATATATATATATATATATATATACGCGTTCATACATCTGCGATTTGGTTTTCTTTAGAGGCTCGAATTAAAAGATCATTTTTGTGTGTAAAAGCTCCAATCTTTTTGGTAAAGATCAGAGCTTGACGTAACAACGACTAAATCAATCCTCTGTTTTTTTTTTTTCCCTACAAATCATGAGCAAAATGGGATTTTGAAACCACATGAAGATCTGAGGGGTCTCTTTGTATTCTATTCTAAGATCCCTCTTATTCAAAATTTTCTCTCTAACCAAACACGGATCGAGATGTTAATATTATCCCACTGCCATCTTCTTTGGATGTGAATATCTTATTTTTATTTATATCCCATTTATAGATCTATGTAAAATAGTTGTAACCCAACCATGATTAAGACAATGGGCTAAACATTCCAGCAATGTCGTAAAATTCTTCATGTTGCAGTAGACCTTTTTGTATATCAAAAAAAAAAAAAAAAAAACAACGTAAATGGGATTTGTTAACTGGGTAACTAAATGCCTTTAAACGGGTTTAGTATAGTTCCTAAAGACATGAGATATATATATATACGCACACACATATGTATGTATGTTTGTGTGTGTATGTATATATGTATGTTTGTGTGTGTATGTGTGTTATTGGTTCAACTTATGCTTGGTTTTGAAACTTGAATCTCAAATTTTCAATTTTGGTTGTAATAGGATTCGAGCCCTTCTGTGAAGAACATTCTTCTACTAGACTCTGAAGGGAAGCGTGTGGCGGTGAAGTATTACTCAGATGAGTGGCCAACAAATAATGCAAAATTAGCTTTTGAAAAATCTGTTTTCACCAAGACTCTCAAGTCAAATCCTCGCTCAGATGGTATGCTTTGCTTGTTTCTTGTTCAAGTAACTTCATTGATATTGCAGAGATTATCGATATCTTCTCATAGACCGATATAAGATGTGGAGGATTTGATCAAAGAGACTTGGATACGTCTGTGAATGCAGTCGTGGTATTGAAGACTTAGTTCCTTTACTTGTTGGTAGTTGACACCAAGTAAAGCATATGCCAAATTTGACATTAAGAATAGCTTTGCATTATAGAATGCTTTTGTTACCCGAATGCTAGATTTTGGCATTGGAATAGAAGTTTAGCGTTAGATTGCCAATGCTTTGACCTGAATTGTTGACAATGCATAGAAATTTAGCAGTAGATTGGAGATGCTTGTTTTATCTCAGACCGCGTAGTAATTTATTTTTATCTGCAGCGGAGATAGCGATGTTCAACAACAACATTGTTATCTACAAGTTTGTCCAGGACCTTCACTTCTTTGTGACTGGAGGTGATGATGAAAACGAACTCATCTTAGCCTCGGTTCTTCAGGGGTTCTTTGATGCAGTTTCCCTAATCTTGAGGTGCAACCAGTTACTGTCTTTCACATTCGTTACCTTTTCCCAATTTTGTTGTTGCCGATGGTTACTTGTTTTCTCATCTGGTGTGCCATTTGCTCTGCTTTGTCCTTGTTTAGAAACAATGTTGACAAAAGGGAGGCACTTGAGAACTTGGATCTCATACTTTTATGCCTTGACGAGATTGTTGATGGAGGGTAAGCACCCTTTAACATATACAAAATTACGTGCACGAGTTCTCAACCACAAGTCTAAAAATCGACCTGCTAACCGAAATTTCATCTGCTCCGTACTTTGCTCTACCTTACTATCAACCCCATAGATTCTTCTTTGTGGAGTAATCTTTTCTACAAATACCAATGTTCTGAATCCGTTTGATTTTGATTTCGCAGGATAATACTCGAAACAGATCCAAATGTCATTGTTGGAAAAGTTGCGAGCCATAACATGGACGCTGATGCATCCTTATCCGAACAGGTAAAGCCAATCTCGCGTGTTTGTTTGGCTTCCCTGGAACCAGTTCAATCTACCATATGTTGTTCCATATTTTCTTGAACTTGTGTGAAAACTACTGCTGTGACACCTCCTTCCTAGAATGCTCTCAAATCTCAATCTCAAACTTATTTTAAGTGTTTGATTTAATCCCAATTTTGCTTTTCCAATGTTGCAGACTTTAACCCAAGCATGGGCTACAGCCAGGGAACATTTGTCCAGAACTCTTCTTCAATGAGTTCCTCTTTTACACCGGGGTGCCCTCACTAAAGGCCCCCAAAGGGGGCAGTAATTGCCACTTTGAGATTTAAATCAGACGGTTCATATTCTTTAGAGCTGGTTACAAGATCCCGGAGCTGCACCATTACACTCATTTTACAAGTATCGCCGGATTTAAATCATGAGGTTCAGGTCAATGACTCCTACTCTGGAATAGCCCCATAGTAGAATTTCCTTTTACATTGTATCTTCTAAATAATTGTTGGGCTCGTTTTCCAATGGGCCAATTTCTTGTATTGGGCCTTTTATTTGTTGGATTTGGACCCGTTGTGTTGGCTATGGACTTAAACCATTTTCATTTTGTAGAAGACTTCGACAATCTGCTCTGATATTCAATAATTCGCTCTTGTCTTTTACTCGGATGATTTTATTCTTGATTCATCATCGTAATAGGGCATGGTACGCTGTCCTTTTCATTGCCTTCCTTTTCTCATTTGGACATATTGGGTGTAATGCTCAAATAATCACAACTCAATTCTTTTTTACTTTTTGTCCGAGTATTGAAGGGGACAAAGGAAATGACTTTCCATTTGAATGTTTTTGCACGTTAAATATATTTTAAGGCTCGTTTACTTATCAAAATTTCTAAAAATAAAAAAATTAATTCCATAAAAAAAATAAATTAAATTATATGACATTAAATTTTAAAATTAGATAAAAGTGTTTTCTAGATTAAGAAATCTATTTACTTGAAAAAATAAATTCATATTATGTTGTTTGCTTTTAATTAGAAGGATTGAAAATATATTTATTGTAATTATGAAATTATTTTTAAATGAAAAAAATAATTAAATAAAAATAAGGATATATTTAATATAGAGCTAGTTACTTTCTATTTTTTAGAGGAAAGAATTTATTTTCGTATGTAGTAAGTGGGAGACAAATTCCTCCCTATCAAGGAAATTAATTCCCTATTTTTTGGTGGAACTCATGTCATTTAATTCCCAAAGACAAAAGTAAAAATTAAAATTTAAAATCATGAATTTAATTTATTTTTTCCGACTTGGATTACTCATTAGTAAACACGCTCTTAATGGATAGCTTTTTAATATGTTATATTTATATCTCAAAATATTTTATAATTTTTTTTATTTCAAATCCGATTGCAACGATTTTTTTTTGTTTTCAATTGTTTAGAGCAACATATGAGAACAAAGCAAGGGTCTTTTTCATATGATTAAAATGTATGCACAACTGCATCAAAAAAGCCATTGATATTAAGGTTTTATAAGATTTATTAGAATTGTTTTCAATATTTATAAAACATAACATATAATTATTTTTGTCCAAATAATAACAAGTAAATACCACAAACTCTTTCTTTCCTTGCCAATGATGACTTTTTCTCAAGAAAAAAAGCACCCAAAATTATTCAAATATATATATATATATATATATATATGCGCACACGCAAAGGAAGAAAAGCAAATAAAATGCTTCTTTAACTCCACCAATCACGAGACAGCTTCAACCCACAAGGACCATAACATCTCTGAAGTGCACCACAAGCCGACAAATATTGATGAGAAGAAAATCACTTACATTGAGCAATTATAGATAACTATGATGACTTTTTTTGGGTTTTGTAATGCTTGGCATTTGTCATGAATTTGAAATTAAAACAAAAGGCTTTATATATTACATCCAATTAATAGAGCAATGGTGTTTTTTAAGGGGCCTAGTGGATGCTGTTCGTTAATTATGAAAACTAAAATGTTTGGTTTCAAAAGCCATGACTAGAGTTTTTTGATTGAGACATTTCCCATGAGAGCAAAACGTTTATAGTATGACCTTCTAGATCTACACTTCTGTCTAATTTCATAAATATCCTCTCATTCTTCAGTTTTATGCTTTCAAATAATTTCTGAAAAATCTATGAGTGATGGTTCGTATTAACTGGATTATGTGTGTCAATTTATTTATTAATCATGTTACAAAATATTAATACAAACACAACTCATTCATTTATCATGTCGTAAAATTTCAGATCCATTTATTAATTATATCAATCCACATAATATGTTTAAATTAATTATTGAATAAAGATCTATAATTATGATTTATTGAACGGTTTTGACATGTTTATTGATCAATTTATATATTTTTTAAGAAAATTAAGTGAAGTTTAAGTCGTATTATTTATATTTAATTAATTAAACAAACTCTAATATTTTATTATATATGATTTGATTGTTATTATAATTTTTTTAATAAATGATTTTATTGTTATTGATACATATAGTTAATCATATCAATTCATTCAAGAATAGACATGTCAATCCAAATACAGCCCGTTTATTAATCATTTATGATCGAATTATCACTCCTAAATATGATAACGATATTTAAAGGAAAAAAAAAATCAAAATCAATGCTATATATTAGTATTTTAAAATATATATATCTTATTTTATATTATACTAACCAAATATAGTAATACAGAAGATATTTAAGGGTGTTGCTTTTAAATGGTTTCTTCTTCGTGTCTCTCAAATCAAAGGATTGCACTTTTCCAAAAATAAAAAAATAAAAAAAATCAAAGGAGTACTTCCACATGTTCTGCAAATTTTCACATTCAATAAATTTTTTTTGTTAAATAAAAAGCAAATTTGTAATTACATACATAATTTATCAATAATCTCACACATAATTCAATCACATGATATAAAATTTGAATCATTCATTCTAAATTTAAAATAATATTAATCATAAAAAAATAAAAAGCAAATTTTTTAAGGAATATCATGAATAATAGTTTGCACCGAAGGAATATTTCTGTCCAGGAGCCTCAAGTTGAAGTTGACTTCAGACGCAAGTAACATGACCTTAACGCGGTATTATGGTAAAAGAAGGTCCAAATTCATTAAAATTTCTTCTACAATGTCAGAGGTCATTACCCACGTATAGAAAATGGAATGGTCGACGCATCTAACACTACTTCACAATTGTCCTTTTTAAGTGGTTACTGATAGTATTTATAAAGTCATCCCTTTGTGAATAATTTTTTAGTTTTTTTCTTTCTTTCTTTTTTTAGAAAAAGTAATATTAGAATTTAAATATAGTCCGAAATTCCTGACATTAGTACCACTATCATTTTCTTTAAATGTTACGACTATTTTATTGATTGCAAAATTAGACTTGGACCAAGTATGTAACCACATTTTAACTATTGTTTAAGTAACTATTATTTTTTTAATCAAAGTTTTACTTTAACTTGCAAAAACAAATGTACAATGCTTGACGTGTAAAAGTCAAAGAGCTTGTTTATCATTTATACTTAATTTAAATTAAATTATATTTTTTTCATTATATTTTTTATCTTTTTTGAAAATTTTTTTTATATTTTTTGAAAAAGTCAACAAAAATTACTATTTAAACTTAAAAATCTCAACTCAATTCAAACTCAACTCATTCACTAAACACCCCAAAGTATTTTAAATACGTATTTTAACACTGTCTTCTATAGTAATGTGGCTTCACAACAATAGTATTTCCAATTGTTACGGTTACGGATACAAGTCCTAAATTTTTAGACGAAATTTATGATAAAAATAGTAATTTTTTTAATATGAAGATAATGTTGTTCTAATCATTAAATTAATTTTTTAACAGATTTATGAGATATCGATATTAAAAATTTACAACGCGACATGTATAACTGTTTTCAATCATATATCAAACTAATAAAAATTTAAAACAAAAGCACTTACCATAGGATAAAAGTATAATTTCTTTCTATAAAATTTATCCGAATTTTTATAATTAAAAATATAAAATTGAAGAAAAACAAATAAACACACACAAGATTTATAGTTATTTTTTCACCATAATAAAAAAGAAGACTCTCTTTGTTTATACTTATAACTTTAATTCTCAAAATCGGTGACACCTAATGTAACTACAGTTAGACCAACCAAAAATAAAAGAATAAAACGTTAATCCATGTACTTTTTACGCATTACGACAATAATAAGACTAAGGGTTTGTTTGACATTACCACTCAATTTAAACTAAACTGTACTTTTTTATTATGTTTTTTGTCTTTTCTGAAAAAGTCAACAAAAATTACTATTCAAACTTAAAAATCTCGACTCAATTCAAACTCAACTTATTTACCAAACACCCCCTAATTAGACTCCAAAGCAACGAGCTTATCAATGTAGAATAAAATATCTGTTTCTTGGTTTTGCAAATATAAATTTTCTATGACCTTTTCTTGTGGTAGGTATTAGACAAGGGAGGGATAGTAGGAGTTTCTTCAATAAGAAATAAATTATCTTAATTAATTTGTTTATTTATTAAGTCAATTGCATTATTATTTTTTTTTCTTGGCATAGAAAACGCTCGTCCATATTCAAAGCCAGAAGAACAGTGGAGCTTTCTTTTTCCATCAGACTCCAAAAGGCGTGCGTGCAAGTTGGGAAAATTTTCATTTTCATTTTCAAATACCAAGACCGAGACTAGGAAAGGATTACTTGATCCAAGATTTTATATTGAGGGGAAAAAATTAGATAGAAATATAATACCCAACAGAAGCAAGCCCTACCGTCAATTCTCCGGCACCCGTCGGGTACTCGTGATATTTCAACTTGGGACGCATTTTATTTGGCTGTTTTTGTAAAATAACTTTTCATTGAAAAAAAAAAAAGATTTAAACAAAAGTAAGAAGGAATTTTCCAAGAAAGCCGCTTAAAGGGCCAACTTGTATAAAGTGTTCTTGGAGTGACCACTTTGAAGTTTGATTAAACAGTGAAAGGATGAACATTTTCTTTTGTTTCTTTGTTTTTTTTCTATAATTGTTTTTTTTTTTAATGAACATTTTCTTTCCTTTTCTTTTGTTTCTTTTTTCTTTTTTCTTTTTTCTTTTTTCTTTTTTTCTTTTTTTTTTTTGCTATATTTTTTTAAACTGTCCTTTAGTTTTCTTTCAATAGGAAAGGTAACACAAAAATAAAATGGCCATATGCAAAAGCAAGACTTTATTTAGGAGAATATGAGAAATCCAATGACTTCTTTTACGCGGAAGAAAAGCTTTTTAATCTAATTGATCCGTTATGTGAGAACCTATTCTTTTCCCCCATTATTTTTTTTAATTTTTTTTATACTTTTTTTTTCCCCTCTAATAGGATTGTTATTATGTGGGAATTATAAACATAGTAGAGGTAAGTTGAAAAACAGTTTAAAGTTTTTCGAATATTGGTGATATAGTATGACTAATAAATCATTTTTTATGACACTTAAATAAATGGATGATTCAAATAACTAAAGCATGTTTTAAATAAATTTTACTTAAATTGATAGCCAAGAACGAAGTCATCTAAAACCAAATGCAGGCTTCCAAACTAGTATATATTTTTTAATTTATTCTTAAAATTTTAACATCTTGTAATATATGTTTTTTTAACTGAAATAACACGGTTGCTTTACTGTTTGTAACGCAGGTCGATACAAAAAATATTTCCTCACACCTTGAGCGGTGGGGTAGCCAAAATTATGGAATATTGCTATTGTTTTTCCTTTGGTGTAGTGTTTGTGACGTGATGTTGATAGACGTGATGGGGGTATGGACCCCACGAACCTTATTTATTTATTTACTTACTTTATTTTAAGGCTTTTTTCTGCTTATCGAACGCTGTAGGGCCATCATGTCCTTAACGTATAAAAATTCAAATCCATTGATTCAAAAATTCACCAAAAAATCCATTGATTCGAATGCAAATTAGAGAATTTGTGTGTTCAGCATGGAAAAAAATCTCCTCACTAGAACATACTTTAAAAGTCTCAACTTATGTTGGAGTTATATCTGATTAAGAAAAATTTATTAGTTTGCTAACCAATATATGGGATACAAAGTTATGTTACACCGTTTTTTTTTTTTTTTTTTTTCCCTTTACCTTATCCCATAATTCTTTCATTATGAAATTAAAGTTATGACATATTGATACGTTCTTTTTTATTTTTTGTCTCTTACATTTAACAAAATTATCGATTTCCTCTATGTCAATGTCTACAACAACAATGTTTTACATGTAGAAATGTATAGTTTTTATCAAATGTTATAACTTTCATTTGCCAATTTATTGTCTTTTATGCTGTTTTCTTCCGCTGTTTTTTTTTTTGCCGGTTTATAATTTGCCGCTTTCTCACTCTCCTTCATTGGGTTTTTTTTTTTTTTTTTTTTTTTTAATAATTTGCCGGTTTTTTTTTTTTTTTACACTTTTTGTTGAAAAAAAAAAGGGTTAATTATTATCCGATTAGTTTGGGTATTTCTCTATTTGTTGAGCCTTTTGTTTTATTTTCATTGTGGCTTTTTATATGACCTTAGTGTTACAGGTTTTTCATCATTAATTCATTGGATGTTTCTATCTATCATAGATGAATTTGTTAAAATAATCATATATGTGCTTGATATTTAGTGTATCTTTTTAAGTGAATTTAATTAATAAAATTCGATAATGTTATTTCTTCTTATATATCATTTGAGTTCACTGATAGAATTAATTGTCTATCGATGTCAAATTTCTTATAGCGAGAAGTTTTATATGTAAATTGGTGATTGTACTAGAACATAATTAGTAGTGGTAAACATTCTTTACCACCAAAGGCTCATAGATCCAATGCAAATTAATCGATTAATGATAACCTCTATTTTTTTATTTTATTTTTGTGGAAGCAAGCTTAGCTTTTGAAAGTTTTCGTTTTCCTTTGGTTTAGTTTCATGCAAATGGATTTATGGGTAATTAAAGGCTCGACTTATAATGTTTGACCAGTCATAATAATGTTCCCCAAGTTTGATTTATAAATCAGGACTGCAAGGCCAGTCCAAACTCCAAATCATTATCTTCCAATAACCAAATCCATACCAAATATATAAATTCGATATGTCCAATATTATTTATTTAATTTCAAATACAGAATTTAATCTCATTAATGAAAAGGGACATCTAAACACCACCTAGTTAACTTCTTTTTGTCCTTTCCTTTTCAATAATTAAAAATTAAATAATTAATTCTAATCTTGTCCCTGTATATGTCTGTCTTTTAACGTTTATTTTTCTTAAATTGTTGATTATAATATCACGTCTTTTATTGTTATCAACCCAATAATTCATGTCATGTGCATACGTGTCTGGTTTAATTGAGAAAATAATAGGAAAAAAAATCGTCAAATGTGCAAATTTGGATTTCAATATATTTGACATATCATAAGAAACTTTGAAAATGCCTTGAGCCTTTTTTTAAGTCTCATGTCACTTCTTACTACTCTGCAAAAGTCTTATCAATAAATTTAAAGAAGGAAATTTTAGCTTGTTTATTTATTTATTTATTTATTTTACAGTCCTTGCATAAAAGGTATTTTCATTAATAATGCATGCATTTAAATATTAAATATAATTTTACAACATCATATTTATTAAAAGTATGCAAAAACTGATACAATTATTATAAATATATCTTTTTTAAACATCTCATTATTATGTATAATTTAATATTTATTTTATTATAAGATATAGGATTGAGTCTCCTGCTTTCAAGTTAAAAAGATCCCGCTATTGTATAATTTTTCAACACGGAAAATGCCAAAAGGATCGGCTAAGTTCCATTCAAACTATCAAATTGAAAATTTGTTTTCTTTTAATGTTAAGGAAAATAAAAAAGAAAAAAAAAGAAAAAGACAAGAGAGAGAGAGAAGTTCAGTTTATATTATCTCATCAGCTTAAATAGCTGGCTAATCCACCACGTGGAGTGGAGTGGGAACCCTGATTGTAGGTCCCTTTGACATTGATCTCTATTAATTAGTTGATTGACAGCCATCAGATTTGCTGAATCCCATTTGGAAATTTTTTTTTGAAGATTTATTATTAGAATTTTAATAACATTTTGTTTTGCACTGTGAACAAACATGCAAAAGATAATGTTTGGTCGCTTGCCGTCATCTGTTAGGCGGCCTGCAGAACAAATTTAAAAAAATGCATATAATAATTAATAAGGATTCACATTTATGTGCTTAACTTATTCAATTTGATAATCACAAAAAAAAAAAAAAAAAAAACAAAGAAAACAATTTGATATCTATTTTTACTTGTGTCCCATTTGTGGGGCTATGTTCTAATTATTATTTGAGTTATCTAGATAGGAAAAGTTACTCAAGTGTGACTCATTAACTAGTACGAAAGTAAGTATTGATCCAACATCGTTAAATTCTAGGACACTTTTATCTACCAAAAAAAATCCTTTGACACTTATATATATATATGTTTAGTGTCATTTTGAAGTGAGAAATACCATAAAACTTTAACAAAATATTTATATTACTCTCATACATTTAATAAAATCACAACTCGATTCAGTCTTATTTGGTTAAATAATTATAGTTTTTCACATTAGATTAAACATATCCTATTAACTCAATAATTTAGAATATCTAACTATGTCAGTGTTAAACACTTTAGAGGACATTTGATGTTTGAGTTAAAATTTTTAAATTTTAATAGTAATTTTTTTTAAATTTTTTTAAAATAAATAAAAAATTAAAAAAATTTAGTTAAAAAATTTAAATTTGAGTATGTGAATCAAACTCACTTTTAAACTCAATTCCTTAACGATAATTAGTGGTTTTTTTTAGACTAGACCCTTTGCTATCCTAGTCTAGTTACTCTTGTACATTTACGTATTTTTTATGGTACTTCTTTTTTTTTTCTTTTTTTTTCCAAATCAACGTGGCAAGTGACAAGAAAATTGGAGGTTGAATAGGATCTAGACCCCAACGTCAAGCTCTTTGATACTGCAGTTTTTAATGGCGGCCTAACTTCTTTTTTTCAGTTACACAAAAATAAACTTTTTTTTTTTGGGGGATTTTTCACCTCAAGGTGGAAAAATAAAAACAAGAACAAAGTAAAAAAAAAAAAAAAACTCGTATTAGAGGTAATAAGAAAAGAAAATAAAAACAAGAACAAAGTAAAAAAAAAAAAAAACTCGTATTAGAGGTAACAAGAAAAGAAAGAAAAGAAATTTGTGTCAGAGGAAGAATGTTGAGGACTCGCCACGTAGGATGAATGGGACCCACGGAGCTGTTTGGTGTGGGCCCGAAAAGAAAGACTGTTTCCCCATTTGTCTTCAGAAATCAGAAAGAATTAAAAAAGAGAAAAAGAAATCATAAAAGAATAAAAAAGAGAGGAAAAAAAAAGTCTTTTGGGGTGGGATTTTGGCAAATACGCCAGGTCATTTCAAGTGTAGCCCTGACCAATTTATAAAAGCTTCTCATTTTAGAAATTACCACAGAAAAATATTTTAAGGGAAAAACCAACAACAAATTTTTTTTTTCAAAAAAATTCGAATCAAAATTAATAAATAAAACAGAGAGAAGAGAAAATTCGAAGCAAATAAGTTTAAAAATACAAATATAGGAAAAGGAGGGCCCGGAAATTCCTGGCATTGGCTCAGACTTCCGGACGGAGAGAGAGAGAGAGAGAGGGAGAAGAGAGAGAGAGAGGTAGAGAGAGAAAGGTCTTTCATCTTTCTGTTTTGGCCTAAAACCCTGTCCTTTCTCTGTCTCTGTTTCTCTCTCTAGAATCTCTCTTCCAGTTTTTCTTTTTTGATTTTCTCTCTCTAGGCGTCTTGGTTCGTCATTGATCTACAGCTTCAAGCTTTCTGTACGGTTCTTGCCGATGAGATTTCGCCTCAATTTGCCATTTTCATGGACGAGGCCTGTGATTCCAGGTAGCCATTTTTGTTCTTTAAACTTCAAATTTCAAAAAAAAAAAAAAAAAAAACAGAGAACAAAAATTGTCATGTCTTCTCTCTAGCTCTTGTCTGTGTTTGATTTTAAGGTTTTTGTACGAGGAATCTGCATGTGAGTTAATGCTTTTGAGCTGGGCATTTTCTGATTCTGCGCAATAACTTCTTCTTCTTCTTCTTCATTTATTTTTCTTTCTTCTTTACCTCGTCTTTTCAAGATTAATGCAACATTGTGATTGAGTTGCTTTATTCAATTTTCAAGATTTTCTTGGATTTTCTTTTCTTGGTTTTGGGTTTGATTTCCAGGAAAAGAAAAATGAGTATAATTACATTCCAGTGTGCTGTCTCATACTTTTAGGATCTTTTCCTTTCTTGTTTCGTCTAGCTATATTGTAATCCGCTCACAGATTTGGCTAAAAGTCTATTTTATTCATCAAATCTGAGGCTTTGAAAATTTACTAATCTGGGTATGCAAGGAATATGGCTCCAAAGAATTGCCTTTTTTCTGTCTTTTCTTTTCTTTTTCCCCCTCTAGGAATTTAGCGTTTTTGAAGTTTGATTTCTTCTTATTTGCCCATATTGCATCTCCATTTCGACGCACGACATTTGAATTTCTTGCTCCGGGTTAAGAACAATCAAAGGTTATTTATGTGCAGGAAACTGTGAATTTTATTTGGGTTTGTGCGAATCTGGCCACAGAAGGAGAAATTCACCATAATCTCCAAGTTGAGGTGCCGATTTCGGTTTGCTTTTTGGTGGGTATGTGCCAATTGTAGTTGTTTTTTGGGCTAAATTGGGGAGAGATGACCAGGGGAAGGATAAGGGCTAAGCTCCGGCAAAGCCACTTGTACACATTCTCTTGTCTTAGACCACATGACTCTGTGGCAGAAGGTCCCCATCCAATCCCTGGCCCTGGCCACTCCAGAACAATATATTGCAACCAACCCCTTCTCCATAGAAAGAAGCCTCTGAAGTATTGCTCTAATTTTATATCCACCACCAAGTACAATCCCATTACTTTCTTGCCTAAAGCGCTCTTTGAGCAGTTCAGACGTGTTGCCAATGTCTATTTCCTTATGGCGGCAGCTCTCTCTCTCACGGCGGTTTCACCATTCTCTCCGGTGAGTATGATCGCTCCTTTGGCGTTTGTTGTTGGGCTCAGTATGGCCAAGGAAGCGCTGGAAGATTGGCGTAGGTTCTTGCAGGATATGAAGGTAAACCTCCGGAAAGTGAGTGTTCATAAAGGAAATGGTGTTTTTGGGTATAGGCCCTGGCATAAGATTCAGGTTGGAGATGTGGTGAAAGTGGAAAAGGATCAGTTCTTTCCTGCAGATTTGCTTCTTTTGTCATCAAGTTATGAGGATGGGATTTGCTATGTGGAGACTATGAACTTAGATGGGGAGACGAATTTGAAGGTAAAGAGATGTTTGGAAGTAACTTTGCCTCTAGATGATGATGAGACCTTCAAGGATTTCAGAGGAACAATTCAATGTGAAGACCCAAACCCCAATCTTTACACCTTTGTGGGTAATCTCGAGTTTGATCGTCAGATTTATCCTCTTGATCCTAGTCAGATCCTCCTCAGAGACTCAAAGTTGCGGAATACAGCTTATGTGTATGGAGTGGTGATATTCACTGGTCATGATAGCAAAGTTATGCAGAATGCAACAAAGTCCCCTTCAAAAAGAAGCAGAATAGAACGAAAAATGGATTACATTATATACCTCCTTTTCAGCCTCCTCGTGCTGATCTCGTTGGTGAGTTCCATAGCTTTTGCCGTAAAGACAAAGTTGCAAATGCCAGATCATGGTACTTGCGACCTGACGATACTAAAGATATGTATATCAAGAAAACCTGGTTTGTCTGGTCTTATCCATCTGGTCACAGCTCTCATTCTTTATGGGTACTTGATACCCATCTCTCTTTATGTTTCAATTGAGGTTGTGAAGGTTTTGCAAGCTACCTTCATTAACCAGACATACACATGTATGATGAAGAGACTGGGAACCTGCTCAAGCACGGACGTCCAATTTAAATGAAGAGCTGGGCCAGGTTCACACTATCCTCTCAGATAAAACCGGCACTTTGACCTGCAATCAGATGGACTTTCTGAAATGCTCCATTGCTGGTACTGCATATGGTGTTCGTTCCAGTGAAGTTGAACTGGCTGCCGCAAAACAGATGGCTATTGACCTTGGAGAGCAGGAAGAGGAGTTTTCCAATTTCCCCGTGCGAAAAGGTCGTGCAGGTTCTGAAATTGAGCTGGAGACTGTTGTTACTTCCAGCTATGAAAAGGACCCGAAACATTCCATAAAGGGATTTAGCTTTGAAGACAGCCGCCTTATGAATGGAAATTGGTTGAGAGAGCCTAAAGTTGATGTTGCTTTGCTATTTTTCCGGATATTAGCAGTTTGCCACACAGCAATTCCCGAGCTAAACGTGGAGACTGGTACTTTTACCTACGAAGCAGAATCACCTGATGAAGGTGCTTTTCTTGTTGCAGCAAGAGAATTTGGGTTTGAGTTCTGTAAAGAACTCAATCAAGTGTGTTTGTGCGGGAAAAATACCCTTCTTCAGTTGAAAGGTGAGAATATGATTGAACTATATCTAATTAAGCATCCTGTTGTGTCATGGTTCTCCAGTGTCTTAGCATT